>JARJCP010000072.1:0-454081 GCA_029281795.1 Mycena crocata
GTGGTCAATGGATTTTGAATGAAGGGACCTCGCCTCCTTTTATATACACGGACGAGGCTGTGACATGGTTGTGGCCACACTTTTGTTGAGCAGTGCTTCTGGAATCAGGAACACAAGAACGCCGAGTTCCCCTGCAAGATCGTCCGCCCTCCCTTGTCCGCGCCGGAAACGCAGTATAGCCCGAATTGTTAGTTACCAGGTCGGATAATTTTGGGGTTCCAGGTGAGCCCGGAGATCCTTCTCCCAGTTTCCTGTTGGCCGAGTAGTACAGGGCCACTATTTAGCTCAGAACCTGCCTTTCTCTACGTCTGGCAAGCATGACAGCTTCTTAGTGAATAAGGCCATCGCGTTTTGAAGACCCTTCTCTAAGTTCTGGAAACGTTAGTCCCCATACTAATGACCCAACCTCCGGGGTCGTTCTCGAAATGCAGAAAGGCTTATTTCATGTACGCTAAAAATTCAATCCCACGCAGATGTCAATGTCGTCAACTTGGTATTGCATTGCATATTGAACACAAGAGTGTGCCGTGTGTAAAGAAATAACTAGATCTACTAGTACGAACAGAAAAGACAGAAGGATCGTTAGACATAAAAAAGCCAAATCTATTTAGAATTCCTTTTTCCGTCAACTTGCACAACAACAACGGAGACGATGACCCGGCGGAGAGACTGATGGTACTTTACATGCTAGTTCAAGCGGTAGGGGTCGCTGTATCGGACCCGCTTGTTTGAGACGGAAATGAGTCGTCCTAAAAAAGAGTCAGATCAGTTCAAACATGAATTAAGAAGTAATTACGGTTCCCTGGCTGGCTGTGTCGGTAGTTGAAGCGGTCGGGGCCTCGGAATCGGGGCCTGTTTCAGACGCGGATGAACCGTCCTAAAAAAGTGTCAGATCAGTCCAAACATGGGTCCAGAGGTAATTACGGTTCCCTGGCTGGCCGTATCGGTAGGTGTCTGGTCGGGAGAGGTCGCTGAATCGGACACGCTGCTTGTTTCAGAGGGAGATGGATCCTAACACACGCATCAGTATCAATGCCAATCGTGTGTCAATGAGTGATTACGGTGCCTGATGTGTCGGTACTGGTCCTCTGTTGGAAAGAGATGAGGGAAGGAAGGTACAGATTCGGGGCTGAGAAGCAGGCATACGTTGAACGCGAGGAATCCACTCAAGGTGATGTTGGCATTGTACACTTTAATATTAGTGGGCCTAACACAAACGTGCTGAACGATAACGTTAGTAATAATATAAACGATTTAAACGGATAAGGCGCACAGAATCCGGCACGAGATGGTCACAGTCGGTCTAGTTTTTGTACAATTAAGCATCAGCTGAGGGAGCGCAAGAAGAACAAGACTCAAACGTTGCCGTTGATGTTCTCAGCGTTCAAAACGGGAAATTGATCCCCGCTAATTTGGAACATCTCCTGTAACCTAATGCAATCCTCGCCCGCGAGTTTGTAAAATTCCGAGCAAATCTGACAAGAATTGTCAGCAGAGACATGGGAGTGGAAAGCTGATGCGACGCACAGCACTATATGTCAAGTTATTTGGAACCGAGGCTGCCGGGACGGGTTCGAAGTTGACGTCGAGCAGGTCGGTGGCATTCGAATCAAGGCAGTAATTGTACTGGGACACAATAAGTGACCGACTTCAAACAGGGAGAAGGTCATTACATTGTCCTCAAGGTTCGTGCAGTCACCATTTATCTATAGATTTCCTCCAGTTGAACATTTTCTGCTGTGAGACCAAAACCGGCACGCACCTCTGGATTTACCGCATAGAACTGGAATAATGAGATATTATTGGCAGGACTCTTTTCTGTAACTGTGTCAAGTAGTGCCAGGCAGCCGTCCGACGTGTTGAAGGTGTCGCCAAGAATTTTTTGGACACCGAGGGAACAGTTCTGCGAATATATGAGATCTGTTAACGAGGCGAGCTTACACAATGACCTACCAGGAACCTTCCCAGAGGCTGACCAGGTGCGACGATTGTGGAAGAGTCGGACGGTGCCGGATCCTGACGAGCATCGAAAAGACGAGGGACGGCCTTGGCATATATCCCAAAGGGATTCAATACCACAAGCGTCGTGAAGACCGCGAGGGAGCGGAAAGACAGTGAAGGAGTGAACATTGTGTGGTGAGGTATGGTCGAGAAGAAATATGTGAGTGACAGTGAAACTTGTGTGAGTGATCAGAGCCTCGCATCGGCCTGCTTATATACACATAGCTGGGGGCTATGTGCCAGTGGCCACACTTTTTCTGGCATACGAGAAGGACGAAAAGCCCGGATTCGTGGCCTAATCGGCTAGGGTGGCCACACTTATTTGATCCGGGAGCTCTTGTTTTCGGATTCTTGGTTACTACGTCCGCAAGTATTCGGTGTTTGTGTTGTTGTGGGGAACTCGGAAAGCCTTCTACGAGCCTTTTGCCAGTGGGTCGAGTGGCCGGCGAAGCGCAAGTTGGACTCGGAGGCATGGGTTCTTGCGAAAAGCGAGAGACTTCATTCCAGTAAAAGATTTTAACGTGACGGTCGACTTGAAAGGGGCTGTTTGGCTGGTGTTTGGCACGAACCGGTCGAAAACTTACAGTAGTGACAAGCGCGCGTCGACAACACTCCGCTTCACGCCAAGTAAGGCAAAAAAAAAATCTGTTTGGTCCATTGATGCTGCATTTGTAGGATAACACTTTCCTTATTGACGGAAAAATGAAGCTACAATTCAGGTATGTTCGTGTCCAGGTCCGCTCAAGTCATGTATGTATGTGTGCAGTCGTCATAAATCATCATAAATGGGAGGCACTCCGGCGCCACTGCGCCAGGGCCTGCCAGTGCTCATAGTATCCGCGGTGGCGGCACTCAGGACGGTCGTGGCAGACGATCCTGACGCGATTACCGCCGGAAGGGAGGAAACAATGAACGTGATGGAAACAGCGGTGAGTCCCCCGCAGACGTATGAACAGCGGAAACGATGACCGAGACAGACGAGACAGGAAGGGGCTGCCGCTGAGGACAAAGGGAGACCGACACTGCAGATAGGCCACGGACAACGCTGCTACGCTTGCAAACACTACAATCAGCGCGGCCGTGCCGCGACATTCGGAGCTCTGGTGGTGGCCCAAACGGGCGCATATCAATCGTTGCCGGGACAGTGACGACGAAGTGAGTGGGAGAGAGATCATCCACCCGAACACAATTGAGGCGGCAGCAACTGAAGTAGGCCCCCTGCGGCACTTGAGAGTTCAGAAGTCCAAGGATAACACGAGTCCGACCGTGGAGCCTCGTGGAGCACTGTGGCACCGCTAGTGGGGCGAGTGCCTTGCACCGGCGCGTCCGCGATGTACTTGCAAAAGAGCCGAGGCGGTTGTGCTTCCTGCGCAGGATGAGTAGGTACTAGGGATGAGTTGAAGAGACGAATAAGACCACTATTAAGACGCACCGGCAGGAAGGATTCGCATATTGTCATCCGACTCATCCCCAGGCAGGCTTCATAGATATCAGCGCCAAATGTAGACGGTCGACCCGGTCCAGGTCGACGGTGCGAATTCACATTTCTCAAGAGTGGCAAGTCTGCCGGGATCAAGCCGGGTGGCGTTGTGTGACCAGGCACTGCCACTGATGATTCCCACGGTTCTATCCTAAAGTTGAAATCCCAAGACTATCGGACGACCGATAAGTTACCAGAAATCTGTGCGATGGAAAATACTGATAAGGTCTTAAGAAAGGTACGTAGCTTCTACAGCACCTCGTGCGATATTGGTCTAGAGGATGGCCCCGGAACAGCACAGCGGAGTCTCTCACTGAAGACGAACCCTTCAACGTAAGTTATCTGGCTCGGGCCCCTAAGCCTACCCCGGTCCCCCGCGCTCCGGCTGCCTGTTCAGAACAATGTTATGCTTGCCTAGCCTCGTTCAATTAAAGATAAAGAGAGTTGAGCACTATGTTTCGTCGCTTTCATCGGGAACTTGAACTCTTTCCAGATTTGGCATGCATGTGTTATTTGAAGCATTTGAATAATCGAGGATACAGAGAATCTTGTCAGTGCCCTCCTTCTTAAACTGTAGAGTCAGAGTCGACCCGCGCTGAATTCACGTCTGATTATTTTTGCCGTCGCCAGAATCAAATTAAAAATTGAACCCCAGCGCAGAAGGGACAAACAAAAATGTATAACTGTGATCGTCGAGTTTCGAGCGAATGTGAATGTTGCGAATTTGCTGCCCCATTACTGCATTGACCGCTACAAGACCGTTACCAAACATGATACGAATACGTCGGGTAGCAATTATTGAGAGATCTACCAGTGTTATGAGGTACAAAGGCATACTAATCAGGAAACAAAACTTTCTCCAGTAACTTCAACAACGGAGAAGGTCTTTTTTTGGTTCTCGGAAAATTAGCAGTCAAATCGGCATCAAAAATGGAAACCTACAGATGCGTCGCGTGACGATCAAGAGATGGAGGTCGCTCGAGTATCGGATCCGCTGCTTGTTTGCGACCAGGGAAGCCCTGAAGAAACACCCTGAGAAAAAAAAAAAAGGTCATGAAAGACGGTGAGCAGTGGTAAATCGAAGGAGAGATATATACGAACATTTGCTGAGGCGCCCTGGTTAAGAGTCAAGTATCAGTATGCAATGCTGAAAGTTCAGGAGACAGACATACGCGGAGTTGATTAGCGACAAAACCACACATGTCCGGAGTGTACACAGAGAGTTTGATGGGCCGAACACAAGCAAACTGAGCACAACATTAGCAATATCTGCAAGAGTTCCGAATATTATGTCGTACATCAAATGCTGTAAAACTATCGCAGCCAGCCTCAAAAGAAAACAAGCGTCAGATGAGTAGTGGGCATACGTTGGCGGAACCCAACCTGGGGATTCAATAAAGCGAATTGTGCTTCACTGAATTTATATTTGGCGCCTAGAGTTTCGCACTTGTCATTCGGTTGAAATACGACATATTCCGAACAATTCTGGTAGAACTTGTCAAGGAATATACGGGATATTGTTGCGAGTGAGACTCACAGGATTGCTGCCTAAGCCGAGGGTATTGTTTGCGGGAACGGGAAGGAACTCGAAAGCAAAAAGCTTGTCCTTGTCGGGAGCGTCCAGGCAGTAATTGTACTAAGATACGAGAAGTTTGATTCAGTGGTGGAGAAACCATAGTACACACACCCCCTGTTTGAAATTGGTGCAGCCATCATTTATCTACGCATGCGACGTTGACCATGTTGTCCTGGTACGGTGGGACTACTTTTCTCACCTCCGGATTTGCTGCGTAAAAATCATCTATTGTGTAGTCATCAAGGTCCGGGATCTTGTTGTTGAGTGTGTGAACTAGGTCCTCGCAGTGCGGAAAATGAGTCCCGAGACTGATTGTGTCGTTAAGAAATAGTTTGCATTCCTCCGTTAAAAATGAATCAGGCCATATTAATGACGCATGATAAAATAGCAACATACCTGAAACCCAGTGGCAACTACAGGTCCGTTCGGCAAAGAGGTATCCACTGTCTGAATAGATCCCGGCGCAGAAGAGGCAGAGGATGCTGAGAGCTGGCGAGCATCGACACGACTCGGAGGAACGGCCTTGGCATAGATCCCACAGGGATTCGATGCCACAAGAGTAGTCAAGACCGCGAGGGAGCGGAAGGAGAGGGAAGGAGTGAAAAACATTTGTTGAATGTGGTCGAAATGAAATATGTGAATGTAAGTTGTAAATAGTTGAAAAGTCACGAATCAGCCCGCTTATATACATGGGGCTGGGGCTATGTACCAGTGGCCACACTTTTGTTTTTGGGTGGATGAGAAGCACGAAAAGCCCGGTTTCGTGACTTGATCGGCGAGGGTCCCGGTGGCCACACTTTCTTGGAGCCCTTGTTCTTTAAAACACGGCACGACCGGAATACCATGTCCACAAGCGTCGGCGTTAATGGGGAACTCGGAAAGCATTTTGCAAGCCTTATCTGATTGGCCTTTCCAGCACTAGTGGACCGTCGAACCAGCGAGGCGCAAGTTGGACTGCTGTGATGCCTTTGATGGTCGACTCGGAGGTCAGGGACTGTTTGGCACCAACCGATTGAAAGCATCAACAACAAACACACGTCAATAACACTCCGCTCGAGTCCAATGGTTTATTAACGGATCAGCTGGGTGTTATGTGACAGTGGCTGTGTTTATGTGGCAATATGTGGCATTATGTGTCAGGCTCGCTGTAGCGTCGCTCCCTGGAGTTATGGAGCTTGGAGAAAATTATAGTAGGGATAGGACACGCTATGGAAGAGTACTGTCTACTCAAAATATTATTTTGACCCTCGAAACCGATGTACCAGACAATTTTTCTTGGTGACACATATTTGGATATCTCTTGCCTCGGCCTCCTCCCGCCACTACGGCCGGCGCTCGCTCACTCGCGGCTACTGCATCAAGCACTCTACACTCCTCCAATGCAACTCAGCCTCTTTTGAACACCTTACAGTCCATGCCATCCACATCCAATCTCGCTGGAAGAAAAAACTTGAAGACCTGTGATGCAATCTCTTCATTCTGCTTGCTCTCGCCGCGCAACTCTGGCGTCGACAAAAGGAACATGTGAGCCATGGTAATCAAGCTCCAACCGGACCCTACAGGACAAACCGCTGCAACACCTGCTATCGGTAGGCAATAGCAAGCTTCTGGCACTTCCGGGTTCAATTAATCTCGCCCAACGGTAATTTGGTCTGGAACGTGGTTTCAATTCCATGTTACCT
This sequence comes from Mycena crocata, assembly GCA_029281795.1. Classification (NCBI taxonomy): domain Eukaryota; kingdom Fungi; phylum Basidiomycota; class Agaricomycetes; order Agaricales; family Mycenaceae; genus Mycena; species Mycena crocata. Next base: position 6,740 of record JARJCP010000072.1, read on the forward strand.
CGAATTACGATGGCTGAACCTGCTGGCCTATCCAGTTCCAATAGCTCTTCAAGTCCTCCGGGTGTTATCTGTCAAATATTGACCACCCACCGGATCCTGTGTTCGCGGCCGTGCAGGTATTTTCTTGATCTACAACTTTGAGAATATGCTCATTGACACATCTGATCCCTAAACAAAATTCAAGCCATCGTTCCTGTGTATCTGATGAACGGCCACAAAAAATTGTATGTAAACTGATGGTGGTGTTGCGGGGAAACCTAGCCATCGGCTCTTCAAGTTGCGCCTCATAAAATATTCCGTACAAATTGTACAGGCGTAACCATAATTTTATCGATGTTTCCAGTGGCGAAACCGCATCTTAAATGTAGTCCCTGAATAGTGTATTTCACCATTATTGCTGGTTGTTCTGTTCCTTACCTGCAACATTTAACATTTGAAGGAAGAAATGGAGTAACTACACTGGTTACACCCTCCAGAGAGCCCTCCCTTTTTCCTCTTCCGCTCCTTCCTTTTTCGAATTCTTTTTCTTGTTTGCGCTCGTTGATACCCAGTACATTGGTTCCAAAACCAGTCCAATTAAGGCAAAAAAAAACGTTTGGGTTCAATAATACTACATTTCGTAGGGTAAAGATCGTCTAGTGAGAGGGGCTAAAGCTACAAGTCACGCATGTCTGTCCATGTCCGCGCGGTCGTGTCGTCGTTTAGGTTTCAAAGTGAAATGGGGAGGTGAGACTGGCAGACGCTGACGCGGCAGCGCTCGTAACATCAACGGCGCTAGAGCTTGTCACGGCCGTGACACTCACTGCAGCACTCGAAACCGGAGCGGGCACCGATGATGCCGACGCGACCGCCGGCGATACACTGGGCAGAACAGCGGAAACGCTGGCGGCGGTGGGAACAGCGGAAGCACCGGAATTCACAGCAGACGTAGGAATAGCGGGAACGACGGGCGAAACCGATGAGGCAGTAACGGGCGCTGCCGCTGACGACAGAGGGAGAATGGTCTCTGCAGGCGCGCTGACCGACGCAGATACTGCAGGTGCGCTGACGGACGCGGAGACTACAGGCGGCGCCGACGCGCTGGGAACAGCAGCAATCGTACCCTCCGCACTGCCACTCACAGATGGAAGTTGGCTTGCAGTAGTGGCGCCGGCTGTGATAGTCAGAGTGCTGGTCGTGGTGGGAACCGCACCGAGAGCGATATTGATGGCAGTGGGGTTTGCGGGGAGGGCGGTACCTACGCTCGTAAGAGACGGCGCGGCTGCCGAGGCGGAGGCGGATGCGGAGACAGCAAGGACGCCGGTCGCAGGGACAGTGACGACGACGAGGGCGGTGGGGAGGCCGTCTGCGCCGATCACGGTCGAGGCACCGTCGGCGGGAATAGCTGTAGAGGCCCCGGCTGCACTTGAGGCTGTAGAGCTTACAGCAGAAGCACTGGGCGCGATGCTGATCGAGGAAGAAGCCTGAAAGAAGTCGATGAACATCGTTTCACAGGCGGAAAAGAGGAAAGAGGAACGTACAATGCTCGTGGCGGAAATGACTGCGGAGACGCCTGAGGCGGAAGCGGATGTCGTGGGTACGATGGGTACAGTTGATAAACCCTGGCATTTTCCGGTTAGCAAACGTAACGCAGGTGACAGGGTAGTCTCACGTTAACAATTTGACGGCGATGGAACCGCCGGACCACGACACTCGGCGAAGCAGATGGTGCGCTAATAATTGGCGCCGATGCGCTAGGTATTGCGGATGAGGGAGCAGAGCTATCTTCATCGCTGCCATCCTCATTGTCATCGCATTCGTCCCCGTCCATTCCGCTGTCCACACCTGCGAACGCAAAGTGCTGCAAGATATCATCCGGACTGTCGCACGAGAGCACGGTTCCGAGCGTGGTACTCTGTGGCATGGCTGCGCAGACCAGACCGCTAGCGCATGGGGTGAGCACCCAGGCGTCCACGACACACATCGCAAAGGAGCCCGATATACAGGCGGTCGTGTTTCCTGCGCAAGGTCAGTCGAAGAGAAAGAGATGAGGCGGCTATCAACACGCACCAGAGCAACTGTCTGTCTCTTCCAGACTTGCAAACTGCTGGTTCATGAATCGAGCGGTGACCGCATTTTCAAGGTACTGCGTCGGGGCAGTGGAGTTGAGGATACCGGAGCGCACAAGGATAGGTGCTGCGGTGGTTCGTAAAGGAGCCATGAATGCTACAGAAAGCAAGGAGAGTACGGATACAACTGAGAGAGAAGACATCAAGAAGAGACTGAGATCTGGCGTTAAGGATAGTCAAGGCTTGTAAGTCGTTGAGCACCGGGCTCTGAAATGTTAGAAAGAAAGCGGAGCAGGGAATAGGAAGTGAGAATCGCGTCGTCGACGATCCCCCGTTTATAAAGGCCATAGCAAAACAATGAATTCGGTGCCATTGTTCTCGGGTAACAAAGCAAGAACAATAGTACCACAAGCAAACCACAAGGGCTATTATTGGCAGATCATAGAGGTCTGTCGCTACTCAAGAATGGGCAAAGAAGGAGAGATCTGGGTCTAGGGAGGTTGAACGTCGAGGTGAAGAACATTGGAAGAAAAGTTGACTCGGAAGAAAAGGCACCGAAAAGGGTGTCACGGTCACATCGTAATTCGCTGTTCTTTGAAAAACATCATTTGAATGGGTCCAAGGAACTGAAAACACGCCTTAGAATCTGGATTGTCGGCACGGTGCACTCTTCCTCTGGTCATGGAGAAAACGAATCACGAACGAGGGAAGCATGAGGGAAGCCCAATTTTGGCCACGCCGAAGCTGCCGAAGCTTACTAGTATCCTTTTTTCTTATGCCGCTGTATTGCGGAAAGAAGAAATGAAGGACAACTGCTGCTTCATTCCCTTACGCTCATACTCCCAGGAGCTAAGGAAATGAATTGTTCCCCCAGCAAGTCAAGCATGAGCGTCAAGCGGGATTTTTTGGTGAGTTTCTTCCCATAAGAAAATGTTGTCGGGCCGCTTCGCCTTCCTTGAAGTCATCAGACGGTCGGGTCGAAGATCTTGAGGTCAGGCGGGTCGTTGCGTCGCAGAAAACTTTTCTCCGTCGGAATGCTGCATAAATATAGAGGGAATATCTTCTGCCAAGCGCCATGTATACCGTCGCTCTGCTCTTGTCCGCAGCCGCCTCTGCACTCGCCGCCTCGGGGCCGCCAACTATTGACCTGGGTGACGCAGGAAAATATGTTGGGGTTCTACAAAACAACGGAACCGTCGAATCGTAAAGTGTTTCTCGTCTTTAGTCGCAAACAACTTAAAATCTAGCTCTGCAGATGGAAAGGTATCCCATATGCGACTCCACCGGTCGGCAGCCTTCGGTTCAAGGCACCTATTGCGCTCGCAAGCCGCAAAGGCGTCGTAACAGACGTCAGCGACGACGCTCTGCGATGTATACAATTCGGCGCGTCCTCTAATATCATCGGTGTCAAGGCTGGCCCCGGAGTGGAGTACGTCCATCCAATCACCATGGTGGTCGACCTGCATTTGACGATGACATAGGGACTGCCTCAAACTTTGGGTGTGGAAGCCTGTTACAGCAAAGCCCGGGGCTAAACTCCCCGTAAGCGTGTATATTCACGGGGGTGGCTTGCAATTTTCTTCTGCGCCGAACAACGACTTTTCCGATTGTACATTTCGTTTTGTCTGCTCCGATAATCTTTTACATTGTTTTCGTAGGGGTAGGCCAGGAGCAGAACTTCATGCGTGTTGCTTACCCAATGCTCTGGAGACTCTTTTTCACGTATATTTTATAGTGTGGTCAATGTCGCCTACCGTTTGGGCGCCTTTGGGTTCATGGCGTCGGATGCGCTCACTGCAGAAGGCCAACATGCAAACGCCGCCCTGTTGGATATGCGCATGGCATTCGAGTGGGTTCAAAAGAACATTCAGCAGTATGTTGTCCGCTCTATTTCGAATTCGTACCTGACTTGGTCTTAGATTCGGAGGCGATCCTTCTAAAATTACCATCATGGGGCAATCTGGTGGTGCGTAGATCCGTCCACCCATTTCTAATCTGACCATCTTCCAGGTGGCTATGCCATCGTGTCGCAGTTGGCGCTATTCGACGGCAAAGGCAAACTGCCCTTCCAGCAGGCTTGCGCGCGCTCCGTGCAGCGGTCACCGATGTTCACCGTTGCACAACACAAGGTGTGCTTACACGCAAACTTGACTGAACGTGTTTTAACCCTCTGCAGGAACGTAACGACAAGCTCTATGCGCTGCTTAACTGCGCGGGCCCCCACAGGCACCCTCGCGTGCTTCCGCAACGCCTCCGCCCCTGATTTCGTCGCCGCAGCCAACGCACTGTCCAGCCTGCAAAACTCCGAAGGGTGAGCTGCTTTCCGATTCGTGGAAATCATTTGTATCTAAACTATGTGCAGGCTTGCATTCGGCGGCTTCCTGCCCTCTGTCGACGGTGTGACGCTGACGAATACGATCACGAGGCTGTGGCTCAGCGGCAAAATCGCGTCTGTGCCCTTCATCGGTGGATACGTCACAAACGAGGGGGGGCGGCGTCACCCCAAGCACCGCGACCGCCATCGACGCCTCCACAATCGGCGCGTACAACTTCACCCCCGTGGACGTCGCGCGTGTCGCGTCCTTCTATCCTATGAACGGCAGCTTCGCAGACGCAAGTGGCGCGGGGAATTTCTTCGCGGATGGCTTCCGTGCAGTAATCCAGTCTGCAGCGGGGTTCGGCGAGGGCGGGGTCTCCGGCAGCGAGCACCTTGTCAACGCGGCGATGTGCGCGACGGGGAACTGCGCGCGCACCTGGGGCTTCCGCTTCGCAGCGCCTGGCATCGGGACGAAGTACGCTGATCCGAGCGTGCCGCTCAGCCTGGTCTTGCACTCGGCGGATAATAGTTACCTCCAGGTGAGCCGTCTGCACGTTCTCTTGACCCAGGTTCTGACCGCATTATGTACAGAATGCGACGGCGGTGATGACCTCCTTCGAGAAGAAGCTCGCACTCGAATGGCGCGCATACATCGGAAGCTTCATCCGCACTGGAAAGTGCGCCCGGTTTCCTTCAGTGCCATTGCTCGAATGCTAATTATAATTGCAGCCCGAACACCCAAAAGCTCAAGAACGCTGTGCACTGGCCGACATACCATGCGCTCGGTGACCTCTCGTCGCCCCTCCGTCTTGTGCCCACCTTCGCGTACGCGTCCAACGCAGATGCGTCGAAGAACACAAGCACGACGGTCGAGATCATGCCGACGGCCCAGCAGGAGCGGAGTGCTTTCTGGCTGAGTGACTCCATCCTCGCAAAGACGAAACTCTAACCCCCGAAAACAAATTTTGTGAATCTATGGACATCGACGCAACGTAGGGAAAGGCATCTGATTTAAGACCACTTATGTGCAATCGCACGCATATGGTACTCTTGCTCGCGGACTTCATACTACCCGCTGCGGTTCTCTTCGTATCGTCGTTCAAGTTGTTTGTGGACTAAATGTATCGTCGCGGACGCACTACAGCTGACCGACATGCGATCTGTGCGGACTCTTTTGATTTCTGAACGGCCCTCCGGATCGGCGCATTCTTTCGATCTCAATTCTGCCCCAATAGCTACGATTTCAACACGACTGGCCAAAATGATGCGGACCGTCAGAAAAGTCGAGATCGCTGTCTGCAGGATGGCGATCCATTCGCAAGTGCGGCGTGCGCGCCGGAGCAATGGTAGCGGGCTCGTCTTAAAAACACGCGCATCCGTCCACGAACGAAATGCCGCTCAGAAACGCGGAATTTTGTTCGATTGAAGAGCCCCATAGAGAATTAGACCAAGCGCCGTCCTTCAAACACGACCCACTGCAACTCCCTTAGCTGGCAGTCGTAATTTTTTGTCGCCGAGCGGATCAGTGGGTGGACTAGGATCTAATTTGGATCTATTACGGAGGGGAAAAAATCGAGTTTTCATTTCTTTCCTCTCTGCCTTGACTCCAACCTGGTTCAACCTTGATGCGAACCTGCTCTGTTTTGTGCACAATTTATGCATAATTTATGCATACTACAAAATTCTCGGACTTGTGCGTCTGATATTGAAGACTCGGATTTATGGGGATGACTGTCGGACAGCCACTATTTGATGCTCGATCATTTTTGAAAATCGATGCTTCGTTCACTGACTCGACCTTCATCCCTTCGTGTTTCCTCCCTTCTTCCTACGTCGTCCTCTCATTTGCGTCTCCGTCTCAGAACCATGGCTACCGCAACCACTCCCAGCTTTGTTCGTTCTCTCCTTTCTGGCCCCTTTCCACTCTGTTTTACTCAAAAAAAAAAAAATTCTTGCTTGTTTTCGTATAGAACAAGCCGCTCTACACGCCGTTAGCAGAACTGGACCCTGAGGTGAAGAACATCATCGACAAGGAGACATGGAGACAGTTCACCGGCCTTGAGCTCATTGCATCCGAGGTCTGTCTTTTTATCGAGGACATCGTGTTTCTTCCTCAAGTGATTTCGATTATCCCAGAACCTGACCAGTCTGGCAGCCATGGAGGCAAATGGCTCTATCCTGACCAACAAGTACTCTGAGGGTCTTCCCAATGCCCGTTACTACGGCGGCAACGAGTACATCGACGAACTCGAGATTCTCTGCCGCAAGCGTGCCCTGCAGGCCTTCAACCTCGACCCTGCAAAGTGGGGCGTTAATGTCCAGCCGTATTCTGGCAGCGTGAGTCTCTTTCCTGCCTTAAGGCTAATTTTTTCTCATAACCGCCGCGTCTAGACGGCAAAGTACGATATCGCTGATTTTACGCGAACGACGAACTAATGAGATCCCAGCTTTGCAGCTCTCACTGCCCTTATTCAGCCCCAGGACCGTCTCATGGGGCTCGGGCTCCCTGACGGTGGACATCTCACCCACGGGTACTATGTATGTTTAGAGACATTCTACCGCCAACATCATTTTAACTGTCGCACCTTCTGTCCAGACCGCCAAGAAGAAAATGACGGCATCGTCTATCTACTTCCAGTCCTTGCCCTACGGTCTTACCCCTGAGACCCAACTTATCGACTACGACGCTCTTGCCGCACAGGCCAAGATTTTCAAGCCGCGCCTTATCATCTGCGGTGCTTCTGCGTACCCGCGTGACTGGGACTATGCCGCCCTCAAGAAGACCGCGGAGAAGGAGGGCGCATATCTCATGGCCGACATTGCACACACCAGTGGGCTCGTCGCCGCGCAGACGCTCAAGAGCCCCTTCGAGTACTGCGACGTCGTAACCACCACCACGCACAAGACCCTCCGTGGCCCCCGTGCCGGCCTCATCTTCTTCCGCCGCGACCTCGAGAACGCCAAGGACCTCGAGAAGCGTGTCAACGACGCAGTCTTCCCCGCGTGCCAGGGCGGACCGCACAACAACACCATCGCTGCGATAGCGACCTCGCTCCTGCAAGTCGCACAGCCGGAGTTCCGCGAGTACGCCAAGCAGGTTATCAAGAACGCGCAGACGCTCGCTGACGCGCTCGTCGCCCACGGCTACAAGCTCCAGACTGGCGGCACGGACAATCACCTCGTGCTCTGGGATCTTCGCCCCATCGGCCTTACCGGCAGCAAGGTTGAGAAGGTTTGCGACCTCATGGGCATCACCATCAACAGTTCGTTTTTCATATCCTCTTCCTGTTCCTCTGTGAGTTGACACTGACGTTCGCAGAAAACGCCGTGTCGGGCGACGCCTCTGCCCAGGTTCCCGGCGGTATCCGTCTCGGAACGTCCGCGATTACATCGCGCAACATGCTCGAGGCCGACATCAAGGTCGTCGCCGACTTCCTCCACCGCGCCGTCCAGCTGTCGCTGCTGCTGCAGAAGGAGGCGGGAAGCAAGCTGCTGAAGGACTTTGTGCGCGTCGCGACGGTCAAGGAGGAGGGCAAGGAGGGCTTTGCGCAGGTGCGCACCCTGCGCGATGAGGTTCGCGTCTTCGCGAGCAAGTGGCCCCTCCCCGGCGTGGATGTGTCGGCGCTCACCAAGCCCGCCGGCATCGAGGAATAAGCGATCATTGGGATAAAAGGCCATCGTGCTTGGGTAGGGGAAGGTATGGAAGAAGAAGATTCAACATTCATCGGTCATTGGGTTGGTTAGACATAACGGACATTCAACATAGTCCGGACCGCATTGTATCATAGTGTCCAGTGTTCGTACATTATCTTCAATAGATTCTGTGCGCCTGCGATTCCCACGACAATGCGCTGAACCGCAGAGGTACCAGTTGAGACTGGAATCAGACGGTTTCGAATGAGATTTACAATGCGAGCAATGTATCGGAGGTACAAGTAAAGGAGATTCTATGCGCGGGGTATATATTTATCATAACCAAAAGGAAAGAGACTTCGGTGCAGCGTGTATAGAGAATACAAGTGCGGGTATAACCTGGCCTCGGTGGTCGGAATGCGACAATGGACCTCTGGCGACCAAACAAGCGGGGCAAGCACTAGAGAAAAAGATAGCGCGCGTCAGTAAAGGACAAGGTAGGAAAAGACGAGAGCACGCACACGTCGCGCACAACAAGATACCGCTTCAGGCAGCGTAAGCCCGTGGTCGGAGGTGAGAGAGCTGGCTGGTGGTGGGGAATATGTACTGAGAGGCGTCCCCGACAGCGTGAGTCCCCGTGGCCGCACCGGTAGCTTCGCGCGTGTTCCTCCTTCCTAGGGTCGTATACGGGTTCCTAAATCGCGGTACTTGCTGTCGATGTCGCCTTTTCCGCTCGTACTGGCTTATCGATGCCATCGTCCGTCGCCGCAAATCGATTCTCGACCGAGGGCTCAGGTGGAAAAGAAAAGGACAAGAAGGAAAGGGAAGGGTATCTGGACGAAGAGATCAGATCGAGCTCAAGATAAAAAGAAGCGCAAAGCACGCACCATCGTTGTCTCCATCTTGCAACAAGTCGTCGGAATGTACGGCGCATAACGGGGAGCTATTGGAAAACTACGATAAGCTGCTGGACGAAGGGACGCACGGAAATGACTTACGACGTAGAAGTAGCTGTAGAATGCGAGCGCGGGGCCCGCGATGAGCTGGAAATCATCTGTCAGCAGACCGGAATAAAGATGCTGCGAACGGGCTCACCAATGTGTGACTAGGATGCAGGTCGCACAATATTTCGAAGCAGGAATTAAGCTTCGTCCAGAGGGTATTTGGAGTTGCGGCGGCGAGATCCAGAAAGTCGTCCATTTGCTCGGCCTTCCAGGTTTTGTAGCACCCTACATAAAACCAGACAAACTCCCAAACTTGTTGCCGTGATTCTTGACAGTAGAGCGCCTTCCGCACGACCTGCTTTGCCCGCGGCGGGAGAAACCCGTAGTGTGCCACCAGGACTGAAAACACGGCATCCAGATAAAATAGGATAAAGAATGCAACACTGCCCCACATAAAGGCACGGAATGCGCCTCGACGGGAGAACCTCTCGAATAATATCCTGAAAATGAAAGGGAGGCTGGAGAGAAAGTGAAGCGTGAAGTCGACCCAGGCAGCGGATCCGTGAATCACTGCGATAGTGAGAATTGTCTACAAAAGAAGGAAAACAGTGAGAAAGAACTACAGGGATCGAATGTACTGGCCACAGTTTCCAAAAGATGAGTTGATGCGAGGGAAGAGAGGTAAGACGAAAAACATAGAATGTGCCAATTGATCTTGCCCACGGAAGGAACGAGTCCCGCGAGACAGAAGCGGTAATACCATCGCATCCAGACGATCCAACGAAACTGCGGCACAGACGCGATTGCAATTATGGGCACCAGCAAGGCGCAGATGGCCACTGGCATGAACTTGGCCTGGGCGATTCGTGCGAGGTGCCAGCGTAAACGTCGAAGTTTTGTGAAGGCGACGATGAAGGAGGAGTGAGCTGCAAGGGTGATCCAAAAGATTTTGAAATCCTCCATCCCAAGCGCGCAGATGCCGGCCTTGAGCGCGGCAGCGTATGTCACAGCTATTGACACAGCTTCGAAGAACCCGTTCCAGAAGCGTGTTTCAGTGGCGGAAAGCTTGTCGCCGCAAAATGATGCGAGTTCTTGAATAGTGGCCGGGACGGAATGGGCGAAGTAAACACAAGCTGCGACGCTGGCAGCAATGATGAGCAGCACGAGAAGGGCGATCATGAGGAAAAGCATCCATCTGAATCGACGTGGGGCCTTGACCACGCTGGAGCTTGAACCTGGTTCGGGTGGAGGCGATGGAGGCTGGATGGCGACGCCGTTCTGTTTCTGCGTGGGCGATGGTGATGTGAAGCCCTTTGCATGGAGGACACAGAAGAGGCTGGCGAGTACCACAGCAAAGCCAATGGTGATGCAGACACGGGGGAAGAGCGCAGAACCGCTCGAAAGGACGCATTTGGTGGGCAAGAGGGCGGTTTCACGGGTAGTGGGAGTCGCGCGGAGGCTGGTCTTGGGAACGGACAGGCCAGAGAGCACGACGGTGAAAGTGACTTGAGCGCCGACGAACATGCTACCGAAGAGGCCAACGAGGCTCTTTGAGGAGAGGGAGACGAGGCTGAGAGTAGAGAGCATGTTGTGGTACGGGTTCAAAAGATGTGAATCGGACTTGTCAGCCACCCACCAAATCAACAAACACACATCTAAACAAGTCACATATAAATAAGCGCGAATGCATATCACGTGGGCGCGCCGCCCTCCTCCTCTTACTCTTACTTCGCGTTTTTTCTTCCTCCTCGTCCCCGCCATGCAGGAAAATTTCCCATTTCCATTCTATCAGATCATTGCGCAGATTCATTACCATCTCCAACCCCTCATGGCGGCGTTAGACGAGGGAGTGGTCAGACTAGGTCAGGTAATGGAGGGAGTCGGGGGCGGCAGTCTGCGCAGAGCCTACGACACCGTAATTGGTTCGTGGCGAATACTGCCTGACTTTTACTTTGCTGATTTTGCGTAGTGTTTTACGTCCTTGTCCTACGCGACAACGCGATTCTGATTGCAAACCACCACTGGAACATGCGCCAGTTGGTTCCTACGATCGGCTCTAGCCTCTACGCCACCAAAGGTTCGTTTGCAGAAAAGCCGACTTTTTTTCTGGTTGTCTAAAGACCTATAGACATCGCTGCTTCCACACCTACCCCCACTGCTCACGCTCTCACGTGCCCAAATCACCCGTATTTCTCTTGTTCATTCATGGTCGTACCGACCCCCACTCCTACGCCCCTCCCCTCCCTCGTCCTGTCTAATGATCTTACTCTGCGGGCTTCCCGGTCGCCTCTGCCTCGTCAATTACATACACTGCTAACAAACGAGATGGTCACAGCGATGGTTGTCCTCGGAACAGCAATGACAATATTCTTGCTGGTGTTATCATTTCCAGAGTGGTTCCGCGACTCCGCCCCCGGAGCGCACCGTCTTCCACCCGACGATCATGACTTGAACGTTGGCCGACACGCCGCCGTGCTGCTGCCCATTGCTCCCGCCCAAGGCCGCCCTCGTCCTCACGCACCAACACCGGCGGTTGACACAGCACCCGCCTCTCCTCGTCTGCCACCCCGCCCCCAACTGGCCGCTCTCGCACCGTCTCCCCGCGGCTCTCCTCAAACAGGTCGGTCTCAGTCGTTTTTTGTTTTCTTCTGATTTCCTGACGACATTTCTCTTTCTCAAATAGTGAACCCGCCGTTCAGGTCCCTCCCTTCTGTCCCGCGGCGCCCTCATCGCCCGCGCGCGCCGCCTCCCCACCACGAAAGCGCGGAGAAGTACATGCTGAGGGCGCCCAGGGACCCTCGCCATGTCTCCGCCCCATGCCCTCCGAGTCCGACGCTGGAACTCCGGGCTCGGCTGCGGGTTCGCCAACGCAATGCTTCCGAGACGCCCTCGCTCACCGTCCTCCGCAACGCACGAAGGCTGCTACGGCTGGCGGGGCGCAAGCTCCCAGAGCCGGACGACCGCACTGCTCGGGAGAGAGCATCGACCGGCCGGGCATATGCCCTTCGGCTGCTGGCTGGCGGAGTGGAGGAGTTATTGAATGATGCACGCGCCCTGGTGGATTTTCAGGCGGAGCTGGGTTTGAAACGACATGCGGCGCCGCGGGACGCGGTGCTCGACGCGCTTGTGTCGATCCTCGCGCACGTGCAGGACCTACTTGCGCCGGTGCCGTCGGTGACCATGGAGAACGAGGGAAGAGAGGGAGCGAAGGGGCAGGAGAATTCCCCGCTCAGCGAAAGAGCCAGGGGGAAGCGGAGGCAATTGTAGGCTCCCGTCCATCATCACTACCGTTGACTTTTATATATATTACAGATTCATGTAAACTAAACTCTGTCAACTTAGATTATGTATACTAGCAGTACTGTATACCTACACATACACTACCTGTATTTTCTATCTGCCATTGTACAACACTCACATCCTATCCCTATCCATTTTTATTCTGTAATCTACAACCTATCCATGTTTCCTCCGTTTCTGCCACATAGCCTCTCGAACAACTGCCCGCTAGGCGTTCTTGGTCACCCCGTTCGGAGTCTCCTATATTCTTACGAGCATCGGACGAATATATTTATTATTGGTTCAAAGCACGACGACAAAGTATCGGTTACGTGAAATGTACCGAGATGTTCGCATGCACTACAGACGATTCGGACGAAGGCGGTACGGAATGGAAGTAATGGAATGTGAGGAGGGGATGGGATGAAACGAAGCATGTATGCCGCAGGACACGAGCCTGACATTCACATGTTACAACGCGCCCGACATGCGCTGCGCCAGCACGCAACCAGCACGGGACGAGACGGTGAAGGCGAGCCAAGCGAACCGGAAAAGGCAAGAAGCGGCGACAGTCTTGGCATCGCGCTCTCCAAAACAATCTTGCTGCACTGCGTTGCAAACAAGCCACGAGTCCGGCACACGATGACGCGCAATCGGCTGGCCTCGATAATATCGCCGTGGCACGAGGCACGCAAGCCCCAGGCGGGATGATTCACAGCGGTCAACGCGCAGCCCGGCTGTACATTGTGAAGCTAACAGGGAAGTCAGACACGACGAGGATCGACACGCAGCCACTGGGCGGGTTGAGCACGTCACTACAGACAGTGATCGTCGCGGACGCGATTCCGAGCTACATTGGTAGCCAAGCGAATCGCTAAAGGCAAGAGGCGGCGGCGATGGTCTTGGTGTCGCGCTGCATTGCTGGAAAACGAATCCCGCTGCACCGCACGACAATTAAACAACTTTACAGTTGCGATTGCGCGATAGGATTGAAAACGACTACAAAAGAAGAATGATGACGATGAGGAATCGGGGATGTGAGGGAGTGATGAAGGCTCGAGTAGGACGAGGAATCGGCAGGGAAGGCCCGGATATGAGACAGGTTGGAGGTGAGAATCGCAGGGGAATAGGAAGACGCGAAGCCGTCGTGTACATAACGCGTAAAGCCGTTGCGCCTCATTGAAAAGACGCGGGAATCCTAGGCGGGGCAACGCGTACGAAATTTGGGTGAGGGCCTGATGCGAAATTTAAGCGATTGAGTATCCGCCGAGAACGAGGATGAAAAGACACGCACACGTGTTCGGTGCACAGGAGGTGGAAGGACGGGTCTGCTTAGATCTACGCGTCGTGTGTGAGCAGTCAAAAAGAAGTAAATGAGGAATATATGGCACACAGGCGAGAATGCAGAAGCGACAATATACGAGCACGAAAAGAATACCACCGATGAGACACACCATGTCGTCGCAGCCGCGGGATAGAAGAACACGAAGAAGATTGAAGTTGCTCTTGATTGCTCTTGAGGCAGGAGAAAAGTAGCTGAGCGGGTGAGCATCGGCACATGGACGGAGCGTACATATCATGCTCTGGGAAATTTAGCATTGTATATGCGTCGTATATCGAGAAAACGTACATTTCCCTGAATCCAATGAGCCACTCTTGGTCTCCGAGGTCGTCCGCGAGTAGGAGTGCTTAGCTTCGCGGTGGGTCCGCCTTGCACGAAATTAGTCAAAGCTGCGACGAATATTTGAAATTCGTGGCATCGACGAACAAGTGGTGCTTCCGATGTAAACCTTCAAACGAACGAGTTCAGCTTCAATCTTGAAAGTGGACCATTACTTCGGCACATTGCACTATCGATCTTGGCTTTCGTCCAAGGGTTCACCGCGGACAAGCATTGCGGCAGAACCAGTAGGATCGACTATCCGATTGACGCTATTCCAAACCGCGCAAACGGCTTTCAGGGCATGTAGAACACTTCCTGGGCCAAAGTAGGAACAAAAGTCCAGACGAATCACGATCGACGGTCGCAACCTGGAATCCTAGCACCATTCCCAGATTCGGAGAAGTTCGTAGGAGTAGAAAAAGAAAAAGTCAAGGTTCCGCGGGTAGCTTGAAACCTGTAGCCTATATCGAGAGAGAGTGGAAAGAATGAGAGAAAGCTTGCAGGCTGAAGCCGACTCGGCGATTTCGATCGCGTAATGATATTGATGATGCCATCATTCGCTTTTTGGGGTGAAAATATTTTCCTCGCCGCTGAGCTTGCATCGTCCACTCTCCAAAACAACTTGAGGTCTTGTCCGGCCCCCGATGCTGAACAAGTCCGCTCATAGAACCCCGCGCAAGATCCCAGCAAACAGTACCGGACCGGAAGCGTGCAAAGGCAAACGGGATGCACCGTCCAATCGTCCCCTTCGGCCTGGTAGCGTCCCAGTAACAGCCTCGCCCTTTTCTTCCGCAATCTCCATACTGACTCTGTGCGAAGACGTTCTAACGGTGCGCTCATTCAGCATTCCGGCTCGATGCCCAGCGTCAATTTACCAACTAGCGAGACATTTTCCAGCTGTTTCGTAGCTTTCGCATTGTGCGACTCACTTTGCCCGAGCATTCCGTTCGGGTGCTGCATCTCGCGTGGTGGCCAACTCGAGTTTCGCTCCACCAACATGAACGCCACGCCGTCTTCCGGTATTGTGCCGAGTCCCAGACTGCGGAACTTTGCCCACGCCTTCCCATCTCAGCCGCGCACATCTAGCGTACGCGAATCCGCATCGCGCCTGCCGTGTGCGGCTGTGGGAATGGAACCTGCACATCTTTCAGTCGTGAAATCAGACACTTGGCCATTTCAATGCCGCACACCATGCCAGTTCTCGATTCCCGCCCGAGTTACACCACCACCGGCGCAAATCTCACTCACGCACGCAGAAGCGTGCTGGCTGCATGCAGTAACATAGCTAAGGAAGGTACTGCGTCCCGCACCACGCCAGACGCCGCCGAACTTATTGCCATGTGCGAATTCAGTTGACAACGGCCAAGGACGTATGGTGGCGAGACCCTCGCTGCAATTATCCGCGACCCGCCGTGGATTTTCTGGAATTGGCGTGCAAGCGCGACGGCATGAAACAAACAAGCCCAGTGCGCGTTATAATCGCCCGCGACCTTGTCGATTTTGATTTCGCAGTAACGGGATGGGTAATTCCGAGTCGGGAAGTCGGCTCGGCGGCCTGCTGCGCTTGGTTTGCGCGCGAATCATTAGCACGAAGTCGGGACGTCGCACTCGATTAATGCGAAGCTATCGAGGAGGAAAACGAGTCCCTTCGAAAGCGCTGCCATGGGAAAAACGGATGGATGGGAAGACGTGAATACGGTCGCGAAACGCGAGGGTAATGGCGCGCATCCTGACCCCTCTCCTCATCTTGCAATGGGCGACCTTGATCGCGTTGTCCATTGACATTTAGGCGCGTCGTTCGCCGTCGTACACATTGCGCGAATTCCCTGATTTGGACTAGGAAGGTAGGTGTACTTAAAGCAGACTGTTTCGAATAAAATCTTTTACAATTCAAGCAATATATCGGAGGTACAAGCAGCGAGGGTATATGTACGTATCACAATCGAGAGAAAGGAATTTCGGTGCAGCGTATATAGAGAATACACGTGCGGGTATAACCTGGCCTCGGTGGTCGGAATGCGACGGTGGACTTCTGGCGACCAAACAAGCGGGGCTAGCACTACAAAGGGATAACTCGCATCAGTAAAGGAGGAGGTAGTGAGGAGAAGAACACGTACACGTCGCGCACAACAAGACACCGCTTCAGGAAACCCGCGGAACAGTGGATTCGGAGGTGAGAAAGCTGGTTGGTGGCGGGGAATATGTACTGAGAGGCGTCCCTGACAGTGGAAATCCCCATGGCCGCACCGTTAGCTTCACGCGTGTTCCTCGTTGTCGATCCTGCGTCTTCAAGTTATATGTGTTCCTCTACCGCGGCACTCGCTGTCGACGTCGCGTTTCCCGCTCGTACTGGCTTATCGGTGCCGTCGTTCCTCGCCGCGAACCGATTCTCAACCGAGGGCTCAGGTGGAAAGGAAGGAAAGAGAAGTAAAAGGAAGGGTATCTGGATAAAGAGATCAGATCGAGTTCAAGATGAGAAGGACGAGGCGCACCATCGATTTCTCCATCTAGCAACAAGTCGTCGGAATCTGCGGCGCACAACGGGTAGCTTTTGTGCGATAAGTGACCAGAGACGAAGGCACGCGACGGGATAACTCACGAGGTATAGGTAACCGTAGAAGGCGAGCGCGGGGCCTGCGATGAGCTGGAAATCGTCTGTCAGCAGACTGAAATAAAGATGCTGCGAACGGGCTCACCAATTTGTGACTAGCGTGTAGTTCGCACCATATTCCGAAGCAGGATTTGAGCTTCGTCCAGAGGGTATTTGGAGTTGCGGTGGCGAGATCCCAGAAGTCGTGAATTTGCTCGGCCTTCCAGGCTTTGTAGCATCCTACGTAAAACCAGACAAACTCCCAGACTTGTTGCCGTGATTCATGACAGTAGAGCGCCTTCCACACGACCTCTTTCGCCCATGGTGGTAGAAACCCATAGTGCACTGCTGGGACTGTGACCACAGCCTCGAGAAAAAATAGTGTGAAGAATCCGAAGCTGGCCCATAGAAAGACAGAGAACACGGAATGACCGGATGGCCTCTGGAACAGGGTACTCAAGATGGAAGGGAGGCTGGAGAGAAAGAGAATGGTGGTGGCAACCCAGGCAACGGATACGTGAATCACTGTGATTGTGAAGATTGTCTATAAGAAGAAGAAGAAAAGTAAGAAATGAGAATGAGGTGAATGAGGATGCACTGACCACAGTCTCTACGAAGTGGGCCGATCCGACAGACGCCAGGTAAGACGAAAAGCACAGAATGCGCCAATTGATCTCGCCCACAGAAGGAACGAGTCCCGCGAGCCATGCACAGTAATACCATCGCATCCAGACAATCCAACGGAGCTGCGGCACGGACACGATAGTAATTATGGGCACCAGCAAGGAACAGATAATCACTGATGGCCTAGGGTCGGCTCGGGCAAACCTAATGCAGCGCTTGAGCAAGCCTCGACCCTTCATGAAGAGGAAGATGACGGAGAAGTGAGCTGCAAGGGCAATCCAAAAGATTTTGAGATCCTCCATCCCAAGCGCGCAGATGCGGGCCTTGAGTGCGGTAGCATATGTCACAGCTATTGACACAGCTTTAAAGAACCCGTTCCAGAAGCGTCTTTCGGTGGCGGAAAGCTTGTCGCTGCAAAATGATGCGAGTTCTTGAACAGTGGCCGGGACGGAATAGGCGAAGTGAACACAAGCTGCGACGCTGGCAGCAATGATGAGCAGCACGAGAAGGGCGATCATGAGGAAAAGCAGCCATCTGAATCGGCGTGGGGCCTTGACCGCGCTGGAGCTTGAGCCTGGCTCGGGTGGAGGCACTGGAGGCTGACTGGCGATATAATTCTGCTTTTGCGAAGGCGACGAGGACATGAAGCCCTTTGCACGGAGGATGCAGAAAAGGCTGCCAGCGAGTACCACGGTAACGAAGCCGATGGTGGTGCAGACACGGGGGAAGAGCACGGAACCGCTCGAAAGAACACATTTGGTGGGCAAGAGGGCGATTTCACGGGTGGGGGTCGCGCGGAGGCTGGTCTTGGGAACGGACAGGCCAGAGAGCACGACGGTGAAAGTAACTTGAGCGCCGATGAACATGCTACCGAAGAGACCAACGAGGCTCTTGGAAGAGAGGGAGACGAGGCTGAGAGTGGAGAGCATGTTGTGGTACGGGTTCAAGATGTGAATTGCCTTGTCAGCCGCCCACCACTAACAAATACACATCTAAACAACTCGAAGCAAATATATAAATAAACGCGAATGCATATCACGTGGGCGCGCATCCGCCTTCTTTCTACCTCCATCCCGCGTTTACTCCTCCTCCTCGTCCCCGCCATGTCCGAAAATACTGTTCACTACTTCCACACGATTTTAATGATGGTACGAGCGGCGTTAGCGCCATTGGCGGCCGCGCTAGAGGAGGGTGCGTGGCAGGTTACAGACATTGGCAGGGATGGCCTGCGCGCCGTCGCCCGCGAGTATCATTTGTTTGTTTGTCCGTCCTCAATATTGTTCGGCCTTCCCTAGCTGATTGTCTTCGTAGACTGCCGTTTCCCTCCTTTCCTCGCGGGCGTCCGGGTTATTCCAGGCGAGATACTTCGTATCCTCCATCTAGGATTCCCTCGGCTAAGTTTGAGCAGTTCTTCACAACATCGCTTTGGTATGTTTACGCAAGAAATATATTATTCGCCCACTCGTTTACAATTACTCCGTAGCCCACACCTCCGGTACCAACTACCCCTATCATACAACGTTGACAGCCCCAGAATGCCCCGTCTGTCTTGCTTCTCCATTCCATTCTTGTCCGGACCAGGTGCCACTGGCCCCAGTTCCCGTTACCATACTTCCTACGCGCAGCATCCCGCGTTCGGCTCACCCCCATCCCTATAACAATCTGTCCTCGCCCTCAGAAGACGAGGTCAAACATATTCTGTGGGTCTTAGGTTTGCTGGCTTTGCTGGCAGTAGGAGGGGCCATGGTAGCAGGAATTATTACCGTCTACATACGACGCAGGGATACCGCCGCCGCCGCCGCAATTCCTGTCATCGAGGAGCGCGCCTGGATCGACGAGGTATTGGCTCTGGGGAATTCGTATGCAGCTCCGGCCCCGGGCCTTCCACGTCTAATGGCCCCGATGCTGGAGCTTCCCAGCACACCCGTCTTCGCCCCACCGACCCCCTGCCCGCAGCCGGCCCCTCTGCTGCCGCTGCTTTCCACGTCGCGTCCTCGCGGCTCTGCGCCAGCAGGTCGGTTTCTCGCCTATTTTTCGCTTTATTTTATTTTCTAACAGTCTTTCTCTATCTTTAGCAGGGACCCCTCCACGGGCATTGGCTCATTTTTCCCCGCGCCGCCCTCGTCGCCCGTGTGCACCTAAACCCCAAAGTCAAGACCCTGCGGTGCTCGTTCTGCACACCCCCAGACACCCCCGCACCCCCTTGGCCCCAAGTCTCTCGAGCCCGACCTCGGCCCTTCGGCTGCGGTTAGAACTCCAAGAGCGCGCTGCGCGAAGAGGACAGGTTGACCTCTTCCCTCCATCCCCACCTTATGCCGTCACCGCCCCGGTCACGCCCTCCGATACACGTGCACCGTTGTCCAACCACCCTGTGGCGGGCTCGTCGCGCCATGCTCCACCGCCGGCGAGCGACCAGCTGCACAGCCAATTTGAAACCCACGAGTTCGACGCCTGGGAGCCCTGTCGCCGCACTGTGGAGAGGGAGCAAGCCGACCAGGCGTATGCGGAGCGGCTGTGGGGCATGGAGCTGGAGGAGAGGGAGCCGCTAATAGACGAGGAGTGGAACGCCCAGCTGGAGGCGCTCGACGTGCCCTCCAACCCGGCCGTCATTGCACGCTATTGGGAGTGGGGTATCGCCACCTTCGCTGAACACATGGCCATTCACCGGCACAACCACCGCACCCACCGTGTCGAACACTCGGTTGTGCTCGCGTCGGCGCCGTCTTCGGCCATAAATGTGGAAGCCAGTGGCGCGGAGGTCGAGGGGGACGAGGAGGAGGCAGCGGGGCAGGAGAATGCCCGTCCAATGAGCCTCAAGGCCCGGGGAAAGCAACGGGAGTGGTGGTGAGTAGAGCCTTTTTTTTCTTTCTCTTTCCTGCCGCATTGTATCTACATTTGTACACTACACTACACTTCGCTATCCACATTGTATCCTATCCCACCACTGTACAAAACCTATACACACACACTGTATTACTATCCACACATCCTGTACTATCACTATCTACACATCCTGCACTGTCACTATCCACACTTGTTCCACACCTGTAGTAGTCCTTTCACTTCTACCGCAGCTTTCTTGATGACTCTCCGCGAAAATTATTCAGTTTGGAGTTCTGAGATCATTGTTTACACATCCTATAGTAGGTTATTCTCGGCGTTTCGTCAGCGAAAGACCCTCCATTGCTTCACGGTGTTTCTCGGTCTTACCTGCCTTCTTGGAGTCCCGATTTTGCGCGCATTCTCAAGCCTGAACGAATACGTTATCATTATTTCAAGGCGCGACTGAGTATCGGTACGTTGTACATATAGCTACATATGCACGATATACAGAACCTTGACTGTACAGCTCAGAGGTGTCCATACAGAAGGAACGGGAATATATGTATATGCGAGACGAGACGAGGCGGACGAAGACGGTACGGAAGGAAAGGAATAGGATGGAATGTACCCGTAAAGAGGAGGAGGTGAACGGACAGATCGTACTGGACAGAGGAAGACGTACGCTCTGCGACGACGTGCACGACACCGTCCACATCCCCGTTCAGAGCACAACGCGCCTGACGTCCGCCGCCGGGGTCGAGGTACACGCCATACCGCGCCATACGTGCCGCGGAGCCGCCGTGGCCTGGTCTTGATGACACCTGACGCAGAAGTCGATAACGTCGCGGCGAGCCAAGCGAACCGGAAGGAATTGGAAGAGGCGGTGTGTTGACATCGCCCTCTTCAAAAAACGAATCATGCTGTATTGCGCCGCAAAAGAACGTCGAAGATCGCAGGAGGAAACATGAAAGACAGAGCTATGGGATGGAGGATTGAAGGTCTCAAGGAAGATCGAAAGGAAGACGTTGTTATGGAACGAATCAACGATGATGTCGAGGCATGAGGCCCGAGGGAAGAAAAGCAGGGGAAGGGAGCACGAGAAAGACGATGGGAAGACGTCTCGCAAATAATACCGATGCCGTCGTGCAGATGAAGACCCGATTCAAGCTAACATGCCCCAAAACGACTCAAAGCAACACCCAAATACGCGACTCAAAGCACAAACGAGCGGCAGGAACGCATCGGAAAACCATACGAAGATGCGGTTCAGACCTCGCCGTCGTCCGTGAACTAGTTGGCGTTGCGTCCTGATTCCACGACGGGTGCATCGCCAGAAGCCAAGCAGGATATGAGGCGCACGGCGCCCGATGAGTGGATCAGAAGGATCGCGCCGGAGGAGCTTGGCGTACACTGTATGTGCGCGTTTGGGGTGTGCTCTTGAGTGCGCAAAGATGTGATATCGAGTAAACACAGGTGCGTGCGAGGATTCAATTTCTGAGTATTCAATTTTGAGTGTGAGGGTTCGAGTCGATCGGTTGCGAAGACATGTATGCATGGAGAGTTTAAGAGCAGGTCTGCTGGATCTGGGGGTCATGTCAGCGGTCACATGAAATGAGATGAAACAAATCAAGAATATAGGTACATCAAACGCGCGAGTCGACGATGAAGGATATACGACGACGAAATGAAGAAGTTGAAAGCACCCTGTGGAAATCGAGGACGAAGAGGGAGAAAAAGATATAATCTGTCTGCGCGAATGAGGCAGATGTACGGAAACAGAGAACGCATATAGAACAGAAACATAGAACACACATAAACACAGAAAGGGAATACAAACCGCGGTCGCGGACGCGGAAGCGTGGTGGAAACACGCAGCGCGACGAATGTCCAAGGTGTCGTTCTTTGAGTTCTTGAAGTCGGAGGCATCATGTATCTGAGGGCGCTTTATATTACATGCTTGAATCTGAGGAAGAGGTCAGTGATCTTATCCTTGCAAGAATGTGTATTGAGACACGTACATCACGCTCGAACCCCACCATGCTTGGTCTTCGCCAAACACCGTCAAAAGTGGCTTGCTGCACACAATTATTTAATACAAGGCTGAAAGGGATAAGTCAATTTGTCGCACCGAGTAGCACAGCGGCAATGATATGCCTACAAAAGTATTTTGGCCTCAGTGCTTGACGCCCTGCGCTGTCGATCTTGGCTTCCGTGGACGCGACAACTCAGATGCGGCCGTTAGAGCGATTGACGCTATTCAAAACCGCGCGCGCCACCAGGCGCCACCCCTTAGCCCATGCAGGACGTTTTCTGCGCCAAAGCTTAAAAAGCGCGACTGAGCCTTGAGGAGTCGAGACAGTTCGTCGTGAGCTGGAACAAAGCTGATTCAACGGAGAAAATGGGTGGCAAGCAAATAGTCTGTTTGAAATCTTGCGGATGACTTGGAACTTGCCATGCTGAGTGAGAGTGGGGAGACTAAAAGCAAGGCTCGAGATGGCAACAATTGACAATTGATGCCATCATGGGGCTCCGCTCTCTGCAGTCAACCACCTTCGAGGCTCCTCCGACCACTTATAAGTACTTCCGTGCTCTTCACCCACTGCCAGCCACGAGATATTGGTGCGACGGATTCTGCGTCGTCCCTTGGTACTACACCAGTCCACACCAGGAACGCGCCTCCAGCAGCAAGACTCAAGACTCGGAGCCGTAAACGCATACCGCGAACGGGATGTGCATTCCCGCCCACTCGTATGGATATTACCGCGCCATGGGCTTACAGAGTCTCAGCAAGACTTTCTTTTTTCTTTTATTCGCATCGACGACGACTTCGCGCGAATGCCCATGTGGCAGTCTCCACGCTCCTGATTCACCTACATAGAGCATAGTAACCGCCGCACCAGCAAGAACGCGGTGCACCCCTTGGTCTCCGGCGTTTTACACCGCTCCAAAACCACACCCGCGCCAGTCCTATCTCAGCAAAGCAGCGGACGTGAACTCGCGCCGCGCCTGTGGGAACGAGGGACCCGACGCTTCCCTTCTACTTTCATTTCACTGAGCGAAGAGACGTCTGCACTTGCATGTAAGGCGCAAAACCTAGGCACTTGCATTGTCAGACCGCAAGCCTTGCCAGGTTTCTGTTTCGTGCGGAGTTCGATGTCTGATGAAGTGGGTCGACTCCTGCCCACCAGCAAAGCTCTGGCGCCGGAATCGAATCGACAAAGATCGACAAGCACGAGCACCCTTGCACATGTGCAAGATCCGCTGCGCGCGCAATCCTTCCCCGGGCACACATGTATCTTGCATGTCCAGTATGATGTCAATAGCTGAGTGCGCGCAGAGTCGAGACCTGGCGGCCGTGTTGAATCGTATCACTTGCACGCAGCTTGAACCGAGGAGCCGCGCATCGTGTCTTCGCCGCTGGATAACTCGACTTCGATGCACACTGCGCATACAACAACTTGAAATCCGAATTTGGCAATGACTTGAAAAATGCTGGGGCACCGATGAGGACTGCACATCCTAAAATGAACAGAACTTGCACCGCGGCAAATCGTCAACATCAGAAAACTGCCTATCTCGCAGTGGAACACTATCAAAGTTATAATATTTATCTGGTACAGTGAGAGATACGTTAGTTGTACAGTAAAGAGAAGTAAGTCGAATAAGGTTCATACCTGGTACAGTGAGAGATACGTTAGGGGTATGTCTCACTGTCCAGGTTTGTAATCATATCCTAATCGGGTCAAGACGCCGAGTCAGATTATAACACCCCCCCTTGACTGGCGTCCAACCGTAGCATTTTTATCCAACGGGTGTGCATGACACGGTGTAATGGTTTGGTGAAGAGGTCAGCAATGTTCTCCTTGTTGGAGACGTGTATAACATCAATGAGCCGTTTCATAACACAATCACGAATGAAGTGCTCGCGGATGGAGATGTGCTTCATCTTCGAGTGAGCGTGGGGATCGTGGGTGCAGGAAACGGTGCCTTGATTATCGCAAAATAGAGAAGTAGGTTGGATCTGGACGAAACCGAGTTCTGCGAAAAGATTGCGGAACCATAGAATGTTGCGTGCGCAATGAGTGGTAGCAAGAAACTCAGCTTCACATGAAGAAAGTGCAACAACCGCTTGTTGTTTTGAGCTCCAAGATAGCGGCGAGTCTCCCATCATGATGAGGAAGCCCGAAACCGACTTTCGTGTATCACCCATTCCCCAATCGGAGTCGGTGAGAGCCTTGAATAGCGGGTGCAACGTTTCGGAACCTCCGAGGGTAATACCGTGCGAAGTGGTACCCCGAAGGTTTCGAAGCAGATGTTTTGCAGCTGTGACATGAGCTGGCCCATAGTTAGCCATGAATCTAGCAAGTTCCCGGACGGTGTATGCGATATCCGGACGGGTACAGGTTGCCAAGTACATGCATTTGCCGACGACAGCGGTGTACGGAAAGTCCTTGGCTTTCTGTGCTTCTTCAGCGGTCGCTGGTGCTAACCGAGCTCCTGGATCCATGGGAGTCGTGACCGAATTGCACTTGTCATATCCGAACTCGCGTAAAATAGACTCTGTGTACGACTTCTGGTCAAGTCGAAGAGTTCTGTTAGCACAATTCCGCTCTATGGAGCACCCGAGATGTAGTTTCGGCTCGCCGTTGTCAGTGATTTCGAATTGGGACGCCAAGGCTGCAACAACAGCGTCTGATTCCGCTATCGAGCTCGAGGCAATGAGCATATCGTCAACGCTCGTAGCGACGATAGAACGTTCTGTCCCCTGGACACGCTGATACACGCTCCAGTCCGACTCTGTTCTTTTGAAACCAATTAACTCGAGACGCGCATTGAGTTCGAGATACCATTGCCGGCCTGCCTGTTTCAAGCCGTATAGTCCCTTCAGGAGTCTCCAGAACCCATTGCCGACAATGGCAGGTTTGCGCATGTAGATTTCCTCGTCAAGAGGCCCGTTAAGAAAAGCAGTTTTGACATCAACTTGGCGCAGGACCATGTCGTGGTCGGCAACAAGAGCGAGTAAGAGACGAATGGATTCCCATCGGGCGACTGGCACGAATGTGTAATTGAAATCCTGACCCAGGATTTGAGTGAATCCTTTTGCCACGAGGCGAGCCTTGAACCTGGAAATTAGTCCTTCGCGATCGCGTTTGATGTGGAGGACCCATTTGGACTCAACCGCCTTTCGGCCTGGAGGTAACTCGTCAACTTCGTCGTAGACACCTTTGGCCTTGAGCGCTTCCAGCTCCTCGTAAATGGCGGCAAGCCAGTATGTCCAGTAGATGGACGATTTGGCTTCCTGAACAGTTTTAGGGTCTTTCTCGTTCGGGTCGTCAATGGGATCTGTGAGTGCAGCACCTGCAAACACAGCCTCGGCTTCAATGAAACATTGGGCAAGCTTGGAGAAGTCGCCGTCATCACATTCAATCTC
This sequence comes from Mycena crocata, assembly GCA_029281795.1. Classification (NCBI taxonomy): domain Eukaryota; kingdom Fungi; phylum Basidiomycota; class Agaricomycetes; order Agaricales; family Mycenaceae; genus Mycena; species Mycena crocata. The sequence continues at coordinate 32,092 of JARJCP010000072.1, forward strand.
AAGTTCCTCGTCGTCGGACTCAAGGATGGAACGTAATAGATCCTCCCCCCCGTCATCCGAGGTCCCGACGTGATTGATAATGAATCGCGCCGGCACGCGTCTCACGCGTGGAGTACGACGTTGCACAATAGGTGTGTCAATGGAGACATCCTCCATCTCGACATCGGCAGGTCTAACAGACGGTTTAGGTTTACTTTATATATGGGAGACGCGTTATCACGTACTCGGAAACCGCTCGATGGCGTGGATTACTCTCGATGGAGGTGATAGTCTCAGAGGACGACCTGTAAAACAGGTAAATTATGGTACAGTGACCTGAGCAGTTAAAAACATACTCGTTATGCTCAGAGGCAGGAATATGCTCGATGGCAATGTTACGCTCAGAGGCGGGGTTGGAGTGTTGCTCCAAAACAATGCGATCTTCTGCATCACGGAAGCGCGGCTCCAGATCCATGGGTATATCATCCCACAGGATCTCAGATAGAGAGGGTGAAGGGAGGAAGTCAGGGAAGCCGTGGAATTCAACATCACGGCGTGGGCGAATGGTTCTCGAAGCGGGAAACCAGACAAGGTATCCCTTCGAATCACGAGCGTATCCGACAAACCGACCCTCCTCTCCTCTGGACTCGAGTTTCATCAATTGGTCGGAGTCAGTTTTCCTTGCTGTGACAAGTGCACCGAAAGGTCTCAGATGGGATAAGTCAGGCTTCCGGTTGAACCAGCCTTCAAACGGTGTGGTGTCAGATTCAATGGAAGCGTGAGGAACACGATTCTTGACGTGGACGGCAGTCTGCGCGCCCAGAGGCCAGAACCAGAACGTGAGACTGCTATCGACGAGCATTGCGCGGGTCATGCGCTCAATGATCTGGTTGGCGCGTTCGACGACACCATTTTGCTGGTGAGCATCAGGAACAGTACGCTCGTACATGATCCCCTGCTCCCTGCAATACTCGCGAAATTGACCGTGTACGAGTTCTGGGGCGTTGTCGACTCGCAGAAAGATGATGGAATAACCGAGGAATTTTTCGGCGGCAGTGCGGAATTCCTGGAAGCATTTGAGGGCATCAGATTTGAGTTTAAGAAAATAGATAGCAATATAGCGGCAGAAGTCATCAATGAAGGTGATAAAGTATTGGAAACCCCCATATCCAGTCGGTAAGGGTCCACAGATGTCGCAATGGATACGGAAAAGCGGGCGGTCAGCGCGATTAGAGGCTTTACGGGGAAATTTGAGCCGCTTGATGTTGGCTAGAGCGCATATGCGACAATTCTTGACGTGGACACTGTCGATCGGTAGTCCGGTTGTGGCGCGCTGAAGCCCTTTAACGTCTATGTGGCCCATTAGACGGTGATAAAACCCAATTCTTTCGTCTCCGCAGTTTCAGTTCCAGGCCCGAAAAGGGAATCGACGGAAGGCGTCATGGCGGCGATCAAATCTGGGATTGCTTCCGATTCCCCAGATCCCGGTTCCATTGTCTCCACCTCCATCTTGTACAAGTCCCTGACAATTGCTCCAGTGGCGAATGGGACATCCATAGAGTTGAAGTAAGTGATTTTGCCCTTGCCAGTCTGTGTGTTGACTCCCTTTCGGTCAAGTCTGGACCCGGAAATCAGATTGCATCGTGCTGTCGGGATATGGAGGACGTTCGACACCGAGAAGTTTCGTGTCACCCCATCGTATGTTGCCTTCAATATGATCCTTCCTTTTCCAACTGCTTCGGTGGTTAGGCTTGTCCCAAAACCATGCACCACCAATGGTGACTCGAATGAGGTGTAATCGTGGAACAACTCGCGCTTGTGGAAGATATGGCGTGATGCTCCGGTATCGTGGTTAATCGAGTCGTCCTGCTCGATTCCAGCATTGCAAACAATTGCATTCACTCTGATCTCCTCGTCAATTGCAATGTCGTCACCATCATCCTCCTCAGCCAGCGTCAACATGAATGCAAACCCATCTTCCACCTTCGCAATCACATTCTCGACATCGTCTTCTGTGTCTTCCGTATGGTCAGCCAGCCCAGCAAATCGGTTTCCGGCATCAGCAGCTCTCCCTTCCAGTGCTTGCTTACGCCGTGCGGCAGTCCTAGCTTGGGGTGACAGATGGACATCTTTCCTGCCGCGGAAGTTCTCCGGATACTTCCCGGCCTTTCCTCCACCGTAAGAGAAGCAATCAGCCTTGATATGGCCGACTGGAGTCTCACAATAGATGTTCTCGCAGAACTTGCGTGGCGTGGAGCGTTGCTGACCACTGTAGGGAAGTGTACGTCTCCCCTGTCGTTGGTGAGCTCTGTCGTCCTTGCGATCATTCTGATTGGATGATCCAGTAGCGTAGGCACTCGGAACTGCATCATCCATGCTGCGACCCTTCCCTTTCCCAGTGACCAACGCGTTGATGGACACAATGGAAGGTGCAATCTTCTTTTCAACTTCCTCGTGCTTCAAGCGCTGAAGGACGGCGGCAGACGAATACGGAGTCCCCATCATTTCGCCCTGGCGTACTCTGTCACGAAGCCAATCACGACAATAACGCCAGTCGTCCGACTGTGTCATGAGAGTGACGAGGTGTTTAGCGAATTCGCTATCCGGCATCATGGTGGGATCAGCGTCTCGCAACTTCTGGTGAAGCTGGACCATGACTTGACGCCAGTGAACAGGATCGTCGCGATCACCGCATTGAAACCCGATGATCTGCTGCTTGATAGTCACAGCAGTGAGAGCATTGGCAGGCTCGTACTCGTTTTTGAGAGCCATCCAGGCGTCGTGAGCGGACTTGCAGTCCCGCAGGACATAGAGCTTCTGGACAGGGACCGCTTTCACGATGATGGCGTGTGCCTTCTTGTCTGCAGACAGCCACGCTTCAGCCTGTTTCTTGGCAGCTGCGACGACGGTTTCGTTCCCCGGAATGGTAATTGTTACAGTGGCTCCAGTGGCGTCAATGCCCTGAACCTGCTGGCTCGGTTTGAGCTCGGGAATGGCCGGAGGATTATAGTCGACTCCGTCAACGTATTGCCAGTAGCCAGCAGCATCAAGGTCGAGCATGGATTTCTGCTTGAATTTGCTATAGTTGTTCGACCCGTCTTCCTCTTCCTTGATAGGGGTAAGCTTGATTCCTTTCCACTCCTTTTCCTTGTCGGTATTATTCTGATTACCCGACATGACGGATGTAGGGATGAGGATGATTGTGTGGAAGCGATGGACGAGGACGAGGTAGTCGAGTTCGAGTCGAGTTTAAGTGTAAAATATTGTTGCGCAGTAAATTCTGATGATTTAGAGCACTCGGAGGCCCATAACCTATCAAAGTTATAATATTTATCTGGTACAGTGAGAGATACGTTAGTTGTACAGTAAAGAGAAGTAAGTCGAATAAGGTTCATACCTGGTACAGTGAGAGATACGTTAGGGGTATGTCTCACTGTCCAGGTTTGTAATCATATCCTAATCGGGTCAAGACGCCGAGTCAGATTATAACAAACACAACGAAAGCAAGCTGTCGAACAGTGGTTCCTAGGTTTTTTTTTTTTTACTGATACATAAGCATCCTCAACATCAACGTGTGCACATCTTGAACCGCAGCGCCGCGCGTCGCGTCTACGCTGGATAAGGCACAACGGTGACTTGAGTTGGGAGTTGCCCGACGGCGCCAATATAAGTCCACGTACTGCGCGCAAGTGGGTCGCGAAACGGCAGGCAGGTGAGGTCCGTGAGGATGCGGATGTGTTCAAATACACCGACGAGAAGCGTCGGTGTGAGTTTTTTCGGACGATCCAGCCAAGTTCGAGCTGTGTTAAACTTAAATTCCAAGTTGAGTTGCTTCTCAATCAATAACAGAAGATACGAATAAAGCTACCTTTGCCTTCCCGTCTCACTCAAATAAGTATATGCTGATCAAATTGAAGGTGTGGTTAAGATTCAAGGTGTTGTCAAGATGTGGATCTTGAACTCCTTGAAAATCGATAGCTGAGTTAACTGGAGCAAGAGATCGCTGATGTTCAAATGTATGGCAACAGGGACTGGACAGCTTCGTTTTTCCGAATTTGCCGTGATGGAATGATGATCCAAGTAGTGGTATGGCCGTTTCGGGTGTCAGGACCCCAAAACTGAGTTATAAATTGAGCTTGTGCACGTGATTACATAAGCATCCTCTTTCAGGTAAGTAGTTCAATTTTGCCAGCGTGCGTGAGGGCGAGTGGCCAACAGGTAGGGCTTCGACCCGTCCATCTGATGAGACGGCCGTCATAGCAATGATCACCTGGCATGAAAACGGAGGTACCCGGCCGTCGACCTGAAGAACCTGATGGGCTGACGGACAGTCACGGTGCCGTCCGCGGATGTGCGTATTTTTTGGATGGGTTCTGAGGTAAACTAGGACTGAATATCATTTTATGCTGCCTCCAAATATATCTTTACCCTCAAAAGAAGATGCCAAGAGTCAACAAACGCTCCGGGGACATTCCTTTACGGTCGTAACGGGTGGTTACGGTACGGTACGGGTACGGGTACGGGTTCTCAAGTGCCCGTCCCACAAGTATTGGATTTCCTTAAGATTACGGACCATATATTCTACACCATAACCATAATACGGCTGGTCCGATGCCTTAAAACAATGAAAGTCACTGGCATACATCACGCTAATTGTAATTTCTTCTGATTAGTGATGTTTGATCAAGCACAATGCATTCTATTGCTGAATTATCTAGGAGGAATTTAACGAGTCATGTTTGAAGCTTTTCTGGGTTCAGAAACCAAAACATCCCCCCAGCCAACAAGGATTGAACAAGACCGAGATGCCCGAGTTGCCGTGAAGTCGAACAAGGTGTTCAAGGCCAGCTAAATACCTGTAGGCGGATGTCAATTGTCATGTTATTTGACGCTTATTATGCCACATATACCCAGAACGAATGGTTGACCCGTCAACCCGTAGACAAATGGGTATGGTGACGCGCACTCTAGTGCGCTGGTCGCGGCAGGTCCACTTCGGATCAAACGAGCGCCCACATCACCAAACATACCATAACATCGTCCTCTTTCTCCCTCCGTCTCACTCCCCCTTCCCCCGTTTCACGCGTCAATTGCGCTTTCTCACCTCAGCATCGCCTCGCGGCTCATCTCGCCCGTTCCGAGTATTCACTCATCAGCCCAGTTCCGCGCAATCGCGCTCGTATATCCAATACCCGCCGCAATCCAATATATTTGTACATCGCCTCGTTCCTTGTCGGTCTCCTCTCCATAGGTCTCGTCTCATTCTTATTGATTATCGCTCCACTGTACCCTATCTATCCCCTCTCTCTGAATTCCTGTAAAACTTGTACTATTCCACTACTGCACTTCACTTTGGTTTTCCCCCAACGTCAGGCTATAAGTTCTCGCTCTCGCGCTTCGACCTCCGCCTCCGCTTACGCTTCGTCTTCGCCTACACTTCCGTCCCCGTCTCCGCCTCCGCCTCCGCCTCCGTATCGCCTCCGCTTCTTATATCGGCCCGGGCCTTCGTTGTTGCCCAGTTTCGCTGTCAGCCGCAGTTCTTGTTCGGGACTAGGCTTGTGTGAAACACTTGCACACACACAGTTCCTCCTCCTCCTTTGTGCCAGCTTATATTTAGGTTTGCTCGCGCTCAGACGGGAGGTAGGCACATCAATGGGTACCCGTTGACAGGTCTGCCTTGTCCCATATCCGGCTGTATCAAATTTCTGATATCATGCTAAACGGACCGGGCCCATTCGAGACCCGCCATCGACCCGTTGCAGAGCCGGACAGGACAAAGTTCCTATCAGCAAGCCGCAGGAAAGCAGCAGAACACGATACATAAACTACACCTTGGAAAGAAGCTGACCAATGTTTCACTTCAGGTTTTCTGTCGTGTACTGGGCGATGAATCAAAAGAGGGATCGTGTACCTTATAGATACATATGCTGTTCTTGGCGAGCACAACAAGCAGTGGAGGTTGATCTGAAACACCTAAATGTTGGGAGCATCGGTACAAAATAAAACGGAAGAATCCCTGTTCCACTCACTTTCAACTCATTTAATAGGGATTTGAGGGACTACGAAGCTGTTGAAGTGTTGTCAAGAATGTTGAAGGTCTTACTCTGAAGCCCAGGGATTTTGCGAACCTGAGGCAAAAGGCTTGAAGTTGAATCTGCACTGAGACAAAAGTAAGCCTGGAAGATCTCAAAACTAAGAATGCCACGTGAGTTGAAGCGAGGCAAGTGCAGGGCGCCTTTTGACCTTGGGATGAAATCGGGTGGCGTGTGGGGAAAAGGCTCTACAGGAGTGCGAAACAAAACAACATGCTAACAACCTACATATATCTCAGAACATAGTAAGAACTTGGCGGAATTTCTGTTCAATAACCGACCGGTGGTAGTCTGATGGACACTCAGCTTGAGAGAGACCTGGGTAGGAAGATGAAGAGTTGAGTGAAAAACATGGAGGGATCCGGAGAGGAACGAAATCGGACTCTGCTGAGTCGGCACTCGGCAACGGTGCATATCTCCGAGTTGACATCATTGAACTGGTCTGTGGTGACGCTCCAGTATTTCTCGGAACTGAAGGGACTTTGAACTGGTCATAATTTGGTGAATTAGACTAGAATCTCACCTTCATAATCATAACTCAACAAGAAATCAAATGAACTGAGCTTGCAGCTGGCCCGAATCCGATGATGGTTGGTGATCAACCCATCAAAGGGCTGAAGACACCTTCGGCCTCGGGACTCGGACATAACATAGACAAAGAAATTTTCAACTGCTTTTGTCAAGCTTTTCGTTTAACGTGAGTTTGGGGATTGTGGGTATTGAGGTTGTGGGAGAGCGTTGAAATGATGAGCAGTGATGACAGCTGATCACGGAAACCGTCGGCCAAAGTGGCAGTGTGGTCGGATCAAGGATCGAAACCGTGGGAACGTACCAAAATATTCCTGAAATATGTGCTCGCTGCGTCGGTACAACCGATGCAGTGCTCGGTCAGCTTCGGCCACCGTTAGTAATCGTATTGGGCCTCTGTAGATAGTTCTAAAATATTTTCTTGGTATAAAAGCTATGTAGTTTGGTACAACAAGAACAAGAAATATTACCCACTCTTCGAAGTTCAACTCAGTCTCTCCGCCTCCGCATCAGCGTGTCCTTCGTCGCCCTCTACTCGTTTGTCGCTCCTCCTCGCCCCAATATACTGCAGCCTTCGTCGTTGCTGCATCACATTTTATTCTGCCTTGTTTTGTCCCGAACTCGCGAGTGAGCTGATAGCCTTTGCAGGAAACCCTCGCACACTACACCTTTCCTACGGACCTTCGAGCGGTTATTTCCCGCGCTAGCCACCACATTTGTTTTTGTTTTAGCTCCACTCCCAGTCGCGCCGTAGGCACATCAGCGTCAGTCAGAAAACAGTACAAATTCAAGCCTCACTCTGCTGAGCTAAAGACCTCGGGTGTTCCCGAGATGGCCGGGATTTCGGAAATTCAACACAAGCTTAGCGGGATTGATTGTATAGGTGGGTGTTGAAGGGACTATTACGGTGAAGGGCACGGTAAAATGATATCCACAATGACCCAAGTCAAACTAAATAAAGCCAAAGTCAATAAATTTCTCTTTGACGTACCCGTACCTCCGTATAATCTCAGTTGAAGCGACAGCTCAGTAGTTCGAACTTGAAATGTTATGGATCGATAATATGAGTTGAAAAAAAGACAACAAAGGCAAGGCACAACCATTCCTTTGAGTTTGACAATTGTCCCAAGTCTGCGCAAAAGTTTGTGTGACGAAAAGATGTCGTAGAGGTAGAAAAATACAACACTTCAACACTTCAACCGCCCAGGTCAGACGGTGTAATCCGTGTATTTCATCAGATATGACTCGGAGCCAACAGACGCACGCCGGATGAAACATCATTTCCCTCTTTTAGACATCAAACCTATTACATTCAATTGTGTAGCGTACAAGTGCTTCGCTGTTCCACTTATCTGCACTCCAATCCTTCATTACTGCCAAGATGTGACAGGTTTGCCCAAACTCGTAGCAGTGAGTTGAATACTGACAGCTTACTTCACACGGTGGAAACGGTCTCAAGGCAGAAAACTGCTTTGAATGAGAACCGAAATCAAGGAAAGTCGAACATCTCGACGGTACAAAATCTCTTTTTAGGCCCGAACACAGTACTGACGCAGAACGGCAAAATTGAACCACTTACCCAAAAGGGAAGGCTTACGTAATCACGTGCACTTCCCACACCTCCATTTTATTCACTCGGTTCTGGGGTCCCGACACCCAAACGGCCATAACACGGCTCGGATCACGACTCTATCACGGCAAACGCAGGAAAACGAAGCTGTCCAGTCCCTGTTGCCATACAAATGCGAATCGTAAAAAAAAATGAACCTACCGACATACCTCCTACTCGCTGCGCGCCACCAGAAGTCGCGTCGGAATTGAACTTGATGCAGAATTTGGATTTTCCCGGCAGAAACGGGAGTCAAACCGAGGTAGGCGCGGGAACATTCCTACAAGTTCAACCTTTCCGTGTCGGGAACAAAATCCGACAAGTACTCGACATTCCCGCAGGGGGCCGAGATGTCTGAGTCTCTCCCCAAGTCCAACCAAACATCCAAACGAGTGCTGGTGGCTTACCGCCATCGGTAAGTACATAGGACTGGTAAGTAGAGCACAACGTAATTGATAGAGTTCTTGACGATCACTTTATTCGATTGTTGAAGTTCAAGTGGGACCAAATCATTGAAAGACCGGCGTTTTGGAGGTAGAAAGAAAGACATTATATATCAATTAAATATGAACCATTTACCAAAACAAAACCTGCCGTAAACGACGATGGAACTTGAAGTGCAATTCCCGAATCACCCGAAATTCAACCACAATAAAAATCGAAGCAGTACTGCTAAGAAATTGAGAGAACGAACTCCGAGTGGAATTTGAACACGCGCTCGATAGATCCATACAGTTGCGAGTTTAACAATTTGTTGGAGTTGTTGTAGTATGCTTTGAAGTTTGAAGACATGATCACTGGCAACTGCTAGTTCAGACAGAATTGAGTTGAGTGAATGGTTTGAACTGCAAGTACATTTCAGAAGACTAAATTCATCCACCGTATCATGTGCATGCAACCCATATGCATACTTATATGAGACGCTGCAGACGTCGGACGTCTTCTCCCACATGCATGCCAAGAAATTGCGGAATTTGAAAGAAGCGACGAGGATGGGACAAAACAAACTCGGGTAATTGCCTTTCAAAAATCAGAACTTGGCCCTTCGAAGATTCTGCAAGGAAGTACCCTGGTTCAACAACGCTATTTTACTGTGGTGATTCTTGAAGGAATTAAAATTTTGAAACCAAACGCCGCCGTTTACCCTTGCGTTTACCTCGCTCGGGGTCAAGGTCAAGTCCGTTCAAGGCCGATGGAACGATTACTAGGATTGTACTTATTTGAAAGGCGAAACGAGTGCGTAAGTTCCCCCATCGTCGATATGAGGAGTATTAGGGAGTATTTATGCGTGCTGTTTTTTGATTCATCATTGTCTATGCACGTGAGGTGACCGATCGCGTTGCCTCTTGCCTTTTACGGATTTTGATTCTCAACTTTGCCACCCACTGCCACCCACAAGCGACACTGGACCAACTTTGGACTGCGCTATAAAGGCCGTGTTTTCGGTGAGTTCTCCCTCCTCTGTAAACCATGGCGCCTAAATTTTATACCGCTCCAGTTGCGTCCCTTGCGACTCCTACGAAGTCCAAGCCAATCCCGACCTCGAGCACTACTCCGCACAAGCACAAACTCGCCACTGAAATCATAAAGCCTCCGCTTTTCAAGAAGACCATGGACCCCATGCTTTTGGATGAGATCGAAGCTTCTCATCTGAAGGACGTTCCGGATCTCCTTCCTATCCTCTTCCCCGAAGAGTGTTTGCCACTGCCTCCCTCCGACATTCTGGACGCGTTATCCAACGGCGCATCACCTTTGTATGACGGCTCTGCGTGGATTGGCTGCCCCGATCTGACTGTGGCGTCGCAGAACGGGGACGTGGAGGGCGCGCTCGTCGGATTCCTCCGTGTTCTCAGTAAACGGGTGGCTGAAGCGTGTGCCACAGCAGGAAATGCTAGACCTGCCACCCAAAGTTCCTGGACAGCCCAGTTCGCGAATGAGGGTCTTAGTGATGCCCCAAACGTCCGGAAACCGGATATTCTCCTCGGCCCTGCGGGTGGCGAAGATTTTCGGTGGGGCAGCGTTCACGTTCACGCCGAACTGAAGTCCACAGATACCTCCAAATCGCGCAAGGATGCATTGCTGCAGCTTCTCAACGGTGCCTACCTCATGTTCTCGTCGCAGGACAATCGCCGTTTCCTCATCTCCCTATCCTTCAATGCCCACAACGTCCGCCTCTACGTCTTCGATCGCGCGGGGTTGGTCATAACTTCACCGTTCGACATGCACCGAGATCCTACCAGCTTCGTCCATGTGTTGACCGCTCTGATGTTTACAAATGATCTCGCCGTCTTAGGATACGACACTTCGATCATCACCACTGGCCTCCGTCCCAACGTCCGCCGTTTCATCGAGGTCAAAGGCGTCAGATACAGCATCGTCAAGACGCTCTTTGTCAGCGACGTTATTCGTGGGCGGGGCACTGTGTGCTGGCATGTGCGTCACGGTGGCGAGGACTTTGTCATCAAGGACACCTGGGCCGACGCTTCACGCGCACACACGGAGGCGGGAATTTTACGGATGGCGGACGGCGTCCAGGGTATCGCTCAAGTTGTCGCGGATGTCATTGTCGTCATCAATGACCTCGAGGACTCGACTGACAACTTGCGCTCTCTCATCGATCCCGAGGGAAAACATGCGCACATCGAGACTAGATCCCACCGTCGACTCGTTCTTACACCTTTCGGAGCCCCACTATCCCAGTTTGCAAGTCGAAAGGAACTCGTCTCAATTTTCATCGACGCAGTCACAGGTACACCCGTGTTCTTGCTTCGGTACCGGTTTTCCTCATTAATGTCTCCTAGCGCATCGAGATCTTTACGACAGGAAGATTTTACACCGAGATATCAGCGTGAACAACGTCATGCTCGTTCCTGTCCCCAAAACTTGGGATTCGATTACCCTGCCACCTACCTCGCCATCATTGACTGCAGTCGCTGCCCCCCATTCTCTCAATGCTTCCGACGGTCCTAAGCCTACAGCTCCCAATCCTTCACCTGCTCCTCTTCGCCGCGGCCTACTGATCGACGTGGACTATGCGTTAGTTCTCGACGGTGGCGGCGCGCGCGGCCCTACCGCAGAAGTACACCGAACCGTATGTCCCTTTCTCTGGTTAATCAAATCAACACTGCCGCTAAAGCTCTCGAAATCTATTAGGGTACCCTTCCTTTCATGGCGATCGAAGTTCTGATCAAAGGCGAGCGATTACCTGCCCACCTGCCCCGCCACGATCTGGAGTCCCTGCTGTACGTCCTGATCTGGATTTGCCTGCACTACGCCGGTCCTTGCTACACGGAACGCAACGTCGAGCGCGCCGTCGAACGCCAAAATTTCGACATCTACACTTCAGAGATCAGCAATTGGGTTCGAGGGCAGAGCTATCGCGGCATTGGGCTGGTAAAACACTCCACGATGACCACCGATTACTGGGAAGACTCTGTACTTCCCAGTTTCGCACCATACTTCGAGCCCCTCAAGCCCTGCGTCTCGGCATGGAGGGAGCTGCTTGTGACCAAGAACCTCACTTACGACACGGTTCTCGACGTCCTCCGGAACACTCTTTCAACGCTGGACGATGTTGAGGTGTGGTCGAAGGAGGATGATCCCGAGGGATACGGCGAGGTTGGAAAGAAGCGCAAGCGGCACTTTGACCCTCTTGCGCGAATAAACGAGGAACAGGAAACGGAGGAAACTGACGCTTCAGATGAACGCCCTCCGAAGATCAGTCGTCCCAGCGGGCGGCGCGCCGGTGTCCAGAGTGCGCCAGAGGTCATCGCTGCCCGGCTTCCCAATGTCATACGCTCAATGAAGCCGAAACAGTCGCGTCCGAACCTGCCATCGTCGAAGAGTTAGCGTCTTGTCAACTATTTATTTCCTGTTATTCGATACCCACCTATTAACCGGATTTTTCCATTCTATTTTTCGGTGTCTCTGTAGTCGATCTTTGACACGGTGTGCGATTGCGCTCGGGGTGTCCTTGGGGTTGTCCAGCTTTTGCAGAGAGGTATGTGTTTGTGTTTGTTGAACTTCGGGTCCAACGCCTTTCGCCACGAATGCCATCACACAGCCATCACAAAAGTTACCGAGACAGCTCTTGAGCGCTTGAGCCACTTCAGCGCCCTACCTTTCACTTCCTCGATATTTCACGACCGCCCTGAATCTACCATCTGACTGCGTATACCTTTTACCTCCCGAGAAATGCTGAACCACCCACAAGACATCAAATCCTGAGCGCAGCGCTTGTGCCGCAGCCACGTTTTTGGATGCATTCACTTGGATGGGTTCATGATTACTTTTGTGTGTGCCCGATGTTTTCAGAGTCGATGTTTCGTTAGATGGCTCATTCGAAAAATGGTGCAAACTCTGATGCGTCCTAAGAAAAGTTGCATTTTGGAAAGACGAACGGGAGATTCGAGGTAAGCCGCACGCCTATTTCCCCTTGCATCCTAATCACCCGTTCCTTCGTGATGCGCCAGTCCACTCGCAGGACTCCGTGCAAGGTTTTAGCAGCAGGGGTCCCGCGGACCACCCTCCGCCAACAAAACTTGGCTTCCCATCGACTCAGCATCAATCCGCCATCTCTCTCGAAGCCTTCCATGGTGCGCTCATTTTCACTGCATCGATCTGCTCAACAGTGACACGACGAATTCCCAGCTGTTTCCACCTGACTTGCGCATGTGCGAGTCGTGTTTGCCCGGCTCCAGTCGAATTTCGCTCCCTCAAAAACCCGCGGCGACTACAACCACTGGCATTACACACCAGTACAGCGCCGCGCCCACGCCCTCCCATTTCAGCCGTGCACGTCCTGCGTACGCGAATCCGCGCCGCGCCTGCCGTGTGCGGCTGTGGGAACGGAACACACATCTTTTAGTTGCTTCATCGCCGCTTTGGCTTCCCACAGCCCGCTTGAGGACGACCACCGTCGATTTGACGCAAATCACACACGCACACAGGTATAAGCGCCTGCCGTGGAACGCCGTCGAGTTTCACTGCAGCGTTTCGCCAGAAAGGGAAGAGCGAGACGTTCCTCACCAATAACGGAGTCGGAACGTCCTTCGCGAATATGCGCGAGGCAGACGCCGGGAATCATACCTACTGTGCGAAGTTTTTGATTCGGATTTGAAGGTTTACTCGGATGAAAAACGGTTACGAATAGAATTTTTACAATTCAAGCAATATATCTTGGGTACAGGCAGCACAGGGTATAAGTACCGCAATCAAAGAAAAAAAGAGACTTCGGTGCAGTGTGTACAGAGAGTACAGCTGCGGGTATAACCCGGCCTCGGTGGTCGAAATGCGGCGGCGGACTTCTGGCGACCAGCCAAGCGGGGGTAGCACTGGGAATGAATAATATGTCAGTATAGGAGGAGGTAATGAAGGAGAAGAACACGCACACGTGCGCACAACAAGATACCGCTTCAGGATGTGTAAGCCCGTGAATTCGGAGGTGAGAGAGCTGGCTGGTGGCGGGGAAGGTGTACTGAAAGGCGTCCCTGACAGTGTAAATCCCCATGGCCGCACCGGTAGCTTCGCGCGTGTTCCTCGTTCTCGATCCTGCGACTTATATGCGTTCCTCTATCGCGGCAATTGCTGTCGACGTCGCCTTTCCTGCTCATGCTGGTTTGTCCATGGCCGCGAACCGATTCTCGACCGGGGGCTCAGGTGGAAAAGAGAAAGATAAAACTTAAGGGAACGGTATCTAGGTAAAGAGATCAGATCGAGTTCATGATAGGAAGAAGCGCGAGGCACGCACCATCGTTGTCTCCATCTTGCAACAAGTCGTCGGAATGTACGGCGCATAACGGGTAGCTATCGGGAAACTGTGATAAGCTGCTAGACGAAGGGACGCGCGGGGCTGGCTCACGATGTAGAAGTAGCCGTAGAATGCGAGCGCAGGGCCTGCGATGAGCTGGAAATCGTCTGTCAAGGAGGGAAAGGAATGGACTACGGCCGGCTCACCAATTTGTGACCCGAGTGGAGGTCGCACCATATTTCGAAGCAGGATTTGACCTTTGCCCAAAGGGTGTTCGGAGTTGCGGCAACGAGATCCCAGAAGTCTCTGATCTGTTCGACCTTCCACGCTTGGTACTTGCCGATTAGATACCAGAAAATCCCTTTGGCTTTTTGTCGTGATTCTTGACGGTAGAGCGCCTTCCGCACGGCTCGCTTCGCCCATGGCAAGAGCTCCATATACCACCCTACCGGGACAGAGATTACAGCATCAGAACAAAGGATTGCCGCAAAACCAGCACTGAAGTATAGGAAGTCAAGAAACGCCTCTCGATGGGATATTTGTTCTAGCAGTCTCCCGAAAATGAAAGGCAAGCTGAGAACAAAGAGGTAGGTAAAAACGACCCATGCAACGGTGATGTGAAGTGCCGTAATGCCGACGATCATCTAAAAAGAATGAGGATCGAGTCTCGGAGCGTAAACAAGTTGGTTGGAGATGACTGACCGCAGTTTCGACGAAATGGGTTGAGGCGACAGACGACAGGTGAGACGAAAGACACAAAATGAGCCAATTGATCGCGCGGACGGAGGGGAAAAGTCCCGCGCGATAGCCTTCGTAGTACCATCGCATCCACAAAATCCAACGCAACTGCCGAACGGAGGCAATGACAGTGATGGGCAGGAGGAAGGCAAAGACTGTACGAAGCTCAGTATGGGCGAACGGTATGAGGCGCCTGCGTAAGCGTCGAAGTTTTCCAAAAACAAAAGTGCAGACGAAATGAGTCGCAAGGGCAATGGAAAATATTTTGAGGTCTTGCATGCTAAGCGCACAGATGGAGGTCCTGAGAGGGGCAGCATACGACGCAGCGGCAAAGAAACCGTTCCAGAAGCGTCTTTCAGTGGCGGAAAGCTTGTCGCTGCAAAATGATGCAAGTTCTTGAACAGCGGGTGGGACGGAGTAGGCGAAGTGAACACAAGCTGCGAGGCTGGCAGCAATGATGAACAGTACGAGAAGGGCGATCATGAGGAAAAGCAGCCATCTGAATCGACGTGGGGCCTTGAACGCGCTGGAGCTTGAACCTGGTTCGGGTGGAGGCGATGGAGGCTGGGTGGCGACGCCGCTCTCAGGTTTCTGCGTGGGCGACGGTGATGTGAAGCCCTTTGCATGGAGGACGCAGAAGAGGCTGGCGAGTACCACGGTGACGAAGCCGATGGTGGTGCTGACGCGGGGGAAGAGGACGGAACCGCTCGAAAGGACACATTTGGTGGGCAAGAGCGCGATTTCACGGGTGGGGGTCGCGCTGAGGAGGCTGGTCTTAGAAACGGACAGGCCAGAGAGCACGACGGTGAAAGTAACTTGAGCGCCAATGAACATGCTACCGAAGAGACCAACGAGGCTCTTGGAGGAGAGGGAGACGAGGCTGAGAGTGGAGAGCATGTTGTGGTACGGGTTCAAGATGTGAATTGCCTTGTCAGCCGCCCACCAAATCAAATCAACGAATACACATCTAAACAACTCGAAGTAAACATATAATTTTATAAATAAACGCGAATGCATATCACGTGGGCGCGCCTTATAACTCTCTCTTCTACCACCACCTCCGCGTTTACTCCTCCTCCTCTGCCCCGCCTAGAATGCTTTTTGTACAAATTATCTCCCGCGCGGTCTTCTTCATCCCGCTCATATATTATTCCACGGTTCCCTCCGCTCGCCCCCCCGTCTCCGCATTTCTCCTCACCTTTAGTGAGAGCGCCGCGCGCATTGGGGAGGACGTTTGGCGAGCTGGTGGCGAGACGCGCGCCATTTTGCTTGCCCTTCTCCCCCCTGCTAGACGCGGTTCGTTCGCCCAATACATGACTTTCATTTATTGACGCATCGATAGCCATCTCGATTTGGGCCAACCAGGCAACGACGAGGGTTCTGGAACTTGCTACCGCCTTCAATTTAAGCAGAGCCCAAAGATCAAACAACTCGCTCAGATCAGTTCCAGGTTTGTTCCACCCTCCGATTGTTTTTTTCGTTCGCTAACAACCTCTTTCTCCCTCGAATAGACCTACACGCTCCTTCCCTCCAACCGGTCCCCCGCTCCGCCGCACACCTTTTTGTATACTTCTATCACCTCGCCGAACAGTCACCGGCGTCTTCCCTTCCTGCCCTTGAGCTCTCCGCTGTCATTCTCTCCGGCGAACGCTCGGCCGAACAGCAACTCCCAGTACTCACACTTCCCAACCATCATCCATTGGAGTCAGACAGTCTCGGAAATGACAGTGCTACGCAAGCCGGGCCGCCTTGGAGCGTTTACCTTTTCTTCGCTCTCCTCGGGTTTTCTTTGGCGGATGGCGCTGGCATGCCCGTCGTCGCCCCGCTAACACGCATAATGGTGCGGTACATTTAGTATTGGGGCAAGAGCAAGTACCTCTCTTCGAGATTGCGTTGGCCGTCGTTCCTGTGACCCCAACTCCATCTATTCAAGCACATGGAATTCAAGGCCCGCTGCCTGCACTTCCTGCGACCGAGGAAGCGCGGCCCCCAACACCCCCACATGGGCTTGCAAGTCAACCGCTTACGCCGCGGCCACGCACCTCCCCAGTGCGTTCAGTTCATGGCTGTCCAGCGTGCCCACCTCCCCCCACCTTGGCCCTTTCGCGGAGCATCGCTTCACCGGCGACACCTCAGTGGAGCGATACGACGCTCGCCCTCCATGCCGGATTCGGGTGCACCAGCCCGACCCCTGGCTCCGACCTATCGGTACCCGTCCTGTTTTGGGGACGCCGTGCTCCGCCATCCTCATCCACCACCTCGACGTCATCCACAGCAGCAACACAGCCTGTCGCAGGCTCGTCGCGGCTTGCTCCGCCTACGACGCCAGGCACGGTGGAGTGGGATGTGACCGCAGAACAGGACCTCGCGGGAACTCACTGGGCAGCCCAGATGGAGGAGTTGCTGGGGTCCGAGGTCTCCATGCTGTTGGACTTACCGCACATTCTCGCAGCCGCGATGGTTGAAACAACGGACGTCGCAGCTGCCCCAGGGTCTCCGCCTTGCCCCCGCACACCGAGTCCGCCAACGACACCGGGATTTCACCGCGCACGCCTCCCGCCGTCTCCTTCCCCGCAGCCCAGAGCGCTTGGCACAGCGGCGTCGTACATGGAGCTGCACGAGCTTAGCGGGAGTCCTTCGGTTCCTCCGCTGCCCCGCGATCGCACCACGCTGTTCCGCTCCTCGCCGTCACGGTCCTCGCCGCCACGCTCTTCGCCGTCCCATTCCTCGCCGCCACGCTCGTCGTCTTCCCGCTCCTCGTCTTCCGCTCCAGGGGTCCTTCTCCCCACCCTTATCCATCGCTCGACTAGCACCCTCCCCGCCGCAGCATCTATAATGTCCATCGCTGAATTAGGCTCGCCCGTTCGGCTCCTTCCACGAGCAGCGCAGGCTCAAGTGGCGATGTACGGAAGCCCGGGGAGTGCCGGTTGGCTGGAGGTCCAAGCCTGGATCGCCGGCCGCGTCTCCATATTGCGCAGCATCCGCAGGCGCTCGGTGGGCATGGGGATGCTGGAGGTGGAGGAAGTGGTAGGAGAGGTGGTAGAAATGTTGGAGGAAGCGGACGAGTCGGGATTCCTCTTTCGTGTTTCGCAGGCCCATGCGTCAGTGACGCACGAGGGGCACGGCGCGGTCCTTGAGGAGGTGTCGGGCGACCCCCGGGTTGCCGAATTCCAGCGCCAGGTGGCGCAGTTCTGTGAGGGGATGATCCCTACTCCTCCAGTCCGTGCCCTTGTATCAGAGTTCGTGCGGCAACGAGTTGTCTTGGAACGTTCCGTGGTCCTAGCCGACGTGACGCCGTCTGTCTTCAACGTGACGCCCGGGCCCGCGGTGGTGGAGGAGGGGGAAGGGGAGGCGCAGCAGGGGGATGAGAACATCCCGCCCAGTGCGACAGCCCTAGGAAAGCGCAAGGCAGTCGAAGACGTCTTCTACCCCTCATAGAGTTCAAGTCGCATCTGTAACATTACTGTATCGCCAGCTACCCCACATCATTTGTACTACCACCCCGCACAACCTTCTACAAATGTATCATCCTACTTTCTATTTTTATTGTAACATTTGCCTTCCGAGATTAGTGTCCAACGGCGTCGACCAGCCTCCCTTTTTTTTTCTCCGCGAATCTAACATTGTTTCCTCCCGACATTCTCGTGCGTTCTTGAACTTGAAATGAAAGAGTTTATAAGGTATTAACGATGCAGATGACACGGTGCAGAAACATAGAACGAAGAACAGGGGAGGATCAAAGCTGTTATCCGCCGTAGGCAAAGCGCGGTGGAACGCCCGGGGTCGCATGCTTCGTTCCAACACCTGGCACCGCAAAGCGCTCAGTTCCCGCCCGCGCACATCACCCCGTTCACGAATTACTCGTTCTTGGAGATCCCGTCCTCCCCGAACCCTCCGTGAAGAAGTTCCCTTCCCTCGTCCGGAGAAGTTACCTCGTTGACTACGCCGGACCAAGGCATCTGCTCGGTAAGAGTATCTTCAAGGTGAGTATGTCCGCCTCGATAAGTGCGGCGCGGCAGATGAACTGGTGGCGATATTAATGGCCGCGGGATGCAAAAGACGGCGACATCTTTGTTCTTGAAGCCGCCCGTGCTTGTTTTGATCTGCGGAATAGAATTTAGTGGGGAGCAGAAGTAGAAGGACGCATACACACTCTTCGCTCGAATCTTTTGCGGTCTTTCTTGTCTTGTGGTCGATTGGTGGCGCTACAGGGGTGAAAGATTCGCCAGTCGGCGACTCTTGCAGTTGCTCTTGATCTTCCACGGGCAAGAATGTACCCAACGAACGAATGTCGATGAAGTAATTCAATGCGATCGATTCGCCAGGATTCAGCGAGCCAGCACAACATCAGAGGAGAAAAGACAGAATGCGTGTGGACCATTACCCACGGTGTACTTTGTAGAAATAGTTGGCATTCAAAGAGCCAAATCCGACGCCGATGTCAAGACCGCTGAGCCAAAGTGAGCCAACTTGCAAAGGAAAAAAGGCAGTTGGGCTGCGCTTGGTACCGAGAAACATCTTCCGTTCAGGTGAAATTAAGAGAAGGGCGCTGGAGGGCGTGGAGTTGCTCTGGTGGCCGTTGACTTGCTGGTGGTGGTGGAAGGGAAAAACTGATGATGATTCCCAAATAGGGTAATGCGGATTACGATGAAAGACGGTTTGGCTCTCGCCCTCATCCATAACTCTGCTCAAAGCCACTTGATCATCGCTCAATCGGACGCCTCATAGGAAGGCGTTTTTATAGGGTAGAGGTCGAGGTTCAAGACTGTCCAAGCTTCATCAACCACAGACGCGGCCCAATTTTGAATGTCGACCAATTTCAGCCAGTTTTCCTCATGTGCCGGTTCTCTGCTACTTACACTGCAACCATAAGTAAGGGAAATACACGTAATGTGCCTTTACAACTGGCATGTCTTCTTTCCCCAATGCCACAAACTGGTATGTGCATTCTATGGTCTCTGCCACTGAATGTTACGAGTGTTCCAATACGAGAGGTGAGTGGGCTCCCTTCGATTATCCATTTATTCTTTACCCGATTGACGAAACCTAATCTACAGATCGTTCCACTGAAGCAAGTTCCGTTTGGATCCTTGCGCGACCAGTAGCAACTTGTGCATCATCATCGATGCTGCGCTAGGTTCCTCCTCTCGCCTGTGTTTACGCCCCGTGGTCGAGGGCGTAAATCGATGGCCTTGTGATATTCCCTATCATTGATTTCGCGACTGAGATCGTCACGAAGTCGATACAAGCCGAAAGCAATGATATTGAGCTTTTACGGTCATCGCCGTGAAAGGACTTGCGCAGCTGGCACCTGCGATGTCACTCGTGCATTCTGGCCGAGGCGCTGGCTGAATTGCAGTCCCTTCTCTGCCCGCGAGAACGGATTCGGCGCCTGTATATCACACGACGCACGTCGTTTCGTCTTGGATGCAGCTGCGCCACCTGCTTCTTCTTCTCATGCTCGAAGGAGAAGGGCATCCAGTTGTCTCCGAATTCTTTGCTATGGCTCCCGCCGGCGCTTACCTTGCTACGAATTCTCTCGTTAATTTTTTGAAACCAAATTTGAAGGGCTGCAAACTCAAAGTTATATAACCACCTCTGACGATTCCATTTGCAGTCGGCTACATAATTACAGCAAAGCGAAATCCGGACATCTTCAATCTGGACAAAATAACGACGACTCAGCCAACTTCCGCAGTAACTATGTATTGGAGCATCTACTTTGCTTCGTTGTTGCCTCCAGCAATATCTCTACAACGGACCATTGTACACATCTAACATCTCGAACATTCAGCGCCGCGTTCAATTCAATTTGATTTCAACACCAGTGTTCCCAGGGGGGGGGTCTTCCTCTTCCAGTATTGGAGAAATCCCACGCCGTCGAGTGGTACACGATAGTAATACGTTGAAGCCTAGTAGATCGTCGGTTTCACATTTGTGAGGTCCGGGGCCGCAGATTTATGAATAAACATGAAGTTGCCAAAAAAAAAAAACCCAGTATCATCTCGGCCGGTCAAAAAAAAATTAGGAGAACCAGACTCTTCCAGAGTCTCTCCTGGACTCGTTTGGAACCATGGCTTTGTTTAAGCACAGAGAAAAAGCGTTGCAACTTTCGGTGCTAATGATCGCATCATCGATACCGTCAAACGCGATCGAGGGAGCCATATTCAAGTTGTGCTCCACACCAAGCTTCCTCTCAACCTCTCTCCCTCCACCACCATCTCGAAATGGGCGACAAGTTTACAGTCATCCGCGAGGTATATGGTCCCTTTCCCGGCCAATTTTTTTTACTAAACGGCGTTTTAGGTCACGACAAACGTCTGGACTTTTTCTCGGTTTGTGCTCTCTGGTCTGCATCAGAGGCTGTAAATAACGCGAAGATTGCGCAGGCCATTTGCACGGTTCGGATTAGCACCAATCGGCGGACGCTCGACCGCTATCAAGCTCTCCAGCGGCGGTGTTTGGGTCCTCGCGTCGACCGCGCTTAATTCCGAGACGAAAGCCAAGATCGACGAGCTCGGGCCCGTGCAGTGCGTGTCTTTTATCGTGCTTTATCTTTCCGATCTTGATATGAGCTCGTTTTTTCGAAGATACATCATCGGCGCCGACGCTGTGCACCACTTATTCCTCGGTGCGCTAGATTCAAATTGTTCCCTCTAGTTATGAATAATCATAATCGTGTACAGGCGAATTCAAGAAGGCGTATCCGACCGCGAAGCTCATCGCTCCCGCCGCCGCCGTCACGCGTGCAGACAAGACCCTCAGCTTTGACGGCGTCTGGGGACGCGACCCGCCGGAGACCAAGTATGGGTTCGAGGAAGATGTGCGTTCATCTTGATGCACAATGCGTTCATCGTGCTAACGTTCCTCAGATTGAAGCCTGGTACGGTCCATCGCAGTAAGCATGCACCCGTCTGACGCCTCTCCCAGCTACTTCTCCGGCTTCAAGAACAAGGACGTCGCGTTCTTCCACCCGGCGTCCGCGACAATGGTATGTCTGATATATCTCTGATAACAACTCGACCTCTCACACCACTCGTAGATCCAGGCAGACCTGCTCTTCAACCTTCCGTGTACTGAACAGGTGCGTATATTGCCTCCTGCACGGTCGATCGGTACTCAAAGCCATACGTCTGCAGTACTCCAAGACGGGCTCCTCGGGTGCGGTACCCTTCATCGGCAGCTTCGGACCCTCGTCGTGGATGCACCGCCAGTTTGCCTCCACCATGGGCGAGGACAAAGCGTGAGTGCAGTTGCATTTTCCTTTTTCCGTCTTCTTTCTCCCGTTCCCAATTAGCCGCATTCACCATTTCCCATCCATCGTCTTCTTCTCCCTTCTCCGCCACGCCCACTGACCCACTCTTGCTCGCAGCGCAATGCAGCGCGACGCCAAGACCGTCGCCGCCTGGGACTTTACGCGCATCATCCCGTGCCACGGCGACGTCATCGAGACCGGCGCGAAGCAGGCGTGGCGCGACGCGTATGGCGCGTACCTCGATCCCGCCGCGTGAGCGCGTTTGTCGGCTGGTGTGTTGAGCGCGTTTGTCGTTTTCGTGTGTCTTCACAGAGTGCGCGGGTTCCACTTCTCTCATCTGTACATTCCCTCTTCGCCATCCTGTATTCGCCAGTCCCCACCTCGTGTATCATGGACAATCCTCATAGAAATCGCGTGTAACGGACAGTCTCATCCCGCACTTTGTACATATACAGCATTTTCGATATGTAGTCTATCATCGCGATCGCATATGGATACTTGACCATCACGAGCATGTAACCAATCCCCCAACCCGAAATGTTGATGTGATCGTTCGTTGAAGCAAGACTACGCATACAGTAATGGAACTTCTTTGAGAAGATAGTTCGAACTTGGGAGGCAGATGCGGAGAAATGAAATCGTCGGGATAGTATGGTAGATACAAGTGTGCGGAGCGTAAGCTTACAAGTACAAATGTGGTAGTAATGTGTACAGGAGGGGAGGATACAGTCAAAGATACAGTCCTGGATGGAAAAAATAATAATGAGATATGCGTTGTAGTCTCGGACCGACGCCGTTGCCCGTGTGCTCGTCTCGCTCGTTCCGTCCCGTCTCCCTACCCCGCAAGAGGCCCCTTAACGGGAGAACCAATCTGATAAACACCGCCGTCGGTGTTAATGTTCATTGGCTCGAGGGGGGCGCGGCCGACCAATGGGAACCGCCTCGCCAGTATCTCGGCCTCCTCAGAAACGGGTAACAACACCCGACGTCGCATGGCGGACAGCTCTTGACGTTGGGCCTTGGTGCGAGGAGTGCGGGGGCTGCGGTAAGCTCTCTGGACCGGTGATGAGAGCCTTGGTTGGGTTTTCGTCGGCGTTGACGGAGGAGGCGCACGGTTCTGTGTTTCGGCATTGCGAGAGTCCGCATTGATCTTTCCGACGCGTCTGCGAATCGCGAGGAAGCGGCCCAGTTGCTGTTCGACGCTCGGCGTTCTCTTGGGAACCTTGGGAGTCCGCCACCAGCAGAAACCGCGAAAGAGGAGTTTGACGCCGATCTGCAAGGAAACTGCTGCCAGCACTGCCAGAACTGTGAGCAGGAGGATTTCGCCCCAGACCTCGACGAGGAGCCGTACGGTGACAGCCGGGGATGGCGCAGGCGAAGCAGTGATTTCGATGGTGGGAAGAAGCCTAGTTGCTGTAGTCGATGGGCTATGCATTCCCGCCGGGGTCTTGAATGTGGTTTGGGGCGGACAAGGAACGGTGGTAGCATGGATGAGGACCTGACGGGTGGGTGTAAGGTGGCCGTTGCCTTCTAAGACTTTAGAAAGGGTGGGAGTGGGGGACCACATCCGTGACTGTTGAGCAGTGACCACTGGCAGGGAGGCTGGGCCTGCGATGGATCTTAATGGTTAGCGGTCGATAGTGGAATGTTTAGGCAAACGGACCTCGGCGAGTTCGTCGAAAGCCGCTGTAGGCAAGATAAAGAATCCTCTCGCCTTCTGAACCCACGAGGAACAAGGCAGAGTGGGCCGTCTTGAGGCTGTCTTCGGCATATGCAATCCCCGGTTTGATATAAACATCGATATTGTACGGGTCGGAGAAAACGGTGAAGGAGACAAGTGTAAGAAGGGCTGCGTAGACGTATACGAAGGCGAAAAGATACATCTTGAAGGGCTTGTGGAGGGAGATGGAAAGGACGGCGAGGCGCGCCCACGTGATATGCATTCGCGTTTATTTATATGTTTCCTCGAGTTGTTTAGATGTGTATTTGTCGATTTGGTGGGCGGCTGACAAGGTCAATACACATCTTGAACCCGTACCACAACATGCTCTCCACTCTCAGCCTCATCTCCCTCTCCTCCAAGAGCCTCGGTGGTCTCTTCGGTAGCGTGTTCATTGGCGCTCAAGTTACTTTCACCGTCGTGCTCTCTGGCCTGTCCGTTCCCAAGACCAGCCTCAGCGCGACCCCCACCCGTGAAATCGCCCTCTTGCCTACCAAATGCGTCCTTTCGACCGGTTCCATACTCTTTCCCCGCGTCTGCGTCGCCATAGTTTTCACCGCCGTAGTCAGCGCCAGCCTTCTTTGCATCCTCCGCTTCACGTCGTCGTCGCGCGTGCAGAAACATAACGATGTCATCAGCAAGCCTCCATCGCCTCCCCCCGAGCCAGGTTCCAGCTCCAGTGCAGTCAAGACCCCACGACGAATCAGATGGCTGCTTTTCCTCATGATCGCCCTTCTCGTGCTGCTCATCATTGCTGCCAGCGTAGCAGCTTGTGTTTACTTTGCCTATTCCCTCCCGCCCGCTGTTCAAGAACTCGCATCATTTTGCAGCGACAAGCTTTCTGCCACCGAAACCCGCTTCTGGGATGGTTTTTTTGCAGCTGGGTCGTATGCTGCCACCATCGTGGCCTACATCTGCTCGCGTGGCCTTCAGGACTCCAAATTTCTTTCGATGGCTTTTGCAACTCATTTTATATGTCTCCTTCTATCCACGACTCTCCGCCGCCTCCGGTGGTGTCTCATACGGTACATTCGGAACAATTACATGGAAGTTTGTGTTTGTCTGGTCACCATCGGAGTTGTCGCCTTCTCGCGGCTTAGTTGGACGTTATGGGTGGGAGCCTACGTCATTTTTTATCCATCGCCCGTCCTTCGCATTCGCTGGACTCTTGTTCGGGTATCCGCTGCTTTTTCCTCGGCAGTAACTCCGTTTAACGAACTTTCGGTACGTCCCCGCTGTGTCTCTCTCGTTCACTCCCAAGCTCATAGTCCGTGCTTCTTCAGGCGATTATAGGCATCGTGGTCATCCACACTTCACTTATGGGATTTTGCACCGCTTTTCTTCTCCTCTTCGGCCTGCTTTCGACTTTTCGGGGCCTGGTTCAGAGGCTCAAACAACCGGGAGAGCTCTGTTGTCTCTTCGGTGCTTCCTTGTCTCTCATCATAATCTTTCCCATTCAATGTCTGATTCTGTGGTCGGCTCTGTACACTATGGGTCACTCTGATGTGCGAGTGCTCTGCCGGAAGGCGTTCTCTTCTCGAGAGTCAAGGGAGATAGTGAAGGCGACCTTCTGGTTTCTGGTTCATGAGTATCAAGACTGGAAAGCTACCCAGATCGCCGATATTCGAGAATTCACCTCCGTCGCGCCGAATACCCTCCTGGCGATACTCGGTTCCTGTTTAGGGACGTGGTGCAACCTGCATCTGAGTCGTAAATTGGTGAGTCCATTTATAGTACTTCCTTTTACCCCGTTGACCTATAATTACAGCTTTGCGCAGGTCCCGCACTCGTCTTTTATGGGTACTTCCACATTGTGAGATTTCTCCACCTGTGGTTCGTTTTGGTACTAGTAGCTTATATATCCTCGACCAATAGCTCCCCGCTGTGGGCCGCATGCTTCCTAGATTCTTCCGATATCGGAGACGTCGATGGTACGTATCAGAGTGATGCCTTCTCGTCTCTAATTCCATCTAATCTTTTCTCAGACACCTTTCCTTTCTGTTCCTTTTGTTTCTCACCTGAGCCCTCGGTCGAGAATCGGTTTGTGATTACGAATGACGGCATCGATTAGCCAGCACAAGCGGGAAAGGCGACGTCGACAACAGGTACCGCTATATAGGAATGCGTATAAGACCGCAGGATCTGCCAGGAGGAACACGCGAAGCTGTGGCGCGGCCATGGGGATTCACACTGTCAGGGACGCCTCTCAGTACACCTTTTTCGCTACTAGCGAGCTCTTTCACCTCCGAATCCACGGTTCTATGCTTCCTGAAACGGTATCTTGTTGTGCGCGACGTGTGCGTGTTTCTGCTTTCAGCCGCCTCCCTACTGACGCGATCTATCTGTTTCTAGAGCTGGCCCTGCTTGGTTGGTCGCCAGAAGTCCGCCGTTGCATTCTGACCGCCGAGGCCAGGTTATACCCGCAGCTGTATTGTACTCTTACTCTACACTGCACCGAAGTCCCTTGGTTCTTGTGATACATATACCCGCCGTGCTTGTACCTCCGATATATCGCTTGAATTGAAAGTTGCAACACCGAATAAAGTGGAAATATCTTAGCCTGCCTGATTCACAGAGTCCAACTGGAAATGCAAACGAGTCGCAAGGCCACACAAGATTCCATGCCGGTCCAAGTTCAACATCGAAGTTTTGTCGGGTGTCTTTCGTGGCCGCTGAACGCAACTTGGCCGTTACGAATATAAAATAGGTTGACTCGGGATTCTGGAGTCACCACCATTTTTCTGGTTGTAACTTGTTACTAGTTCTCTAGTTCTACGTATACGATTTTGTTTTGTTCACTCACCAAATTTCCTAGTTCAACTTCTGGTCAAATCACCCATCATCCTTGCTAGCACAACATGATTAGCGTTCTCCGAATTGCAGCTTGTTATTTTGTAGACCTTCTGCATCAGCTCATATTTCGTATCCCCGAGCTCAACCTTATATATTCGACTTGAAGCCACTCTGATACTGAGACTGTTTTTCAAGTCTTCGGGCATCTCGAGCACATTCTTACTGAGCTCTCCAGCGATGCACGTCGTAAGTTTGTACGCTGAGTTGTTTCTCGCAAAGGTCTGTTTGCAGATTCTGCTCCGTGGACCGTGAGTGGCGGTAGTTCGAGAGTCCGTCCTGCTACTATTGTCGTGATGGTTCAACTTGTGCAGGTTGAAGATTTTTAAGCCGTTCGGCTTTTTTTAACCAGGGAATTTGTGACAAGGTCAGCACGAGAAATGCCCCCAGTTCTACAAGTAAGGATGGGACGGATGGAGGTGGAAAGAGTAAGGCCAGAGAGGAATGTTAGTCTTGAGTGAGTAGATCTCAAATTACGATGTTTTAAATTTTCGATACATTGGAGGGAAAGCCTCCAATAAATAATTGTTCTAAGTACTAAGTAGTACAGCTTCCGGGGTATCGTCACTACAAAAGTAAGCCTATAACAGAATTAAACTAACCGGCTCTCATGTACGAACTTGAGCTTCCTGACATGCAGCTTCAGGTCCAGCGGAAACTTGAGATCTAATCGTCCCTCAGCATCCAGGTTTTCCAATGGGTCCGGCATGGTGGTGGTTTCCAACGGGTCTGACATGGTGGTGGGAACGACTGGGTTTCTCTCTTCACCTGAATCGTCCTCGAAAGCCAGGTATTCTTCTACCTCGCTATCGAGTTCCGACGCCAGCGGATTTGTTGCTGCTTCTAGCGCATCGCTGTCTGAGGCTTTCGCTACGGATTCATAATTTTCAGGCTCGACGTGCTCTCCTGCTATTCCAGATCCTTCCGCCTCACTGCTGTCCTCCGTTGGATCGGCGTAATAGTTGTCGAGATCCTCATCATCGAGATCCTCATCATCCCAGTCAATGTCGTCGTCAGCGTAGTCGTCGTATTGATGACCGGGAGTCATGCGCGAGGATGCCTGCCACATCGATTTACCGGCCTCTGCGCCGTCGTGAATCAGAGCGCCGCCTTTCGCCAGCGGAAATTTCCACTCTAGAGCAACGCGCACGCGCTCCTCCAGCTGCTCCCGCTTTGCATCGAGGGTCTCCAGCTCGAGCTCGAGCTCCTGCAGCCCCGGAAGACTCCCGACCCATGCTCCCCACTGCTCACTAGGTTCCTCGACGCGCAGATCTTCGCCGTTCTCCCAGTGCCACCAGTCGGAGTGTCGGATCGTGATGGCCAGCTTCGACACAGACAGCCCACTGAACCACTCCTCCGCATTCCGGCTTTCCAGCCAGTAAAGCTGGGTGTAGAAGCGCATCCGCCGCACCGCCGCGCGCTGCTGGTGCGTCATCCGCGCTAGATAGCCGGTGGGATCCGAGACGTACCGCCCCTGCGGCGCGCGATACATCCAGAAGACGTGCTCGTTCAGAGAAACGGGCGCGAGATGCGTTTCGAGGTATATCAAGCGGCAGGTGAGGAGCAAATTCGTGTCGATTTTGCCCGCAAATTCCAAGCCGGGGCGGTAGTAGTACTCGTGTTTGCTGTAGGGTCGTGCGGGGTCGTCGTACTCTGTAAGAGCATGCCTGAACACCATGTTACGGAGCTCAGGATACAAAGAAGCGAAGAGGGGCGACTGCAATTGATTTTGCGGCTTCGAGGCAGCGATTCTCACCGACAGAGGCGTCGAGGATGGGTCGGGGGAAGACATAACGGGAGGAATTCGACGCTGAGAAAGTCGGTATTTAACCTCGATGGAGGGGGGCAACAGATATCAGCGAGCTATGTCGGAGGCGGAGGGTGGACTTGGAGTCATGAACAATAAGAACCGGTTGCCGTTCAACGGGTTGCCGTATGATTCATTCGGAGTCCGTGATGAACGAGAAAGTCGAAGATCTGATGATAGCAATGAAGAGGAAGGAAGTTTCATGCGAACCTCTCCGGGAAAGAAAATTTGAACAGTTTTAGAGTGCAGCGAAGAAAACGTTTAAAACGTGAGATAGAATTCCACCAAAAAGCAATGTCCCCGACCGGAATCGAACCGGTGTCGATCGCGCCACAAGCGAGCATACTAACCACTATACTACAGAGACGACGCAGACATCTCTCACACAAGCACCCTAGAGAAGAAGCTGTTACTCAGCTTTCGTGCATCCAATTTTCTTCATAACGATCATTTGATCCGTGATGCGCGTGATGACTTGGTTTTGAACCTTACCATCATGCTTGCCCTTACAGCTGTTTCCGAATTTCTTGAGACAGGTTGCTTTTTTTTCTGCGGAGATATTGTGATAACTTTTGATCTTGTGATAAGGAGCACTCTTTTTGGACACAACTCCGACCCGTCGTATTACGACGCCGCCGTTTGCTGTCGCTCTTCCTCCTTTAATTGTTTCTCTTCCATCGTCGCCGTTACTCCGTGATCAAGCCTACACTCGAAATGGGCCGCTTTCCCTCTCAAGCACCCTGGGTTGGATTGAATTCTCTCTAGTTAGGACTCGGGTCAGGATCCAAAAACAGTAATCCCTATCACTGCATCAAAAATTGTTTGAGTATCTCCGGCACAAAAAAAAATCAACTTGTCTCAAGAAATTCGGAAACAGCTGTAACGCCGTTGCCTGATTCTTGCCTCAAAACCAAAAGAATGACCGGCCCATGTCGAAAAGAAGGACTTGTTTGAATGGGTCTTTGTTGACGGCCGATGCACCGAAGCTTACTGCACTCTTTCGGTGGGTTCGGGCCTCGCCTACGAAGATTTACCTGCTGACTTGCTGCGCCAGTACAATTCGTCATACTCTGCTCGACTTTTGTCTTATAAAAGCCGAAAAAACCCCCACCCTCCGTTCCAAACAACTTCCCCATTACTTCATGGCGAAGAAGGCTCTAGATGTTTTTGTGGTCGGAGCAGGTAAAGTTATGTTCAAATTCATCGTATGGTATCACTCATCGGGTGCTATAGGGGTGGTTGGGCTGTCTACTGCAATCCGTGCGCTTGAGGCGGGTTTCAATGTCACAATATTTGCCGAGATCTTCCCTCAAGACAAGAAGAGTATAAAGTACTCGTCGTGTTGGGCAGGAGCGGATCATATCAGTGACGCATCGACCACCGAGCTTCTGCATGGTGTGCCCCTTGCCCAAATTAATCCTCGCTGTTAATCTTGTTCTCAAGAACTGGAAAAGGAGACGCTGTCCACCTTCTTCGAATTGATCAAGGAGGACCCCCTTGTCCCAGTTATGGTTCGTCCTCACAAGGAATATGCACAAGTCGTCAGTTTCTCTTTCATTCAATTTGGGTTTGAGGATCTTATGTGATATTTAGTTCGGTCCATATGAGCAGGAGAACTACAATCATCTTTCTCAAATCTATTCGGATTTCCGCACTCTGCAGTCCAGCGAGCTCCCGGAAAGAGTTGTGCATGGGGCTATATTTTCAACGGTTAGTGGTTTGAGCCGTCAAACTGTCTGAATTCTGAA
Source organism: Mycena crocata (assembly GCA_029281795.1). Classification (NCBI taxonomy): domain Eukaryota; kingdom Fungi; phylum Basidiomycota; class Agaricomycetes; order Agaricales; family Mycenaceae; genus Mycena; species Mycena crocata. The sequence continues at coordinate 62,167 of JARJCP010000072.1, forward strand.
TCTGTGCCTCAGATTTGCATCGATGTTCCCCGGTACTTGGTGTACCTCATACACAGATTCATCGCCTTGGGCGGACAATCATTCAGAGTGACGCTTCCTTCCCTGTCGACACTCCTTTCAGAGAAGGACTGTCCAACTCTAGAGGCCCTTCCGACGAATTCAGCCAATACGATGCCGTCATTTGAACCTTCAGCATTGATCAACTGCAGTGGGATTGGGGCCTTGGCAATGGGCGACGTGCTTGGTATGTCATGTGTCTTCAACGCCTGCTGGTATACTAGCCCGACCCAAAGATACGAACATCCATCCCACACGGGGGGAAGTGGTGATACTGCGCGCCCCATGGATTCACGAGGGACTGTCTTACTCCTACCAAGACGGCCATAGGTCGTATATAATTCCTCGCCAAAGCGGCGATGTAATCATCGGGGGTACATGGCAAGTCGACGATTGGTATGGCCACTTTTTCAAATCAATCTAGACCCAAGCTTACCCTCGTTAGGTATCCCGATTCACGTCCCAAAACAGTCAAGTTGATCAAGGAGCGGGCGATCGAAGCATACCCCGAGCTTCTACCTGCGAATAAACGCAAACGGGGGAGCATAGACGATCTCGATGTTCTCGAGGAATGTGTCGGTCTTCGTCCTACAAGGAACGGCGGGCTCCGCCAGGAAGTGTCCTCGCTAAGTGAGCTCTGCGGGGTATCGTTGAGACTACGATGCTCATTCTAATTCAGGCGTATGCGGCAAGAACTTCCCAATCGTGCACAACTACGGGTCAGTTCAAAATCTCTCCCTGTTAATTACTTGAAACTCACATCATTGAACAGACATGGTGGTGCCGGTTACCAGTCTTCCTGGGGTTCTGCGAGACTCGCGGTCGACCTCTTAAAGTCGGCGATCTCTGGATAAATACACGAATCCCGATTAGCCACGGTTTGTAACGGTACATAAACTTTCAAGGTCAAGTTCAACCATTTTGCCCGATTGAGAAACGAGCGGGTGTTTGTTTCTCAGATCTCATGGTTTGGCCACGTACACTACCACACTATCACTCCTTCCTGATGATTTTCAGCTTTGAGGTCTCTGTTTTTCAAATTCAATGCCAATTTACAAAACCTGAAACTGCAATTGTTCAACTCAATCTCAGGCGTGTGGTCTGCCAACTCAGTTGCCTCACCCGCACGCTGATGAAAGCCTGTGAAGTAGTCGGCCGGTTGGCCATCTTGGTTGAGCGGTTGATTGGCGCCGAAAACTCGAACCGACTTAATGGCCTATCCGACGCAAGAACGGATCTTTCTTTCCGTTGCGGAAGAGGTTTGGACTTGTCAACTCTTTTTCAACATGCGCCCGAGTTCCTTATAGTCTGTCTTGCAAGCACCGGAGGGTCATACTAGCTGCGCCATATATATATATGTTATGTAAGCTTCAGCGCTTTTATTCCTCTCGCAAGTTAATACCGCTTCCGGCGTCACCGTGACGGATCACCTAGACCAGGATTATACCGTGTCGATATGTGATATGTGGAAGTAGGTGCTGTGAAGATTTCAGGTAGCGAAAAATTGTGTGCTTCGATGAAATTGGATATGGTCCCGGGCATCTCGGGGACGTTGAATTTGGGCTTTGTAGCGATGGGATCCTTCCCTTGCTTGAATCTCAGAGGCTGAGCAACAGAGTATCAGTTGTATTCCCTGGATTCTTTGATAGTAGAAAGTTTTTTGAAAAAAATCGCCAAGGGTTCAAGTTTCTCGCGGCAAAATTTCTCATTCTATCGTTCCGCTAAGGCCATATATGACGTATTGCGTGCGCCGTAACCGTAATACGAACGGTTTGATGGCTAGTTCAAAATGAAACATCATGATGGACGTCGATCAATGACCAAAATTGATCGTCGTGGAAGTTGCGGTGGCTGAGCGGCTTTTGCTTCTTTCTCTCCTTCTACCACAACCCAGGTCAAACCAACTATGGCGGACATTGTCATTCGTGAGGTTTGTCTCAGCGAAGACATCCCGCGCTCATATTAATCATGATCTGGAGGTTACCAAAGATGTTTGGACTTTCTCTCGGTTCGTGATTTTGGTGTCGTACCTTCTTCTGGATCGTGAAACCGTCTCTTATAGGCCCTTTGCGCTATTTGGTTGGATCCACATTGGTGGTCGCTCAACCGCTATAAGACTCGCCAGCGGCGGTGTATGGGTGCTAGCGTCTACTCCTTTGAGCCCGGAAACCAAGGCAAAATTGGACGAGCTTGGCCCCGTTGAGTAGGTCTGTTTTGCAGCATCCGAGTCGAAATTGTCGCTCATACAATCAGGTACATCGTCGCTGTCAACGCTGTCCACAATCTCTTTCTGGGTACAGTGTCCGAATTAGTATCCTGAATTCGGGTCTTGATCGCCAAAATACACAGGAGAGTTCAAACAAGCATACCCGGCTGCCAAGCTCATCGCTCCAGCTGCGACCATTAAGCGTTTAGCGGAAGACACTTTGAAATTTGACGGCATCTGGGGTAAGGATCCCGCAGATACCAAGTATGGATTTGAGGACGATGTGAGCCAGGAGACATGTCAATTGGATCACCCACCGCCTGACTCATTTCTATTAGATACAAGCCTGGTAGGCAATCAGGGTCTGCATTTCCTCCGTCTAACGCTCTCCAGCTATTTCCCGGGCCACAAAAACAAGGATGTCGCGTTCTTCCATCGTGCGTCGGCAACTCTGGTGGGTCGTTGCTCAGCATGATAACATCTATTATAATCTAATATCCCTCAGATTGAAGCCGACCTGCTCGTGAATTTACCCGGCACTGAACAGGTTTGTTGGCATCCCTTCCGAGCTGACTTTCTCATATTCCATCTACAGTACTCGAAATCGGATTCTGCGGGGCGCTTCCCTTTCTATGGCCCCCTCGGAAAACCATATGGCTGGATACAAAACAAGTTCGCGTCCGCACAGGTTACAGACCCAATGTTTGTGCCAATCAGCTGACAGTTCAGCTTTTTCACGACTGATGGTTCGTTCGCCTTCCAGTTCGATGTCGCGCGACGTTAAGACCGTCGCGGAGTGGGATTTCTCTCGCATCATCCCATGCCACGGAGACGTCATCGAGACCGATGGTAAAATGGTCTGGAAAGAAGCGTACAAGTCTTACTTGTAAGGATGTTTTGTGGGGGCCTTGTATAACGTTTTGGCGCAAACCTCATAATATATTTTTATTCTCATTTCTGGGAGACAGGGCCTCCCGGTTGCATAGTACGCAACCTTACCTCCGATGTACTTTCGACTCACTATTTTGAGCAAAATTTAACGTTCACAGAAGTTGGAACAGAAGTGGCCACATCGGTACATTCGTAGATGCAAAGGGTACATTCGTTGCGACTTGTCGATAGTGCTGGTTCATATCCTTTCTTGTGTTAAACTCTAGTCTGTAAGTGACTAATTTAATTCAACTTTTGAAAGTTTTCCAGGTTGACAGGACCTTGTTGTACGAAGTTCGAACGACTTTCAGCCTGAGTTTTTCAACCCTCTGTTCTCATTCCGCCGTTGTCTGTTAAACATTAATATCGCAAGCTGTTATAGTGTCTGTTTACAAGAGACTAGTTCAAGATCGACTTTGTGAAAATGAACTCCCCATTGGTTGATGCACAATGTATGCACTTCCCGTTACTTGGCCATGCTCCAAGTCTGAAGGTTTCAGCGGAGTGCATCGAAACTACTTAACCCTTACTATCCCAGAGGTTAGATAAAGAGTGGAAACTTCCTTCACTGCTAAAGGAACAAAGGAAGCCCGACCCTGGCATTGGGTCAGGCTTCGGGGCGGGCTTGAGATTTTTGGACCCAACAGCTTTAAATTTACTAAGTACCCACATCAGTGTCCGGCCCGAACCGGGCGGGGTACCCGGCCCGCACAACACTATTTGCCGAGGATCGGCGAACGCCGCAGGCCACTGGCATGGCAGTCCAGAATCATCGACGCCGGCACCCTGTCTTGCGGTAGGCTCGGTCGCGGTGTTTGTTGGTGCCGAAAGAAGTTGCAAAAAAACCCTGTCTTGTTATCTGTTATATCTTCCCACCGATCGATTCTTTTCTGGCATTACGACATTTTTTTCCAACCTCAGTCCTTCCATCCCGGAAGCGCCTGAAAATGGTATTGTCCTGTGCTTCCGGATCCTGCCTTCCTGGGCATCTTGCTATGGAGCTCCAAATTTGGCGAGCGAAGCCCTTAGCCTATAGAATTCGTTCGAGCCACCGAACCACCATGCGCAAAAGAGGCAGGAATGCACATTCTTTATCAGCGGACTCGGATGTTTGACACTCGTCTCTGGATTCAATTTTTCCGTGGCTTCGTTCTTTCCCCACCATCTGGGCGATTACGACATTCTCTCCTCGACGTTCTGCGCTTCCGTAGTAACAGACGCATGTCCGTGCGTCTTGTAATAGCGGGAATTATAGCTTTTGGCGGGAACTGTCTGAGCTCCACATGGCTGAACTTTTATAATAAGTAGTTCTTCAACCTCCTTGACAATTTAAATGCGCTAATAGACTTGGCGCCTAAGATCCCGGGATCCGGATGCTTTTCATTTGCCAGCTATCTTCTGCTGGGAAAGACAACCTCTCGCGGAAGAAGACTGATCTGGAGAGTGAGGGAGTGGTGGTGGCGCTTACTATTTTCTCGAAGCACACCTGATAGCATGGAAGGACGTAGCGGAAAAAAACATGACAGGAATTGACAGGCCCGGGGACGGGCCCCGCTTTCTATTATCTTCGCCCCGGTAATTGTGCCCACTATTCAAGCGCGGAATCGAAGTTGAACGACTAGCGACTTCCGACCATTTGATCCTCATTAACACGCAGGGTGGGTGTGTATATGTATTATGTGCGGCTTTCAGTGCTACTCCGTCTTTGAGGACTAGGATATCTCGACTTGATCTCGACGCTGATGGTCGCAAGATCTCGCGTTAGAATTGAACAGACGCTAGTCATTCATTGGCTGACAGATCCCCATTCTGCAGCTTCCATTCAGAATAGTACAGAATCTACACACATAGCACGGGAAAGCGATGTATTACCGACACGGGGCCCCGCAAACTCTCCGTGTTTATCTCGTGGTTCTCCGCCGAGGCTCATTGAAGGCGGCCAGTAAATCTCGCAGTCAATTCTTTCTATGTATTTGATCTTGACGGAATTCGAACGCTACTTCGCTTCGCTGTTAAATGTCGGCTCCATTTTTATTCCTCGAGCAAGAGTAGCTCGTCATCGGTTCGTGACGCGAAGTTCAAACAACCCCGAGATGGCCGGAGACTCGTGAACGAGATACTCCATATTTTGGAATGTAAAAAACAAAACACAATTACACATTTTGAATGAGTAAAGTATTTTTCGCAGTTTTCATAGGGAAAAGCGTGCAGAATTGCAGATGAAAATTACAGGTTGGGGATGACGCGTTCGGTGGTCGGCGGTATTCCTGTCACATCTTGTGATGGCCGCCGTCACGTCACTCCCAACACAGTACCTCCCGCCCCGCACGAATTTGGCGCGGCTCAGGGCAGAAAAAGACATCAGACGATACTGTGTATATTTATGAGATACCTGAAGTCATGGGTAAGTGTCGTGCTTAAAATCCGAGAGTCGTAAGCACTTGCGGTTTGTGAATCATTTCTTTCTCTCACCTGTTCCACAGTGGCCCGAGTGGGCCCTGTTGTCGCACGCCCCACAACTAGTTCACTGGTTAAACAGCACGAGGAACAAGCCGAATCTCTGCTGGCTTGAAGATGGCGCCCACATCTCTTCCCCTTCGTGCTGCATGCCAACTGCATGCAATGCTTATTCCGCAATACTGGTGGCATGTTAACGTTTGCAGACGTTCGGTGACTGTTCGAAGGGTGGGGGTACGCACTCAAGAGGACTCTGAGCAAACCCATTTCGTGGCGGATTGGGACGCTGCGCTGCTTTTTGAGGACAGCCATGTTTTACTTGAGTCTTTGCACAGAGCCCGTCATACCTGAAATTTCGGAGTTCTGCAGCCAACTTGTGACGACATGGAACCCGGACAACCCTTGTAGGTCTCGATGAGCTGACCCCGACTCTCGAGATGCAGACATCGGCAGTCCGATAACCACACGCCAGACAGAGATGCTGACGAAACCGTCAGCGGTGAACTCCTTCCCATGGGTAAGCCACGGTGTACGCACTTCAAGTTCAGTATGGTGGATTCTCCGTCCCCCATCCAGAAGGTGTTTTAGCTGAGGGTTCACAGTCGGCGGTGTAGCCCAAAGAAATTCCAACAGGTTGTAGGAGAAGCTGCCAGGCACTTCACAAATGCTTGACGACATTTCCGCGGTATGCGTATCTACCATCCTGCGCCATAGCTTGCGGGCAAGAGCAAAGCTGAACACGACACGATCTCTCGCCGTCGACTGTGGTGAAGAAAGGCACTAACGAAATTATGAAGCACACCAAGGTTCAATCGTCCGGGTCGGGAGCGCGAAGATCAGTCCTAGAGTGACAACGTCGACGCCTGTGCCCCTGGGCTGTAAAATTGCCAACTTGAACCTGGCGGGACAGTAAATAAAATCGATGAAAGGTGGGTATACGGAAGATGTTTCGTTCTTTGAAATTCAACTCCGACTTTCGTGCGCCCCCTTGGTTCAATTCTCCCGGTGGAGCTGGGAGGCCAGGTACCCATCCCGATTTCCATCTTGATGTGCCCGATTGTCACATGGCTGCCTCGAGGCCCTCGGGTATATAATCTTTTTAACTTATGGAAGCCCACTTCGTCCCTGACACTCCCAAATTAGCGTCCTCCATAAACCAGACATCACCGCTTCTGAGGAAAGGAGAAACGACATAAGTAAGCCGTTCCGTCTCTGTCAACTTACTTCCCTTACCATGAAATTCAAGTGTAGGAAATGCGGCCAGCGAGAGTTCATCTCCCGGAATGCGCTACACCAGCACTACCGACAAGCCCCTGGACACTATTTCTGCACGCACTGCGAATTGTGCTTTAACGACCAGGAGGCGTTGGAAAGTGTAGGCTTTCATCTCTTATCTCCACATCAAATCATGTTGCTCATAGATTCTAGCACAACGCCACCGCCCATCCAGATTTTAAGTGTACGATCTGCGAAGTTTACTTTTCAACGCAGTCCTCCCTGGAGGACCATTATCGCGGCAAGGCCCCGGCCATCCACCCTAAATGTCCGCGTTGCGGGCGGGGCTGCTTCAATCAAGCAGCTTTAACCGAGGTAAGTCTTTGTCTTCCCTTCGTCTGCAATCAAGATTAATCGTCGGAATCCAGCACCACACGGCTGCCCATCCAAGCGTGAGGTGTCCCTGCGGGCGCACATTTTACGCCGAGGACCTCGGTTCTCATTACACGGAGTCTCCGATGCACCCATCGTGCAGCCAGTGTCACCTCGGATTTAAAGACGATGAGGCGTACGACAAGGTGGGGCATAGGATGTCAATCTTTTCGCAAGGTGTTAATCTTCCTCGCAGCACCTCGTCGCCGAGCACTCTGAGCGTCGGTGTGTCGTCTGCCGTCGGCAGTTCTTCACTGTCGACGAACTCAACAAACACTTCGCCTTGTCTCCGATACATGCGAGGTGTTCGAAATGTGAAATGGGTTTTGTGGACGATGATCATCTCAACGAACACTTCACCATGTCTCCGGAACATCCGAACTGTTTCAAGTGCCAAGTGGGATTTGCGGATGATGTTCATTATCATGAAGTAAGCTCCAACTTCCAATCTGCGCGACACCATTGATTTGAAATGCGGCAGCATGTCACCAAAGAGCATGGTCGTCTTGTGCCGATGTCGTCTGCACCCCAATTGAAGGTACTCTCTGTTGCTCATACCATTCCCAGTCGATTTGACGATTATTGCTTCCAGGGTTTGCTCGCCATCGAGGAAGCACCGACCCCGAAAACTGTTCACCGACTTCCCCCTCCCGACAAGGATGTCAGCGCAATGTGGACCTCCTTCTCAGTATGTTGTGTTTCTCCAACGCATACATTCACTGAATGTCTATGCCCTAGAACAAAAACCTGTCCTCTCTCACAGTGGCGCCCGACATTGCGTCAGTCATCCCAAAGCCGATGTCGTCCATGGTACGCAACTTGGCCCGCGGTTCAGCCATACATAGTTCATCATTCGACACAGGAGACGCCAAGTCCCCGCCTGTTCCAACTCGCCGACCGCGAGCTTCGGCAGGCCCGTGGGGTAAACAAGACCCTCGCGACGATTCCTTCCGAACGCAAGACGCTCGACATTGTTCCCCACCCTGTGCAGGTCGGTCACATCCGATCCTTGTTTTTTTTTTCTACACCGATCATTCTTGTTTTCTTCAACTAAGGGCACACCTCGCCCCTCCGCATCGGAATCGCCCTTCAACACGCCGAAGAGTGGGCAGGGCATCGTCAGGTCTGTACCACCCTTCAGTATTTTTCAATGCACCCTATTAACGATCATCTCGAAGATCGGCGACTCTGCCCTTCGTCGCTGCTTTGGCCGCGTCGAACGAAGAAATGGCGAAGACAATTTCTCCTCAGTCGTCAACGTCGTCGTTTGACTCTTCGTATACGGGGGTGTCGGAGCACTCCTCCAACGCAGGAACCCGAGTCGGGCACGGCGAGTCAACTTCACATCGCTCACTCACAGTGCTCACTTCCCTTACAGTGCGCACACGGCCCGCATCGCATGGCCACGGAGCGGTCGTGGCCCCCATGGTCCGTTGCATGTTATGCAGCCGCATTCCTTGCATCGACCCGACGGCGGCCATGTGCGGTCACGTCTTCTGTAGAGGGTATGTGAACATCGCTCTTATCTATTCCTCCTCCGACCCTGCGTTACTTCCCACCCCTTCGATCCATCTGTTCGCGGTTCCCAACGTATTTAAGAAACTTGAACATCAACCGTGTTATGACTCGAAACTGATCGTGGTGTACAGTTGCATCACCCAAAAATAATTGAGGCGCCCTCGTGCCCCAAGTGCGACCGGCCGACGGTATTATATTGTCTGTTCGAATTGCACCTCGACGACTGAGGGCGCTGTATGTGTGAATCGATGAGGGTGTATCGCGAAGTTCCGACCGACGCTAAACCATTTACATTGCTGTCCTCGTTTCCGTTCTGCTATCCGCTGATGCTATCTGTACTTTTTATCGCTGTAGCTTCGTGCTCGAGACTTTGAAATCAAAACTTTGTTTTGTATCCCATATTGTTTCGATTGAGGGTGGCTTTTGCTGTTATTTCTTTCCTGTCTGTTCTTGCTATTATCCACTTCCTATCTATGACATCGGGGATCTCGGGGTAGAGATTATCTTCTGAAATCATATCAGCGTGGCAGATCGCGATCAAGATTTGCTAGCATATTAAACCTCACATCACTCAACGTGAGGTTTTGGTTTGAGACTATAGGATCTGCCTCCATTGTCAAATCAGTCCAAGCTTTTCTAAGTATTATAAGTTGATTTGAATCTGTTTAAAGCAAAATGGAACCAATTAAAGGAGAGTTGAATTTCGACGGAGCTGATGTAATCAAAGTTCAAAATGGAGAGTCGAGTTGCCATGGGTTGTATACACCCTTCGCCCGACGTCGCAAGTCCCGCCTTCGAGTCTCGGCGCGAAGGGTCCGGTTCAATCAATTCAAAAGACTCACTCCGAGTCGCGCCTCGGCGCAAAGATTGACACGCTCCCTGGACAAACTGGAGTGAAATGCAACGCCGGAAATCGACGGCGTTTCAATCAGGTGGAAGCAGCAGCCAAGGACAAATTTCGTTGTGGGCGAAATTGGCCCGCGTGAATGAACGCGTGCCTCTGCATGGATGCGGGAGTTGAAGTGTCCTGGCCATGCGGCTTCCACGTGTACAGCGGAACGTCAACCAAACCGGAGTAAATTCGAAAAAAGATGCAGAGAAGGAGAAGAAGAAAAATATCATAATCGCATTCCTTTCAAAAAAGTTGTCGGCGTAGCAAGTCAGTCAGTGCGTAAGTAAGTATCACCCGAAGTATTTTTCAACGCATCACCCCTTCACCCCGACAGTCCCACCACCCGTGCTTACAGGCCGGCACACTCCAAAAACAAATTCATATACACCTACTTGACCTCCTCCACCGGCGCCTCTGCGGCAGCGCGGTCCCTCTCCTTGCGCTCACGGCGGCGGACGCCGGCGGCAGATTCGCGGCCGACGAGCTTCGTGCGTCCCTCACGGAACTTCATGAAGATGAGGACGACGATCACCGCGATCCAGTAGAAGACGTAGGAGAGGACGGAGCCAACTAGACAGTATTTGAGCTCAATGAATAACAAGTGGAGGAAAAAACCTACGCGTCGCGCTATTCGTCCATCCAAAGATCGCAGCGAAAATGCCCCAGCCCTGGCCGTCGACTTTGTTTTCGGGGTTGCAGCAGTTCAGATGCCACACGTTGCCCTGTACGCGGAAGCTACCGGGTCCGTCACCGCCCGCATCGTCGACGTCCGCGCCGAGGAGCTTGTTGAACGAGTTGGTCTCGAACGCCCACACGGCTTTCGAGAAGAGGCCCGCGCCGATGAGGAGAAGCAGGTTCGTCATAATGATGAGGAAGACGGAGAGCGTGGTGCGCGAGGCGAACGAGTAGATAATGAAGCCGACGACCAGTCCACAGATGAGGCCAATAATGGTTGCGATCGGGATGGAGGTCGCGGGCTGTCCGAGGGAGACGCCACCGACAAAGACAACGGCTTCCATGCCTGAATAGGTGTAAGTGGTTGTATAAATAAATGGACGAAAACACGAACCCTCGCGCAGGACGGTGATCAGCGGCAGGATAAAAAGTACCCACTTGCCGGCCTTGGCCCCTCCGTCGGTCTTGTTGCCAGAGAACGCTCTCTCGAGCTTGACGCGCCATTTCGCCTTTGCTGCAAGACAACCATATTGAACATCAAGTTGAAAAAGGAAGATATGTCAAGCTTACCCCTGTCCATCTTCAGCATGGTGACGCCCATAACGAAGATCATTATCGAAGCGATGAGCTCAAAGATACCTGAGCGCGTGGTGAAAAGGTGTCGGATGAGAGGTAAAAATACTCACCTTCCCAGAGTTCCTCCGACTTTGACCAGAGATCCGATGCCTGAGTGAACCATACCGCGATGAAGCTGAGTTGAATTCAGGATTGGTGCTGCATGAAAGGGAGAAGATACTGACGCAGCACCAATAGCAAGAGCGAGGAAGAGACCGAGGCCGGCGCCGGCAAAAATCTGAACATAATAGCGTCAACACGCGCATTTTACTCGGATGAAATACGAACTTGTATGCGGAGTTTGCGAACGAGTTTGCGGCGGTGGATGGTGTCGTCCTCGGGATCGCTGACGACCTCCTCCTTGCTTCCGTCGGAGGATCCATGGCTGTCGGCGATGCGTCCACGTTGGCCGAAACGGGCAGGGTCCTCATGAACGATCTGCTCCGCGAGACCGAGGAGGACGGAGACGATGATGGCCGCCTCGAGGGTCTCCCGGAAGACGATGAAGAAGATGGGGACGGAGAACAAATTCTTGCCCATGGCGACGAGGGAGGGGGAGTTGAAGGTCGGAGATACGACAGGATATGTTTATATGTGGAACGGGTAGTTTTTGCGGGCTTAATGGAGCCGAACGGCAAGGAATATCAGATAAGACGACATCTTATCGATAAGCGCGTTATCATGTTTCATCGGGCCATTTGCGTCTAATCTAATCGTTAGCGAAGCGTCGAGCCACACTATCGAAGCGACTGTGCGAACGAAATGGATGCTCGTGCGAGAATCTGGCTGGGATTGGCAACAAAAATGGCTCACGACGGTACCCGGGACATCCCACGACCGGGTCCAGACCCCTTGTAGCCAATGGGAGCACAAGATGTGACCGGCCGCGTAATCAGATAACACGCGATAACGCATCTCGCTAATCTGCGTTAGCCTCCTCTTAAACCGCGAAAAAAAGGCTCACCGCCATCCGTCTACCATGTGGTCCCCGTCCCTCCTCCTTCCTCTCCTCGCCGCCCCCCATGCACTCGCTGGCGTCCATGAAGTCTGGTGGGACCTCACATATGTCAACGACGTTAATCCCGACGGCCTCTCCCCACGGCGCGCCATCGGCGTAAACGGCACCTGGCCACCACCGCCCATCGACGTCTCGCAAAATGACACCCTTATCGTGCACGCAACAAACTCCCTCGAAACCGTCTCCTCCCTCCACCACCACGGCATGTTCTTCAACTCTTCTTCATGGGAGGACGGTGCTGTCGGTGTAACGGAGTGCGGTATTCCCCCCGGCGGCCAGTCGACCTATACCATCGATGTCCCCACATCAGGCCAAGTCGGGACCTACTGGGTGCATGCACATGCTTCTGGGCAATACGTTGACGGATTAAGGTGATTTGCTCTCGACCCTCTTCTGAAGCCAACATCCTGATGTGCACAGGGCTCCCTTGGTTCTCCACGCCAACAAGGAGTCTTACACTTACGACGCCGAATTCACTGTTATCCTTGGCGACTGGTACCACGATGAGCACAGCGTCCTCCTCGACCAGTTCATCAACATCGCCAACCCCGGTGGTGCGGAACCTGTCCCGGGTTAGCCTTTTCCCCTTGTTACAAAGAGGCGGTTTAATCTTACCTTTTCTTACCACACTAGATTCCGGACTGATCTACTTTGCGCAAAACGGGGCCTACCTCGGACCCAAGTCGGGGTCGACGCCATCGTCCGGCACGGCTGTCGGCTTCAACGAGAATGCCACCTTGCCGTTCGAGGCGGGCAAGACCTACCGCCTGCGCGTCGTCAACACGTCCGGGTTCGCCATGTTCTTCTTCTGGATCGACGGCCACGACATGCGTGTGATCGAGGTTCATTGCTGATTATATTCCTGTCGACGAAAATCAGCTAACACCTGTGCGCAGGTTGACGGCACGGACATTGAGGAATTCCCGATTGACCTCCTCACGCTCACCGTCGCCCAGCGCTACTCTGTGCTCGTTACCGCGCGCAACGATTCTACCACCAACTGGGCCATCCATGCCAACATGGACACAGACATGTTCGACCAGGTCCCCCCCGCCCTGAACCCGAGTAAGAATTTTGTGCTTCAATTGATCCCCAGTCAGAACTGACCTGTATTTTTATGTAGACTCAACCGCGTCGGTCACGTACGACGCATCCTTCTCGCTCACCGAACCGGCGACGATCGACGAGTACACTGGCGTGGACGATATCAGTATGGTACCTCTCACCGTCGAGAGCGCGCCCACTCCAACGCAGACGATCGAGCTCGAAGTACGTCTGTGTTGTGTCCCAGTTTCCCTGGCTCATCATAGTTCTTGCGTAGGTCCTCTTCGACACCATGGACGACGGCACGAACCATGCCATGTTCAACATGGTCACATACAACTCGCCGATGGTCCCTGCGATTCTCAGCGAGCTGACGCTCGGCGAGAACGCGACAATTGCCGACGCGTATGGCCCGCAGAGCTACGTGCTCAACCACATGGACGTCATCGACATCGTCGTCAAGAACGGTGACGCCGGCAAGCACCCGTTGTGAGTGTTGTTGTATTTCGTGACTGCAGCAGCAGAAGGCTGATCACACGTCTGCAGCCACATTCACGGCCACAAGTTCCAAGTCGTTGCGCGCTCCTCCGATTTTACGTCCGACGACCCATCCGTCATTACCACAGCAAACCAGACGAACCCCCTCCGCCGCGACACCATCCAGATCGAGAGCGGCGGCTCTGCGACCCTGCGGTGCGTCTTACCCATTCTTCCTTCCCTTCCACTTGAACTCACACTGCATGCAGATTCATTGCTGATAACCCGGGTGTTTGGTTCTTCCATTGCCACATCGAGTGGCATCTGGAGGTCGGACTCGCGATCCAGCTCATCGAGGCGCCCATACAGGCACAGCAGTTCGCTTCGAACGTCCCGAGCCACATCCAGGACAATTGCAAGGCACTCGGGCTGCCTGTGAGTGGGAACGCTGCAGGGAGGACGGACCCGACGGATCTGGCGGGGATCAAGCTCGGACCGTACCCGCAGAACAACGGCTGGCACTCGCGCGGGATTGGTGCGATGGCCGGGTGTGTGCTGACGGCGGTGTTGGGTGAGTAGATTCCCTATTATTCTTGTCGGAGAGTTTCAGCTAAGTCTCGCATAGGTATGCTAACGGTGGTCTGGTACGCGCTCGGCGGACGCATCACGGAGGAGGAGGAAGAGCACGAGGTGCGCACGGCGCTCGCGGCGAAGGAACGCCGCGGTAAATTCTTTGGGCTGCTCAAGAAGCGCGAGTAGGCGCCCTGTCGAGTCGGTTGCTGCAGTTTTGTTGGCTGGGGTTTTGTTTCCCGTGTACTGCTGGGGAGTAGGCGCGGGATACCCGAGAAAAGGGACCTGTGCGTGCAGGAGTGAAAAACGGAATGGAATGAATACTGAGTAGTACTTACGAGACATGACCGCTTTGGATTTTTATGCATGCACTGTACATATTCAATCTTCGAATGAGAGGCGTTATTCGATTCCAAGTTTGTGAAGAGGCCCAGGAAGTCCTATTGAGTACTTTGTTTCAAAGTGATGTAGCCTTGCTCCTTGTCCCTATCTCCTCTGCAGGCGTAAATGAGTCGGCCAGGTCAAGTAGGGCGGGTACATGGAGGGCAGTGATAAGAAATAAGAGCGTGGCAAAAGCAAGAACCGTGGCCCGCTGACAAAAGAGATTTGCATAAACATATATCACGGGGTGTGACGCAACGCGCCACGCGACGCGACGCGTGTCGTTTTTTTCAACATCAGAGCCTATTGGAGCAAGTTGTTGAGGGCAAGCTGAGGATGTGATGAAAACATTCACTTTATGCACGTCCCTGAATCTTCTTCAAATTTTATGGCCTTCCACTGGCCTTCGTTGTTGAAGACAAAGTTTACAAGTGTTGAATGTTCAGCCAACATACATTCTGCTGGCTGTGAGCGGCAAGCGCAACGACGCGTCTTGTTCAACTCAACGAATGGGAGGTCTTGATACTCTTCGGAAGCAGTGAAAGGGTTACCACGTATCAACTTGCTCTAATTCGTTACAAGCGATTACGGACAATCTAGGCGATGGATGGCAGGGGAAATATGGTATAAAATCCTGCAAGATTATGAACGTGGGCTATGTATTGTAATGAAAAGAAGAAATTCCGAAAACTATGAAAAACCTGCTATAGCAAAACACGCCATCCCGAAAACCTGCCTCACGAAAGATACTTGCTGTATGCAGAAGCCCACGCTTTTGTGCCCTCCTTCTCAATAACATCCTTGATGAAAACGCGTGTTAGGAAGTTCGACAATAAATCAAGACGGGGACTCACGCCGTGGCACATAATTATGCGTTCCGGCGCCCAACCGAGCACAGTTTTGGCATCCCGAGTCATTGCGCTGCATACCGGGTTTGAATCAACATCGATAGAGCACAAAAAAAGTGAAACCGCGCACGCCTTGTCTTTTCCCTGGCCCCACACAAAGCGCTTGTGTGACGACCCATACGGATCCAGCTTCCCAAAGATGGGTACTTTGGCGCTAGATTTCGTCTTGGAGTACTGTGTTGAAAATGGGTTGAATATCTATTATCCGCGGTTCATCGAAAGACTCGCACCTGCTCCGTTGCGGGGAGATTGAACAGAAGGTCCGCGACGATCAGCGTCTTGGACGCGATATGGAACCAGGCGACGTCCTTGTTCGCGAAACCAGAGAAATAGCTGGATTGTCGTTAGTCTCTCTGTGCACAAGACTCAATGAAACGGAGGCACCAAGCGGATATCTGATTCCAACAGAGTAAGAAGAAAAAATGCAACAGCTATCAGAGCGCCCGTACCTCATCCTCAAACCCATACTTGGTATCAGGGGCGTCCGCTCCGTACGCTGCGTCGCTCATCAATACCAATGCGAAGTGAAGATATCACCCACGCACCTCCGTCCAGCTCGAGCCCCTCCGCCTTCTTCTTCGCTACAAGAGCTTCCACGCCAATGACTTTCGCCCCAGGATACGCCTTCTTGAATTGGCCTGAAGGAACAGTTGGTCAGGCCATCACTGAGTCTTCTTTCGAAGATGCATACATACCTAGGAACAGATGGTGGACTGCATCGGCTCCCATGATCCACCTAGCAAAGCCACGACGTTCTCAGCATGATTGAAAGTATCCCAGGATTCGCAGAGCATACTTCACTGGGCCTAGTTTGTCGATCGCGGTCTTGGTATCGGGCGTCAACGGCGTTGAGGCGAGCACCCAGACGTCGCCGGTCGAGAGCCGTACCGCAGTAGACCTCCCACCGAAGGGCAGGATGCTGAACCGCGCAAAGGGCCTGCACGCATAGTGTCAGTTATTCGTGTATTCAAAGATTCTTCCGCTACTGACTTTGAAAATGTCGTGATTTCAGTCGTCACCTAACGCAAAATATGACTGAGTGGTGGCTCAGCGCTCAACGTCGGAGGGAGTGGATCTACTTCGCGGATGACCAGCTCAGGAAGATTTTCGGTCGCCATTGCAATTGGTTACGGTGTAGAATGGAAGAGAAGAAGCGATGGCAGTAACGGGCCCGAGGTGGCCTTATATAGCTTATTTACCTTCAGGCTCGTTTTGTGCACGCGTTTGCTGAGTGAGGCTTCCCTGTGCACGCACGCTGACTTATCTATTGAGGCCGTAGCGGTGTCAAACGGCGTCCTGGGATCACGACTTTGGGTATTAGCCATGCCGTTATTTAGTGTAACCGTTGCAAGCAATGAGAGCAAGAGTTTCTCGAGATATCACATTTCGAAAAACGCGGTGAGTGGAAGAAGAGAGTTGAAACAGGTGGGAAAATCGTGGAGGTTGTGCGCCAAGGGAACCTCCTGTAAGCTTGTGATTCAGCAGTTCGGAGATCCTGCATAGCCCCGAGGTTGAAAAACGTGACCGCATATTTTCTTTGAAAGACTCTCATGAGCTCTCTCCAGGTTGTCTGACAAACCGGTGAGTGGTGAATGCACCGTTGGAATCTTGTTGTCTCATTTATCCAGCGCCGATATCTCCAAATGGAACGCTTGTGGAACGCCCACTTGTCTGGCGTGGGTTCAAGAAACGAGTCTAATTTGCGTGTCGTGCGACTGCGATTGTCGAAAGAAGTACAACGCAAGTCTTCAATTCCGGCCACCGCCCGGGAAATTTCTCCCTGCCGTTGGAGATAAGCAGGGTCACAGACGATTCGGAATAGAAAAATTAGGGCTGTGAGTGGGCCGGTATAGATACCCTGTTCTGATGTTCTGCGTTCTTCCTAGATTGAATTAAATTTACGGAAGTCCAGCATGAGAAACGCCTCAAGCTTTCCATATTTCCGAACTGAGTTCGACTGCGCAGAATCACCGATTTAACGCATTGACGGCGCGCAATTGAGTCCAACTTCTTCCCATTGAGTTTCCTTCTTCTCCCATTCAAGCCTTCAGTCTGAAGCATCATTTATCTCCTTTCAAAAAGAAATAAAGAACTCACAATCATCACACAGAAACTCCCATCAGCACGAACTTCCCGTCATCATCTCAGTAATAATGCATGTATCGCTACTTACGTTTGGAAATCGACAGGGCAGTGAAGTAAGGATGCACAAAAGTGCCTTCCTCCTGATCAATCCATACCTTACCCTCGCCATGCTGCAGGATCTCCTCTGCGTCCTTCACAAACACTTCTTTTTCCGGATCGGTAAGAGTCGAGATTCGGCTGCTACTGAGATAGCGCTTGACTATTTTTTCCGGTGTTGCCACCGCGTCGTACCGGAGGATTTTCTCCTCTGGAATATCGAAACTTTTGACATATGACGGCGAGGTGAATAGTTCGCGCCATTGCCCTGTGAGCCAGCTCGGAGCGCCTTCCTTGCCCCGGTTGGCACGCTTCCGAAGTTGGTCGAGCCACTGCGCTGCGTTCCTGGGGACGAAAATTATCATTCATGCGGACAGGAATCCAGCACTGACGCACGCATCCTCGATGTTCCAGATGAACGCAAGCACGCCGCCAGGCTTCAGCACCCTCGCAAACTCGGCTGCCGCTGCTTCGCGATCGAGGCACCAGTGGAATGCCTGCCGATTGATTAAGCACGTCGCTGGAAGTCGTCATCCATACCTGCGCAACGACAATGAGATCTGCCCATCCCGTCTCGACACCCGTGGCGTCAAACGTTCCGTGTGAAACCTCGACGCGCGCGTCCACCGTGAATCGCACGAACGCCTCACGCATTCCCTCACTGGGGTCTACAGCCTTCAGTGCACCGATCGAGGTCCATTCTGGGTGCGCGAGTAACGCGCGAGTGAAGATGCCTGTCCCCGCACCGATCCTGCGACCAAAACATGTTCATGAGTCACTTCTTTCCTCCGCTAACCTGAACACTGACTCGACAACGTTCAAGGCGTCGGACGAGGTGATTTGCCGCCGCAAGTGCGATAACGCATCAGGCTGATACGCCGGCCGCGCTCTGGAAGATGCTGCGTGAATACCAATATGATGGTAAACAAGTAGGATAACGGTACTCGTTGTATAGATCGTTTGTGCCCTTCGCGAAACCGGCCTGAGACTGTGGGTGAATACCGGACATGGTGAAGGATGTATTCCAACGCGGTTACACGTTCTCGGACCCATTTGTGGCAGACGGAATGACGCAATTTCTAATAATAGAACATCCGAGGCCAACTTGGCCAAGTCAGTCATAATTTCAACCCGGTAACTTCAATAAAAGACATATGAGGAGCACAAAGTTTAGTACATTTCAAGGACGGTTAGCTGGACCTTTCAAAACGTGCCAACAAAAATACAGCTGCTCTAGAGTTTAAGAATGTCCAGCAGACATGAAAGATCGAGATCTGATGGCGGGCCGCCATCAATATGTGATGCGCTCGAGATGCCGAGTGGCCGACTTGGCAACAACTTCCCACGCTGTGTTCTTCCCACGGTTCAAAAAAAAAAAAAAAAAACGGAGGAATGTAGGTACCAGTGCTCGGGGTGAGAATGTAGGATATATCCGGAGCAAAAGAGCGCTGGTGACCGTGATGCTAATTACAACTACCTCCGGGCGCTTGAGTGAACCTGATGGTCGAATTTTCCATCTTGTCTGCCATCTGCGCTGTTATTTCATTGGTAAAAATCACACTGGTTGTTTCCGTCCGTACGAAATCATGTTTGTTGGCGAAGCTACACAATTCTCATCCTACATCTGTTCTGTGTCCATTTCGGGGACAACAGAAATTCTGTCTGCTTCCACTGCGAACGTGCATGTGCACAATCTTGGAAGCCAGTAATAACAAAGAGCAGGGTCAGAGGCAAACCTGTCTGGTGGTCTCGTGTCTGATACATGCTGCATTGGAGGCTTCAACACCTGCACCAGAAAAACTGACTTTGATACAAGTCTATTCTTCTTGAATGCTTCTCATGAGAGTCTCTGCTCGTTTCGCACCGTCAGTAATATTAACAATATCAGGAACATTAGTTCTGTCCGCCGTGGGTTTAAGACCGGAGAAGTTGGGTGGTAGCGCGCTCCCGTCGGCAAAAGAGTACTATGGAGTACGATTTGCTCACATCTCGACCCCTTGTAGATATCGGATGTCGCTTATGCCAACTTGATGTGGCAATTGAAGGGAATTCTCGCGTAACGCCGCAGCGCGGGTTCAAACTATTTCATACCATCGGTGACAGGATACAGTTTCGCATAGAACATCATGTGTCCCGTCGTTTCTACATGGAATACACTCATCCTAAACGCTCCACCGGCGCTTTATAATTCCGTAGCATGAATCTGGGGATATAGAAGGTGTGTCCCGTCGTATGGAATAGGAGCCTGTGTGAATCTCATTTGAAGCGCTCATCCAAAGTGCTTACCGGCGCTTTATAATCCCGTAGCATGAATCTGGGGATATGTCAAAACGACCGAACACAGTGATCTTCTGGCTAATTGGAATCAGCTGAATACTGTTGAGACATTAAGTATACAAGCTGGCCATTTCCTGGAGGAAATCGTACAAGGTGAAATGATAGGTATGCCTACGGCCTAGTCCTTTGCTTATAGACTTTGACAGTCTCTCTTGACAGACTGACCACTCGTTAGCTCGTTCTTCAGGGGCGACCTCATTATGCAATGTTATGTAATCATTTTTCCTTTCGTTCTGTACATACACAAGAGAAGACTTCAACACGCGAGGCACGAGCAAGATTTGTTGAAGCGTCTCTTCATGAAAGAACACCTAAAGTCGGGTTGACCTTACGTACCTCAGCGCTATTTGATATAGTAAGTAGCGCTAAGTAGCGACAAGGGTGGTGCGATTAATATTCTACAGCTTCCAAGTTCAAGCTTCCGAGCATACCTACTGCATACCTCCTGCCTCATCTACTCATGCAAGTGTCACCCGAAAATATTGACTCCAAGATTCCAAGCTCTATGTCACCGTTCCATCTTCTTCCAATGGTCAATGTCATTGGTCATGACCGTTTTGAATCCTCCTTCCACTGCTTATAAGGAAGGATAATTCAACATCGCCACTTCGCTTCACGTCGCTTTCCGACCGCAGTCAGACCAGCAGCCACTCCAACTTTCCTGCTCGAGTAAGTCGGTCTATCGCTACCGCAAAATGCACCGAGTTTACTCCCTGAGTAGATCACAATGAGTGCTGACGATCTATGCTCAAGCTTGGTCGGCTGGTTTAACAACCGGCCTGAAGATGTTCTGAACGAGATCGCGGCACAGTCAAACCTGAGACTCCCTGGAATGCGTCGTATGGAACCGGCCGACGACGCCACCCTTCGCAGGGAGGTTGGGCTAGCGACGCAGCGTCTCATTCGATGGGATACTACCGGACCAGAAGAGATCTTCCAGTACGGATTCCGGCCATGGGTTTTCCCAAACAACAACGAGTTCCCGGCGGGGGCATTCAATCTGAGGAACTACGTCGCCGACGCCGCCAACAACCCTTCTGTCTTTGTTAGCACCAGTCAGCCCTACCTTACCGACGCCGGTCGACTGACTCGATGGGAGAGACGCATTACCCAGGAAACCTGGCACCGATTCGAGTATGAGATCTTCGCCTATGGAGGCATCGACGTGAATCGCGCGCTTGGAGTATCACAAGAGTACTACCGCCAGCGCGAGATCGCCTTTGCTGGCGGTATACTCCCCGTGATGGTTCGCTCCGCGCGCGAATTTGCAGGCGGTCAGGTCGTGCGCATCTGGATCAACACCAACTTCGACAATACGCTGAATCCTCCCGAGCACATCCCAGCTCTGACCGATCTGCCCGATGTTCGCCGCACCCCCAGGGATGCCGAGGTGCGGTACTTCCCGGGCCCCGGCCCTGCGCCTCTGCCCCCTCACCCAGACCACGACGAGCAGAGGCGTCGCCGATCTGTCGGCACTGACAAGGACCAGCTCATGTTCCCAGCGAGTGACGGCGATGGCGTTGCTGACCCTCTGTTCGACACCGCACCTGTTCCACTCAGCAGCGTTGCCAGCGTGGTGGATCCAACAAACTCCAACCGGGCGTATTTCTTTTGTGGGAACCGCTACACTGTGATCAACGTCAACCCCGGAACGACCGGCGATACCATTGCTTGGGGACCCAAGGACCTTGTCAATAATTGGCCATCCTTGTGGAAAGCAGGTTTTCCGGGCGGTGTCGACGCAGTCCTCCCGAATCCTAAGAATGCAAAAGAGATGTATTTCTTCTCCGGTGAAAATTACGCGCTCATCAACATCGCCCCTGGTGTGTATTGTCCAGTTTAATTTGGTCTATGTTACTTATACCCTGATAGGCACTACGGATGACTACATCATCAATGGACCCAAGAAAATCGTCAACGAATGGCCTTCTTTGAGAAAAGCAGGATTCGCAACGGTCGATGCCGTTTTGCCCAATCCAGCCAACAGCGACGAAGCGTATTTTTTCAACGGCAGCCAATACGCCTTGATCAACATCAAACCCGGTGAGCCTAATTTTTTCGTCTGGCCGTTCGTGACGATGACCGTTTCCGCAGGGACAAACGATGATTACATCGTCAATGGCCCGAAACCTATCCGCGACAACTGGCCATCGCTGAAAAAGGCTGGGTTCGCTCGGGTAGACACGATCCTACCCAATGCCGCGAACAAGAATGAAGCCTATTTCTTTTCTGGGAGCCAATACGCGTTGATCAACATTAAACCCGGTGCGTCCTTTGTTGCCTCAACGTTATGCAAGCAAAGTTGATTGAATGCGTTGAAAACTTGGTACAGGCTCCACGGATGATTACATCGTCAATGGACCGAAATTGGTCCGTACCGAATGGCCGTCGCTCCACAAGAGTGGCTTCTGGTGAAAACAGGATATGTCGCGAAGTTTGCTACGTACCATGTGGAATATGTTTCTTGTTACTCGAGTCCTGAACGCTGTACTGAATATTTTCACGAATACGAATGAAGAAAAACTTGCCTTTCTAAAATCTCCGAAGTGCCTCCACGCGGGACGCGCGCGCGCGGTAACTTTGTGACACGCGCTGCGCTGGCGACAAGGAAGCGATCGTTTAATTGCTAGCTGACGAGGAGCAGATGAGTGCTGCATCGGGCGCTTGAAATGCTCCACAAGACTCAGAGCCCGTCTCCAGAGATAGCCGGATGACCATTGCCACCTGAAAATGAAGACGCCGTCGAGAACGACAAGGGAGCCCCGAGTGGCGCCGAGCGGGCTAGTAGTTCGTTTCCTGGCGATGGAGCGCCGAACAAATGGTATCATGCGGGACACGGATAGACTCGTCTGGCTGGCAGTTGTACAACTCGGGACAAACGGAAGGGCTGCGCCCAGAGTCTAGGTTTGAAATATATTCGTTACACAATGAAGCGCTAAAACGATTGAAAGTGATCCATACCTGACATCGACAACAACATGGCCAGGTATAACATTGGCCGTTGGTGTGAGACATTGCAGTCAAAGCAGTGGATCAGGAGGAGCAGTCTGAGTAGATTTTCAATAGATTTTATACTTGCATCGTTTAGATCCAGATTTCAGCTGTGAAAACCGCCCGAAACAACATAAGGACACCATAGGCGAACAGGGTCGGTAGTCATAAAATAGTTGTGATAAGAAATCACTGATGAGGGGTCGGAAATTATCGCGACAAACTGATGGCTGTGCGCGCGAGACGACAACTTCAACCACTTGTCCAGAACGGGAGTGGCTGTGCTGGTTCAATTTCCATCGAACGTGAAACAACCGCTCCTGTGAAGAAAATGGTACCCAGTACCTCAAAAAAATATGAATGTGGGCCTAGCATTCGAATCCACGAATCACAGTGGGACAAGCTTCGGAAACTGTCCTGACCTGGTTGCCATAAAAATCATTACTAGAAAATGCAAGACAAGGAAACGAGACGGTGAAGGATACAGACACCGCCTTCACACAACGGAATCGAGATATGCCTTGTATGCGTTCAGCCATGCCTCCTTGCCGCCTGTCTCGATGACGTCTCCGTGACACGGGATAATGTGTGTAAAGTTCCAGTCCGCAACAGTCTTGACGTCGCGTTTCATTGTTCTGTAAGATGGTGAGGTTGAGGAAATAATCGTCACGAGAGAGGGTAACAGAAGAACGCAAACTCACGCCTTGTCCTCACCCATCGCACTTGCGAATTTTCCGTGCAGCCAGGAAGAGGGCGTGAAGTTACCGATAAGCGGGATTGCGCCGGAGGAAGTTGTCTTGAAGTAGGAGACGATTGTCCGTATATATCAATCTTTAAACACGACCCTGGAAGACAGACAAACCTGCTCGGTGCATGGGAGGTTGAAAAGCAGGTCCGCTTCAATCCGCGCAGTATTATGAGCTCACAGCGGCAAACGAATGTAGGTAATGCAAACCATAGTCGCGGACGCCCGGTGGAAGAATGCGACATCCTTACTTTGAAGCCGGAGAAGTAACTGGGGATCGTCAGATAGACCTGGGGCTACATCAATGGCATGAACATACCATGATTCAATCTATGAAAAGAAAACTTAGGTCGCTGAATTATCAATATACATCTGAATATACGCGCATCGTCTTCGAACCCATACTTCGTTTCTGGTGGATCCCTACCCAGACGCCGTCGAAAGTCAGAGTTTTGTCAGCACGCTCCACCGTCGCGGCGGGCGCAATAAGCTTCGCACTCGGATACGCCTTCTTGAATTCACCTATGGATATAAATTAAACGACATTCCCCACATTAATATTCTGCCAATTTACGCACCAAGGAATAAATGGTGCACGGCATCGGGGCTGACGATGTAGCTGTAATTTCATCGGGCTATAAGAGTCAGCGTATCACAAGCGAAGGTTGGGACCCACTTCACAGGCCCGAGCTCGTCGATCTTTGCCATGGTCTCGGGGTTCAACGGCGTCGATGCAAGCACTCAAACGCCGCCGTTGGACAGCATGATAGCGGTCGAGCGGCCCCCAACTGGGGCTATTTTGAACACCGTAAAGGATCTGCGTGAACCTCAGCTGGAAGCACGGTACATGCGAATTTTTCAGAGAACAAACCAAGAAAAAGTCCAGACGTTCGTTACCTGGAAAAGGGGTTGCAACTATGTTGTAAAATGGAAAGACGATACAGGGTACCTCGCGAATGACTGTAAGCTTGTCACCCATTGTGTGGTGAACTGCTTGGGAAGAAAGGCTGGCTGGGACTCGGTGAGAGAAGGGTGCTTAAGTTAATTAATAGCTCTCAAGTTGACGGCATCAATGACTAGACTGCGTCATGATGCCGAACTTGTGCCGAACTCATTGGTTGCCTCCAAGTTTTCCGTGTGTTTATTCTCTCCTACGTCGTTGAGGTCATTTTCAGGCGTCTCCGTGCTTAGATTAGAAGCACTGTGCACTTGCTGTCTAGTCTGCGGCGGTTGAGTATGAAGATGATCCACTACATTCGATTGGCAGAAAGGTTAAACCACATCCTCGGACCTCCAATCATGTTGCAAAGGGTTTCCGGTCGCGGCGGCACTAGCAACATTTGCGGCTACGAATCCGCACTGCGTTGGGTCGCAAGATTATAGAAATCGTTCCATCTGGATTTACTCGCACTACACCACACTGACCACCGGCACTCATTCAATTTCGCAATGCTTCCTGGAGCAGCTCAATAGCACTCTTTGCAGAACCCCATGACGACTGGTAACCCGCTCCGCCGTGTCTGTTTCAAGTCAGTACACTGAGGAAGAAAAGGTGGTCCCGTTACACCCACCCGTAATTGTGGACAATGGGAATGCTTCTGCCGCCGATGTCTGAAAAAAAAAGCATTGAGAGTTTGAACCTCAACTGGGCACAACGCGCACCAAGCTTTGTGGTTTCCAAGCGAATGCCGCCTTTCCTGGTGGTCCGGAGCCCAACACATTCCTCAATAACATCAAGATCGTTGATGTCGCGCAATTCACGCTTATCGAGAGGTAGCAGCTCGGGATACGCATGGATCCCGCGCTCCTTGATCGATTTGACCGTCTCGGGACGCGAGGTCGGATGCCTGGATGAAATAGCTGTTGAAAGTGTCTATTTCTTAAGTTAAGGTTCAAGCGCACTTACCAATCGTTCACCTGGAAAGTGCCTCCAAGGATTACGTCTCCACTTTTCCGGGGAATGATGTAGGTGATGTCGGAATCCTTGAGAAGATAGGACATGCCATGGTGCACCCAAGGAGCGCGAATGAGCAATGTCTCCCCTTCAGGTCGTTTAAAGATGATGAAATGTGGAATGAAAGAACGATTTACCCCGAGTAGGATAGACATCAGTGTCTCATGATATGTTAAGACAGACGAATGTCGAAAACAGAAGAAGGGATTACCTAGAACATCTCCTAGCGACAAGGCTCCGAGACCTGTGCAGTTTATCACTGCCGCAGGATTCAAGGGTGGCGCTGAATCTGCCGAAGCGAGCGGAAAACGTTGGAAAGCTGGGCGATCCTGGGCTGTAAAGAGACTTGAAATCGATTTGAGCTTCGTTCTAAATGCGCGTCCTCCGCCATTCAAGAATCGGTTTATAAGATAAGGAAGATAATCAGGGACGTCGACGAGAATCTGGCTCATTTTTAGCTGGCGATTTTGAGTGGAACTGCATACTTGCTGTGGTGAATGTGCTCCCTGCCACAATCCCTTTCGGGAGTTCGCTTGCAGAAAGAGAACGATAGTCGGAATAGAATTTGGAAATATGTGTATTTTGGGTTTCCTCGAAGGTCCCGAACTGAATAATGTATTGAATTTCCTTCGACGAGTTCCTTAAGAAAACATACATACATTTTCTATATGTTCTATCTGCGGGCGCGTCATAACGGGAACATCGGGGTCCTCTTTCATGAGATCAAGAAAAACATCCATTGTCTCCCGTTCCAGTTCTGAGAAACAATCAGTGATACGACTGGACTGCCGTGGGGGACGAACTATGCATGAAAGGGCTGTGTGTTGCGATGCTGATATGATTTGCCCCAGCCCAGCAGGATGTGTAGTTGATGCTTTTAGGATCCGCAGGGAAAATCTCAGCAATCAGAGTAACATCGAATCCTGCTTCAAGGGCTCGAATCGCAGTCGACAATCCTACCACGCCTAGGATGATGGTTCAGTGATGTTTCATCGTGCTTGAACCGCACCCACCGGCTCCAATTACAAGCACCTGTTTGTTTTCCATCGTTAGGGCACACGTCCGCAGCTGTTAAAGCTGCAGTGAGCTTGGAATAGATGGAAGCAAGATGAGAGAGAGAACGGGACGCCGGTCCGGCGTGTCTGACTCGGTACCAAGGGATCATGATGTTTTGATCGAAGATCAAATCAATAAAGCCGAAGGTATTTTATACCGACGACGGTATGCAAGTGTACATACGTGTGAAGGGCCGAATGAAAAAGACTCTGTGAAAAATCACCATGATTCCTGGGATTAATTCCGTTCTTCTGCCTTTTTTTTTGTTCTCTCTTTTTTTGTTCTCTCTTTTTCTCTCTCTTTTCCCCCCTTTTAATTATGACATTCCAAAGAACTGTGAGTAGGAGAACCACCTCAGCAAAAAACACTGCCAGGCTTCGATTCGTTCCTCTAATCCAACATTGAACTAAATTAGAAGTAAATACCTCGACAGGTGTCGACCCTGTGGTGCGAGACAAAAAATCAACCAAAAACTCAATGCGCAAATCTGAAATCAAGACGCCTATTCCCGACATCGGTCGTCGTCGTGAGATACTTTTGACGCTCCTGGAAGATTTTTGAGTTCGGTTGAAACACGGCGGATAGAAGTAAACAGACCTCAGTAGTCATAGCATCCCAAATCCTCGCTCTCTGGCGGTTTCGATATAGATAATATGCCTTGGTTGCGGGATACACCAGCAGGAGGTTGACGCAGTTGATGATGATTAAGGTGCGGTTTCCGCGCCGGTCTAGACGGGACAGGTAAGGGGTAGCAGGGACGGAATAGATGGCACTACGAACATCGGGGAGCATCGTCCTTTCGGTATATCTGAGCGGAGACAATGGACGAGGCTTGGACGAACCTAGCGGGCGATCTCAAGCATTAGCACATTATTGCACATCTTAAGATGATACTTGCATGTTATACAATGAGGCGTTGACAGTTCGACTGGCTACCGCGCCGGAATTGCGGGAGCACCATCCTACCTGTTGAAAGTTAATTTGCAAGAATGGTTGGAGAAAGTTTCTCGCCTGTATAGGATGCGTGTATCTGACGCAAAGAATCGCTTCAAGGTCCACTGCACGTAAAGAAAACACAGAGGCTTACGGGTAGGACAAAAGACCAGATGCCAGTCCCTGAACGAGGAGCTTTATTCAGCTTCCAACAATCGCGAGTAAAAGTGGTAATCTCACGAAGTACACCCACTGGTTCGGGTGTTCCGGAAGTAGGTATAAGGCAACCAAGAACGGGAGCGTCCAAATATCCTGCGCCATCGCCACAAACGACCTATCGTCGACTGTTTCGGAGACTAATGTAATTCCGAACATTGTTATGATCCCTGCAACGGTACTCGGGATGGTTAGAAGATTGGTCTGGAAGGTCTTGAACCTGAAAGCATGCGCGGATTAAGGACCAGACGGTGAAAGTGAAATGGAACGAACCCGATATTACGCAAACTCAAGGTAAGATATGTCGTGGGCGGAGATGATGGGATACCAAACAACAGGCCTATGATGTACAGCGGCCAGAGATCGTAATCACAGATGGCGGTCCACAGTCGTTTCAAAGTCAGGCCCTCGCGGTTGTGCATGTCGCCCTAAGCAACATCTGAGAGCCGAACATCGGAGCGTGCCGTGAAGTACTGACCTTGCTTGGATCGTCACGTAGGATGCGCGAAACAGCAATCACTTCCTCCCGCTCTGTGAACCAGCCTTTTGGACGGAACCAGCTTTTCGTTTGTGTGGGGGACCTGTGAAGTGTGAGGTGAATTCAAGTGGATTATAAGCAGAACATGTACGGCGGCATCTTGAAGAAAGTGGCGAGTCCGATGAGAAGAGTGATCAGCCCTCTGTCAGCGTGAATTAGCGGGTGTCATTTGATATCGAGACAGAACGCACTCGAAGAGAAATAACCACCTATTGAGATGATAATCATTGAGGCATGGACACAAGCGAATAGAATAATATCTCACCGCCATCCCGCACGCCCATGGACGCCTCGCATATGAAGAATACCGAATGCCATGAAGCTGGAAAGTATGCTGCAGATATTCGAGGACATCCAGAACAGTGCGAGACGGAATGGCAGCTCGTGCTTCGTGTAAAAATCTGTACACATGCTGGATTCAGCAAAGTTTATCGTAACAATGCAAAGATGTAGACTGACACGACAGGTACAGTATTAAGTCGGGGATGAACCTGGCAACAAATCATTTCAACTTTTTGAATATATAAACTAGTGGGTGGCCCTACCCGCCCTGCATGAATCTGAGAGCAGGTTAAATAATTTGTGGGCGAGAGACGTGTTGAACTGCAATGGGACTGACCCGAGAAGAGCCCGGCATGCTAGGAAGGAAGAGCGCCCGGAGAGCCAGAATTGCGACATTGTTATCACCGACCATATCACCATTTGCGTCGGAATCCAACGATCTGGTCCAACCTAGATGATAGGATTTAGCATTCAGCAACTGTGTATAAAACAACCAATAGAACAGCACTCACTCGTTTCGAAACCAGTTGTGAGGGAAGCTCCGCGCACAGGAATGCGAGACGGAAAAGGCTGCAGTACGTCAGCTTGTTGAAACGGTTCTAACATCTAATTTCGCACGTATTGCCGAGGTTGAAATCTGTGTTTGTGTTTTCAGCAGGAATTCTCGTGATGTCTGATAGAAAACTACCGTCTGTGGTCAGTCCTAAGTCGGGCAAGATGTTGTCGGCATTCGCTTGGTTGAGATTGCTCCGATCGAGGTTGAGCGCAGAAAAACTAATTGCGGCCCAGAGCATAACCTTCCAGTCGATCTTGCGGACCAGAGCCTACAACTATTTTACTTGACAGGCCTTATCCAGGCAGACGGACCCACTTGTTCCTCGCGATATGACCACCGAGCCTTTTTCGGAGGAAAAATCAGTCGCATTTCGCTTTGATTAATTGTGGCTAACTTGCCTTGGGATCAAATCGATGCAAATTCTCGTAGTCCTTGTTGGGCAAATAATGCGGGGCCATTTCTGGGTCGTCGTACACAGAGCGGCGGGTTGAGATGGCGTCAGGGTCCAAGGACTGGGAATCCTTTCGATTGAAGAGCCAACTGGACCATCTCAAGGGCGGGGGTTCCTTATCGACAAGGTCGTCTGTCTCGGTGATGATTGATTTGACGTCGTCGGGATTCTTGGAAATGGAGGAGGGGCGTTCCGAGGAAGCATGTACCGACGACATACTGGTGCCCTGTATTTTCTGGCATTTGGAGTATTATAAGGACTGTGCAGATCGCGCCATTTGGAAGACTTCTGGCGACCTGCTATCTTGGGTGGGATACATTTAGCATGGTGCCGAATCTCAGAAGATGGCGTCAGTTGATATGTACGTGAAAATGAAAGGCGGATTGGCCTCTATCTTGGCATCGGTACCTGGTATCGGGAGCCAACGGGGCGTACAAGATAGCGCTTTCACGAGCAAGGGATTCCACCTTACCGGAGTAGAAAATGATTGGTCGATGAACCATACCTTGGAAATCAGTCGCAATTGTCGTTCGAAATGGCGCACATTTCACACTAGGAACCTGACGGCCGCCTTGAAGAGTTTAGCCATTCTCGGCGCGGGAGTAATGTGTCCACCCCCAGAGCACAACAATGAGAGCCTTGAATGTGGCGCTGGTGCAGCAGCTGGACAGTCAAAGCGGTGATTCGAACAAACGGGCTTCCCCCACATTTTGGTCGAACCTGTCCAATTTCTGCCGCACCCCTGAGGCCTCATTACTGTGCGTTTCACATCGCGTCCTTAACACACAACCTCGGCGTGCGTGACCGTGAAGAGCAAGAATGGCTGGCGCACGTGATCATACACCTTGACCGAAACCACGAACACCGAATATTCATCCACCCTTCCGGCTGGGTTCTTATTATCACTCACTATACCCTAATCCCGCTATTGAATCGCGCCCATGCGCTTCACGAAACCCGCCTGGGTCGCCCACAAAGATTCCGCAGCCAAAAGCGATGCTTCAAAGCATCTCTGCATATTCTCTGTGCATGTTCATCCCGATGGTTCTCGAATAGCGACCGGTGGACTTGACGCAAAAGTTAGAATATGGAGTACCAAGCCAATATTGAACCCAGCTTCAGAAGCCTCGAATAAGCCCCCAAAAGCTCTGTCTACTTTAACGATGCATACCGGGCCTGTCCTAACAGTACGATGGGCGAACTCGGGGAAATGGTTGGCTAGCGGAAGCGACGATGAGATTGTCATGATATGGGACTTTGACCCGTGAGTAAGGGGTTGTTTCGCGTGTTTGCAGTCCTTCATGAGTATGCCAGGTCAGCAAAAGGGAAAATTTGGGGTTCTGATGAGGTCAACGTGGAGGGATGGAGACCGCTGAAGCGGCTACCGGGACATGAAAGCGGTGAGTAGCACCCATGTTCCTTGCTTCTTTGGACGCGTTTACATGAATACCAAATTCCATGACTTTTGTTGATATTTGTGCGGAACGTGTTATCCGTCTTCAAGTGCTGACAACTTTCTCTAGATGTCACTGACGTGGCATGGTCCCCAGGCGACCGCTACCTGGCGTCCGTCGGACTTGATTCCAAAGTAATTATCTGGTGCGGCTTTACTCACGGTACGCCTATTCCACTCGAAACAAGGTCTGTATGTCTCTCAATACACTTCCAGAGCGGCTGCGGAAGCTAGACCAGCACCAGGGATTCGTCAAGGGCGTGTGCTGGGACCCGGTTGGCGAATATCTTGCCACTCAGTCGGACGACAGATCCGTCAAAATCTGGAACACAACCGATTGGTCTCTCGAGGCCGAGGTGACGAAACCGTTTGAGGACTCTCCTGGGAGCACTTTCTTCCGCCGATTGAGGTTAGTTTAGTTTTGATCATTTCTGCAGGGTTTATTCATGGCGTACAGTTGGTCGCCGGATGGCGCACACATCACCGCGTCGAACGCGACGAACAACAAGGGCTTTGTTTTCATCGCTTCGGTGATAACGCGCAACACATGGACGTCCGAGATCAGCCTTGTTGGGCACGAAAACACCGTCGAAGTTGCCGTGAGCATCACATCTCTTTCCAGTCAATGCTCTCTTGCTGACGGATGCTCACCAGTCATACAACCCCCACATTTTCCTGCGCAACCCCTCGCTCCCAGTCTTGACTTCCAACATCTGCTCTGTGGTTGCTTTGGGAGCGGATGACCGCTCTGTCTCTATCTGGCAGACGAAATCCGCTCGTCCGCTGATTGTCGCAAAGGAAGTGTTCGAGCGGCAGATCATGGACCTCAACTGGTGCGCCATTACCCCTCACGACCATCACTGTTGACACTAACTGACCGTAGGTCCTGGGACGGCCTAACGCTCTATGCGGTTTCATCGGACGGCACCCTCGCGGTGTTCAATTTCGATCCGGAGGAGTTGGAGGGCCTTTGCCCACACTCGGTACAAGGCTCGTATCTAAAGAAGTTCGGCTTCACGCCTCCGCCGATCCCCGAGGGCTTCTCCCACGCCTCCGCAAGGCAGCTTACGCCGCCACCGTCACCCAAATCTCAATCACAGCCCATGGATCAAACTGGGTTCGGGGGGAATGCGGGCGGTGGGGAACGCGTGAACGTGCTCGTGGCGAAGCGCGGGGGAAAGAAACGCGCGGGGCTGACGAACGTCCCAATGTCGATGCCCATGGCGTCACAGCAGCTTCCGCCACAGCAGTCCGTGTCGTCCGGCCCCACCTCGAGCGTGTTCGCAGGCCCTGCCCTCACGGGTGTGTCCATTTCGAAGCGCGCGCAGCTCAACCAGCAACAGGAGCGCGCACCTAGCGTGTTCGACGTGGACAGCGACACGTGGGGTTCATCGTCGGACGTGCGAATCGATGCGGTGGAGGAGGGCGGTCGGAAGCGAAAAGCTTCGTCCGCGGCGATGGCGGTGGACGGCGAGGAACCGAAGCGTGCACG
The DNA here is from genome assembly GCA_029281795.1 of Mycena crocata. NCBI lineage: Eukaryota > Fungi > Basidiomycota > Agaricomycetes > Agaricales > Mycenaceae > Mycena > Mycena crocata. The sequence continues at coordinate 94,747 of JARJCP010000072.1, forward strand.
GACGCTTGGCGGCGAGCGCAAGCGCGTTGTGGTGCCGGTTAAAGAACTTGCTTCAGGGAGCGGTGGGGCTACGCGCGCGTCGTGGAGTGCTGGCACTATCAACCTGCCCATGCGACCACTGATGACGCGCATTACGATCTCGCCGGAGGGGACGGAAGACCTCTTTGAAGCGGTGAATCCAGACGGGGACGACGGTACTTATTCCTTACCTCTTACTGCATGGTGATACTGATAAATACCAGGTGCACCCGAGGTATCGTATATGACCGGCAACAACGCGAAGCACACTCAGTGGTTAGATTATTTACCTTCACCTGCATTGGCCGTATGCGGTTCTTCCCGATTCTGTGCGGTTGGCATGCTGGATGGTTCGGTGAACGTCTACTCGCACACCGGTCGACGGTAGGTCATATCTTCTCCTAGTAAACATTTTGAATGCTCAATGCATTGCAGCATAATGCCGACTCTGACCTTAGGAGCGCCGTGTTCTTTCATAGACGGCCGTAACAATATTCTTCTAATAGTCACCTCGACCGGGCAACTATATTCATGGTACTTCTGATCCGATCCTATGAGTAGATCCTCCTTCTTACCGTTTCCCAGGGATGTCAAAAAACAAGCTGCTCTCTTTCCCCCCGTCTCACTCTCCACCATACTTTCCTCGCCTAATCACACACTCACCGCCGCAAAAGTGCAGGCTGGCGGCGCGGCCATCCTTACCTGCTCCAACGGCGTCGTATACTCTTATGACGCCGCGCTTTTCTCTTTCGTCAAGCTCACGGAGCGCTGGTGGTCCGAGGGCTCTGACGTCTGGCAGGCACGGCAACGCTCCGCGACGAACCCCACGGCGAACCGCGGCGTGCTCAGCATTACGGAAGGCAGCATCGCCGGCAGCGCCGAGAGCAGCGGCGCTGATAAGAAGCGTCCCAAGTTCTGGAACGTCGCGATGACGCTGGGGCATTTAGAGACGCGCATGCACTCGGCGCGAATGCTGGAGAGCCCGATGGAGTATAAGCAGGCGCTCGCGCAGTATACGAAGAAGCTGGGCGAGGAGGGGTTCAAGGCCAAAGCGGAGGAGCTGATCCGTGATTTGCTGGGGCCCATGTATTCGTTCGTCTCTTTCCTGTGCCATGGAATCTCTTACTTAACTAGCATTGGAATTTCAGCCGAGCGGGAGACCAATCGTGGTCTCCGACTGTTGCCGGCCTTGGGAAACGCGAATTGCTCAAGGATGTGCTGACCACATTCAGTGAGTTTGAAGCATCCGGACTCAGCATTTGTTAATGACCCATGTCTTCTCAGCACGCAGTAAAACCTTGACCAAGCTTGCGCAAGATTGGCAGGATGTACTCAAAAGGGCCATTAGCGAGGAAGCCGATCGATGAGCTCGCGCATTTTTTCCCGTATTTTCCTTTTTCAAGTGAACTGTTGTAAGGATTAGTCAAATGTTGTATCTGTATGAGCACCCCTCGTCCAAAAATCTTTCCATAATCAATAAAATACATCTATCTATTCGCTTTTGTCGGAGTCCGAGCCGTCCTCATGTTTTCCGGTTGCTGCAGCCGCCGCCGCCGCAGCACTGGCAGCCTTCGAGAGGCGCTTGGCCCGCGCAAAGATCCCGACCTCCTTGTCGCGGATGAAGTTAACGATAACCATCGGCCAGGATGGATGGGAGGGCAGCGTGTCGTACGCTTCTGGCGCGAGCGCACGAAGAGCGGGCAAACGCGTCCACGGCACGGACGGGAAGTCATGGTGCTCGTTGTGGTACCCAACGTTATATGCGAGGATGTTCAGCGGGCCGTAGTAGCTGTACGTCTCCTGCGCAAGCCCGTCCCAGAGGTAGTGCTCCGCGATGAAATGCCCCGCGCACGGGTGCAGGCTGCCCGCGAAGAAACTGCTGGCGATGAGGTAGACGAGGGATCGCCACCCAAAAGTTGAGACGAGGAGGTAGTCGAAACTCAGCTGGGCGAAGAAATTGAGCGCGTGCCATCGGCCGAGGCGCTGCGCGCGCACGAGGCCGGGGCGTAAGGCGTAGAAGAGGATTTGGAAGGTACTGGGAGACGTGAGCAAACGGTTGTGCAAGGCAGACTGCACGTACGCGAAGAACACCTTGCCGAGGACGTTGTTGAGCAGTATGAGCTCCAGCTGGGTGGGTAGGTCGGTGTCTATGTTATCTTGGCCAAGAAACTTGTGGTGTTCCATGTGGTATCCCTTGAACATGACAGAGTATGGTATGCCGATCGGAATATTCGCAAAGATGGCGAGCAGCTTGTTGGGAACGATGCGCTTGAACGCGAGGTTGTGGGTGATCTCGTGAATGGCAAGGAAGAGGTTGTGGTTCGCCGTCCCACCGATGGCATACGCACAGAGGAGAAAGAGAGGAGACAAGGGATGGGTGTGTCGCAGTGCGGTTGCACAGAATAACTGCAAGGAAACTACACCAAACACAACGTATTTCGTGAGGGGCTCGTGGCCCATTAATTTGGTCACCTGAATGTTAGTTTAGCTCGGTATAACTATAGAACCATTATAGACCCTCCTTACCTCCGGGTGAGATTTCAAAATTTCCATTCGGCGGGTGCGGTGTGGTTCCTCCGTCATTATCCACAGAAAGTCAGACGGGTTCTGAGGAGGGGCAATATGTGCGCTTCCATCGTCCTCTGCCGTGGCGCGGGTTACCGTTGTACGACGTGGTGTCCGTGTCGCCTTTTTGCCCTCATTTAGGGACTCTGCACCTCCAAACAAGCTGAAATCTGACGACAGAAAGATTGAGGGACATTGGGGAGAAATAAGGGCGTACTAACCAACAACCTGGGGTGCTGTTGAGGCAGACATTTGCCCGATGACGGGAAGGAAGAACGAGCAGATGGAGACATACTGCGGGGTGGCTGTGACACACGTTCCGTTATTCCTCTTGCCTCGACGCGCCTTGGACGGCCTAGTCAAGTACTGGGCAAAGGGCCCGCAACCTCGCATATTTACATGACCCAGCCACGTCCTCTCGATTTTGACTGCTGAGCGCTGAGGACTCAGTCGACAATATTACTCAGGGATGATTCAGAACGTTGAACGTCTCTGAACGCCAGCAACCATCCTGCTCTCGAGTGGCTCCTACCAGAGGTCTGCAGGAAGTGTTCCGCCTTCTCTGGGCTGTACTATATACACGCCCCAGCGCCACGGCTTCGCGTCTCCTCATTTCTTTCATCACTCCGGCTTCAATTTTCGCCTTATTCTCAGCATCCAGTGCTATTTGGCCAAAGGGCATGTGTGCGTCGCGTTCGTTTCCTCCACTGGAGTATGTACCCTCTTTTCCCCACCAAAATTCCGTCGTTTCTCTTGTGCACGTCAACGGAATTCTGTATGCAGTTGTACTGTCCAAAAGGTCCTGAATGGGCATATTTCAGAAATGTCTCGAATGCGAATGCCTCAAAAACTTCTGCAAAGCCACTTCCTGGTTTCGAGAAGGTCATCGAGAGTAAGTAATCCGCGCAAAGACGAGTAGAAATATAGAAAGTGTGTTAAAATACATATTTGTATGTGTACAGATGTGTGGGGGTAGGTAGTTGCTACAATGTCTGAATACAGGTTCTATCATTGCGCCCAAACTATTTCCTTCATGTTGAGGCGGGTGAGGCGGGCGTTATCGGCGCCTTGTGTAACACGCTCCTTCGGCTCATCCTCCTCCTCCACCCCGGCGCGGTTAGCCGTCCTGTTCAAGAGCGACGGCGGTATTTCCGCCAGCACCGAGCGTACCGCCTCTTCCTCCTCCGCCACGTCTTCCTCCTCCTCCATCCCCGCGTGCCCCGTCGTCGAGTTGAAGACGGACGGCGGCGCGTCCGCGATGACCGACCGGTGAAGCGCTACTCGCTGATTGAGGAATTCCCAGACCAGGGCGCGAACTGCAGGGGTCGGGATCATTCCTTCACAGAACTGCGCGATCTGGCGCAGGAATTCGGCGACCTGGGGGTCGCCCGAAACCTCGACTTCGTCCACGCTTGGGCCCTGCGCCTGCGAGAGACGAAGAAGAAGGCCCGGCGTGCGCTCCGCAGCGTGCAACATCTGCCGCACCTCGTCCACCACGTCCTCCGCCTCCAACACCGTCGCACTTTCCGCTGCGTCCGTCCGGTCCTGCGATCCAGACAACCGCCCAGCAACCCAGGCTTCAGCGACCTCTGAGCGCGCTCTTTTGGGCAACACCAATTGCGCAGGGGAGCCAAGCTCGCCCAGCGACATCACGGAGGAGGCGGAAGGGAGAGGCGTGGATGGTGATGGGATGGCCGTCGGCGCACTGCGAAAGGGCGAGGAGCGGGATTGGGAACCACGTCGGTTCTGTCTCGCCGAACTCGCGGAGCTACAGGAAAACGTTACTGGCCGAAGCGATTCGGTGTGTGGGGAAGGCGACGGCGGGAGTCGCGCGGGCCGACCGTCGGGCGTCGATGGTGAGCCTGTTGTTTCGGGGCGCGGCGGGGACACAATCGCAGACCCTCTTTCCCGCAAGTTCTGCCGAGCGATCGTAAGCGCAGGCGAAAGTGCTTCGCCGGAGGTACTCGGCGATGAAGACGATGATGGCGAGATGTCGACCATCGATGCGGTGGGCGCCCCAAAAACGTCTTGCGACGGAGGGGAGCTGATTGGCGGCGCCGAAGTCGGGTTGGCAGCGAGAAAGTGAAGATCCCCTGGCGAACACAGCAGGGCGTCGAGGTGGAGATTCCCGGCAGTGGTGGAAGCTGTAGCGCCGAACACTGCTGGCAAGAAAACGGAAAATGATGTTAGAATTTAGAAATAAACGATAACGGTCGATTGCATAAACCCTCACCGGACGCAGATGCGGCACTGGAACCTAACGAACTTGAAGGCCGCGTTGTCGGCCGATTCGTAGGGTTGGTGCGACTACGCCGGCGCGGAGGTGTCGTCGGGGAGGACTCGTGCGACATGACTGGACTGACGACGTTGGCGGCTATTGGTGTAGTCCCCGCCATTTGAACTGCTGGCGGCGGTAGAGGAGCCTGGGAGGGAAGTGTTGGTAGATTCACCTGCGCCAGGGCAAGGTCAAAGGGCATGACCTCCTCTTCGTCATCTTTTTCCACCGGTACGAAGTGGACACGAGTTTCCTTCAGTCGCCGTGTTTGGAAGAAGGAGAGAAGCCCCATCGCACAGATAAATAGAAATATGACGACCAGTACAAAGACCATCAGGATCCCTACGGGCGGAACGCCCTCATCTGGAGCGGTCGCTGTGGCGGGTTCGTTGACCATGGAATCTGGTTCAATAAGTACCCAAGTGGAGGTCGGAACTGTCGCTAAAGAGGCCGGAATGAGCTCGTCCGTGGAACATATAGGAGTGTAGAGGTAGATGGGACGGTTGGGGGAATTCATGCTGCGAGGGCGTGCACGAAGGAAATTAACTTGGAGTGAGGGGCCAAATATTTTATCGTAGTCGGTGTGGAGAGCAGTGCTATTAACCAGGCGGCGGCGGCGACCATGGCGGCGGCGGCAGCTGATATCGCCTATGGGTTGTGAAGGTCGAATTAGCGGACGAAAAGTGGGCCATTGCGCGAACTGACCTGGGCGAGTATGGACCCGAGAGATGAGACGCACGAGACGTCTCCTCGCCTCGCCGCCTATTTGGCGAGCCTCAGTTCCAAGTCGTTTTACGCCGGCTTCCAGTTTGCAAACAAGAACGGGTTTCGGGGGGGCAGTTGGTAATAAAAGAGGGACGATGCTGAGAGCGAGCGAGTAGAGTACCTGAGAAAGAAGCATAATAGGCGGGAACGCGATGGAGGTAGAGAGAGATGGGGGCAAGGATGGGGGTAGAGGAAGAAGGACGCGCGCCCACGTGATACGCATTGGCGTTTATTTATATGTTTGCTTTTCGAGTTGTTTAGATGTGTATTTGTTGATTTGGTAGGGGGCTGACAAGGCCAATTCACATCTTGAACCCGTACCACAACATGCTCTCCACTCTCAGCCTCGTCTCCATCTCTTCCAAGAGCCTCGTTGGTCTCTTCGGTAGCATGTTCATTGGCGCCCAAGTTACTTTCACCGTCGTGCTTCCTGGCCTGTCCGTTTCCAAGATCAGCCTCAGCGCGACCCCCACCCGTGAAATCGCCCTCTTGCCCAGCAAATGCGTCCTTTCGACCGGTTCCGTGCTCTTCCCCCGTGTTTGCATTACCATCGGCTTTGCTACCGTGGTCATCGCCAGCCTTCTTTGCATCCTCCGTGCAAAGGCCTTCACGTCGTCGTCGTGCGCGCAGAAACAGAATGACGTCATCAGCAAGCCTCCATCGCCTCCCCCCGAGCCAGGTTCCAGCTCCAGTGCAGTCAAGGCCCCACGACGAAGCAGATGGCTGCTTTTCCTCATGATCGCCCTTCTCGTACTGCTCATCATTGCTGCCAGTCTCACAGCTTGTGTTTACTTCGCCTACTCTGTCCCGCCCGCTGTCCAAGAACTTGCATCATTCTGCAGTGAGAAGCTTTCCGCCACCGAAACCCGCTTCTGGGCTGGGTTCTTTACAGCTGCGTCGCGCGGTGCCGCTATCGGGACCTACGTCTGCTCGCATGGCCTTCAAGACTTCAAAATCTCTTCGATTGCCCTTGCGGCTCACTGCGTCTTCATCTTCACCTTCACGAACGGACGACGCTTACTCAAGCGCCTCATTCGGTTCGTCCAGGCCGACCCCAACATGCCAGTGGTCATCTGTTTCCTGCTCGTGCCCATCACTGTTATTGCGTCTTTTCCGCAATTACATTGGATTTTCTGGCTGCGGTGGTATTACGAATCTTACCGCTTGGGATGCCTTCCTTCAATGCGCGCGATTAATTGGCACCTTTTGTGCTTTTCGTCCTACCTGTCCTCCACGGCATTGACCCATTTCGTCGAGATCACGGTCAGTGCATCTCCACCCAGCTCCAACCATTTCGCCCCTATTCTCACCCTTTTTTTTCACTAGACAATCATCAGCATCACAGTGATTTACGCTTCCGTTGCCTGGGTGGACTCCCTCTTTCTCTTTGTCCTCGGTTTTCCTTCCATTTTCAGGACACTGCTCGAGTCTTTGTCCTATCGACACAATCTTCGTTACTTTCTATGCTTCAGCCTTGGGGCCACCGCGTTCCTGTGCATCGAGGCCACGATGTGGGTCCCGATATCCCGGTATATGGCGCTATTGCCATGGGCAAGGCAGGTCACGCGGCAAGCCCTTTACTGCCAAGAATCACGACGCAAAACCAAAGAAATTTTCTGGTATTCGCTGGGGAAGTACCGAGCCTGGAAGGCCGAACAGATTGTCGATTTCTGGGGGCTCGCCGCCGCAACTCCAAACACCCTTTGGACGAAGCTCAATTCCTGTTTCGAAACATGGTCAGAGCTATCCACCAGTCACAAATTGGTGAGTCAGGCGCAGTGCCTTTATGTTGCTCTGCTCACAGATCATTCACAGCTCATCGCAGGCCCCGCGCTCGTATTCTACGGCTACTTATACCTCGTGAGTTATCCTGCCACCTCTCTTCGTTTTTGGTCCCTTATCGCCCAATAGCTTCCCCTTGTGCGTCTCAGATTCCGACGACTTGTTGCAAGATGGAGAAATCGATGGTATGCCTCGCCCTTCTTCTCATTTTGAACTCGATCTGATCTCTTTACCCAGATACCCCTTCCTTTCCATTCTCTTTCTTTTCCACCTGAGCCCTCGGTCGAGAATGGGTATGCGACTACGGACGAAGGCACCGATAAGCCAGCACAAGCGGAAAAGGAAACGTCGACAGCAAATACCGCGAGAAAGGAACGCGTCTAAGACCGCGGGATCAACGAGGAGGGACACGCGCGATGCAGCGGCCATTGGGACTTACACTGTCAGGGACGCCTCTCAGTACACAGTCCCCGCCACCAACTAGCTCTCTCACCTCCGACTCCACGGGTCTATACTTCCTGAAACGGTATCTTGTTGTGCGCGACGTGTGCGTGTTCTTACTTTCGCTAGTCCCTCCTTTACTGACGCGAGGCATCTTTTTTTCCAGTGCCAGCCCCGCTTGATTGGTCGCCAGAAGTCCTACGTTGCATTTCGACCGCCGAGGCAGGTTATACCCGCAGCTCTACTCTGTACATGCTGCACCGAAGTATCTTTTTCTTTGCTTGTGATGCATACTGTATACCCGGTACACGGAATTTCCTGTACTTGTGCTCCCGATATATTGTTTGAATCGTAAAAAATTCGAAACCGCTTCGTGAAGGGCAGGACGCTCAAGTTAAGTATTGTTGAGAGGAAAACGAGGGCGGGGCAGGCCCCGGGAAGCTCCACCAAAGGGTTGTCCGAAATTTTGGGTTTTTGAGGCCAAAAATTCGAGATTTCCTTGTCCGAAAATTGGGTTTTTGAGGCCAAAATTTGACAAGCCTTGTCCGGATTTTGGGTTTTTGAGAGGCCGACCGAAGCTTTTCCCAAAGAATTGAGACGAGACCTGGGGCTGCATCGCGGGAAGTGAACAAGGTGGTCAGAAAGCTGACGAGGAAGCTTGGAAAGCGGTAGATACTGTACCTGGCTCTGTACCACACCGTGGAGGGGAAAAATGGAAAAATGACGGATTTTGTGACATTTTCTGGCGCAGTCACGACCTGTGACTCGTCACAACCCCTGTCCGATCTTGGGTTTTTGAGGCCGGAAACATTGGGTTTTTGAGGCCAAAATCCAGGAAATTTTCGGACAACCCTTTGGTGGAGCTTCCCGGGGCCTGGCGGGGCGCCGAAGGAGAGCTGATGCCATCAGCACCATTGTTTGGCAAACGCCACGGCTCCTAACGAAGAATTCTTCGCGTAGACGTCCTCGGTGAGTGTTCTGCTGCCAGATTGCTACTTCTAACGGGCTATCGGCAGGCTATCTTATCCTCCGTTTCGTCTATGTCATTACCATGGACGACTACAGTGGCTCAGGCGGCTCGTAACAAAGCGGCTGTTAGCGAAGGATTGAGGATTGTGCGCAAAGTTATTGCACGCGACGCAGTCGGAAAGGGCCTCTCTACGGCAGAGCTCTACAAGCGCTCTATCAGGGAGCCACCCCCGCCCAGCTATGCCCGCACCTTGGAGGAGAATCCTCTGCATATCCCCAATGAATTAGTCCTTGGAAAATACTTGAAATCCGGGCGGAGACGCCTCCCTCCATCTCTTCCCCCCCATCCCCGGCATCCAATTCGCTCTGTATCGTGCGTTCATTTTTTTTTCATCTTCTCTGTAGAGGGAATTAATATACATCCAGATTCCTAAAGCACCGTCTACTACCTATGATTGCTGGCGAACGACTTGTGCAGCATGTGTCTGAAAAGCGCATCATGCACCAGCCAACCCTCGATGCAAAGTCCAGAAGTCGTGCATCGAAGCAGGAAGCTACCTCCTCTACCTCCGCAGCGCCGGTCGAGACCACCGTCTGGCTATGGCAGGCCGCACGGCCCCCAGTACCCGCCGTGAACCCCGCTGTAAAATCCCGCCCACCTCGCCCACCGATCGTGTATGACTTCTCGCACATGAAACCCAGCAAACGCAAGGCACATAGGGCGCGTCAAGAGCTGGCTGAAAAGTACGCGCTGCTGCGGTCTCGCCGTGAGGCGATTAAAGCAGAGGCCCGGAAGAAGGAAGAAATAGAGCTCAGGGCTGCGCGGAAGGCCCAGAACAAAATAATCCACGACGCGGCGGAGAAAATTGGTCTGGCCGAGAAGGAGCGGAGAAGGAAGGTGTATGAGGAGAAAATGGCCAAGGCGGCCAGAAAGTTGCAGAAGAAGCTTGAAAAGGAACAAAGCAAGAAGCCCATATCACCGCCTAAACAAGCTCAGGCTGCTTAGTTTTCGTCGATCTTTTGTCGTTGTCCCTGATATAATATTACAAGCAGACAATACAAGGCCGTCCAACGGCAAGTGCGTCAAAAAATCGTCCGGTTTCATTAAACATGTAAAACATCATCAAAGTCGTTAACTGATAGTAGATTCGGACATCATAAAACCCGTAAAAAAAGTTACTAAACGGCCTCAGCCTCGACAGACTGGGTACCTCCGACAAATTTCCTGCAAGATCCTGATTAGCATCTGCTTAGGCACGCTGTGAGAATGGCGACTCGCCTGCAGACGCTGTCTTCTCCCTTGTAGAGGAAGGTGTCATAAAGCGCAAGGGCCACCTGCGCACCAACGACTGGCCCTAAGATCCCGGTCCAAAGCCAGTACTGGTGCCTGTAGCTGAAAACGGTGGCAGGATACCCGACTGCGGCAGAAAGCAGGCGCGGGCCAAAGTCACGGGCGGGGTTCAGGGCGAAACCTAGTATCGCGCAGTTAGACGGAGGGAAGATGCGACGGCGAGATGATTGCTTACCGGTCTGCATCCCAAGGGACGAGCTGATGCCAAGGACGACGAGGAATATTACGAGCGGGAAAACACCCGGCGGTGGGGCGCTGCTCTTCTTGTCCGTTGTGGCCAAAATGATGAGCACAAGCATGGCCGTTGCGAGTACCTCGGAGAAGAACGCTGAGACATCGGTCATGTACTCGAGCGCGAACGTGCCGAAAACTCCAGCGGTTTTCAGGGTCCGTATCCCCTCGCCCCCCTCGAAAACATCGATCGCGTGGAAGTAGTTCGCGTAGACGAGCGCCGCGCCGATGAAGCCGCCCAATGTTTGTGCAAAGATAAAGCCCTATGGTAGACATCTGTGAGCCTCTGTCTGCGGCTGGTGAGCGTGCCTTACCGGAACTTTCTTCCAAGGAAAGCCACGCCAGGTGGCCATAGCTAGAGTCACCTTGAACGAAAGGCAGAGTCAGATCTAACCTGCTAACGAGAAAAATGACGTATAAAGCTACTTACAGCAGGATTAATGTGGCCAGGAGAGATACCGCTAGAAACCCAAACGCCTAGACAGAGGCCGACCTATGCGCGCCGGTTAGGAGGATGAGGAGAAGCGGCCCGATGAAGACTTACGGCCCATCCAAAGCTGACTGCCAGATAGTCCTACAAGGGAATGAGGCACATAATTGCTGGGTCGTGAAGAGTACGCACGCCCTTGGGGAAGAAGATACGCCAGCATTGGAGGACAGGAGAACCTGGCAGTTTACACCAGCACCGAAGACAATGAGAACCGCGACGCCCAAGAACTCGGCGAAGGGCTCGCGCAACATCTCGCTGCGAATTTCAGGTGAGTTCGTGCTGGGGGGCCCCATATACTACGTACCGGCATCGCGCAAAGGCAGTCTCATGAGTCTGATGACGGCCAAGGCCTGCATCTCTCAAGCGAGTCGTGGACAAGTGAGAAAGCGTAGACATGGGTGTGGGTTACTGCGAGGAGATGACCCCTTTGGACGTGCCAACGCTGCTCTTATACGTAGGAGATGGCTTGACCTGCAGGGAATTAGGCTGCCTCCGGCGCCACGATGCGCCGTAAAACTGTCGGGAATCCTTCAGGGCAAAATTGGCATAAGGTATGGACCGAGTAACGCGGAAGCCCGGAGCTCTGGAGATACCACTGAGAGACCTGCTTTGTCCTCTGGCTAAGTACCGACCGTTTTCTGGGGCTGCATCGATGATTACCGGCGCTTGACAGTCGCTGAGCCAATGTTATCAGAGGCTCAAGTGCGGGGGCGCACCACAGGTCGGGTTTTCGCGTTCCCGGATATCGCAGAGTCAGACAGGCATGAAGCATGGACGCGAGATAACTTTGGAAAAGTGATTATATAAGCACCGCTTCATGCCGACATTTGCCTTTGTGCTGGGCTTCGCGCAAGTCTATAAGTATAGCGCGACGCAAGCTTTCCACTTCCGGACAATCCCGGGAGCATGTGGCAAATCGTGCTCGATGTCGAAGGGACGAAAACACCCTCAAGTCCGAGATTGCAGGCGATAGTCGAACAGACCACAGATGAGGAGGACGCAGCCCATGAACGACGCCAGAACAAGGGGCGGGGGAAGCGCAATCGTTTCATTCCATGCTATTGGCCTTCCAGAATGGATTATCACGAAATTATTTGGTTTGGACCGGCCTCGGAAATTTGTGTATGGCATTGAGCGATTGGGAGATTGAGTTTAGGAGTGGGAGCTCCTATAACCACGAAGTAATCGTCGTCTCAGAAAAGAGCACAGAGGGCGAGTGTTGCTAAGAACCTGTTTTGAGCTGACTATTGATTTGCTTTCCATGTCTGTCGATGCCCCTCTATTGTCTGCCCCAGTGTGCAAGCAGTAAGCTCTCCGCGGCGGGCTTTTCACAGGGGGTCGGTGTAGGCAACGAACGCATGTAGTCAAAGTAACAAGCCTGAAAGCGTAGTGTGCGTGCCGTCGACGGAGCGATCTAAGCTGAGGACATGCCACAGGCGGAGAATGGATCCGGCTTCAGGACCGAGCCTGGTACTGCCTTGCCATTCGCCATTAGGTATTAGGGCGCTCGACGCCGAAGCGCTGAAGAAGCACAGATATGACCAGAAAAAATTTGTGGGGAAAGAGAAAGATACGTACATCCGGTGTTGGCTTCCGGTGCACTTTGTGCGAGTCTAGCTGCCAAAGCTGAGTATCGGTGCGGAAAAGGGGGGGCACCATGGTACAATGCCATCAGACTCTCACTCTAGTTGGGGGTACTCAGCAGAGCAATTTTTTGATGATACAAACGGCTGAGCAATGTTGAAAAGGACTTCACGTTGTAAGAGATGGATAAATTTCGAAAATGGTGAGTGTAAGGTAGGCTCGTTTCAGCCTCTCTACTTGTACCGGGCGTGATTTTCTGAAGACAATCGTTCAGAATCACTATAAGTGTAAGGTACTGCGATGATGGGCATGTGCAAACCTTTCAATTGACGACCCCAACCAATCCAATAAACTCCTCTCAACGTAACAGGCTTGACAGATATGCACACAAACCCGGGCAAAATATGGACGCGACGACTTGGCACTGGCAGGTGTGGTTTTGAGCTGAAAACGCAGTCCCTTCTTCCGAATCGGCCCTGTCGGGCGGCGATGGTAGCCATTGCCTGGTGCGTGCGCAGTCGATAAAAACGGGCGAAATGAAATCCAGTGCAGATGGCTACTCGGTTTTCGGGGGTTGTGAGGAAACCAGTGGCAGGTCGTTGGGACGTGCATTCGTGAATGAAACTGTACAAATCCTAAAGCTCCAGTCGGCGCTTGCCAGTCTTGGATCTACAGAAGCGTAGTGGTTAAGCACAAGCAGGAGCGTACCAAGGGTGAAGGTCCATTACGTGCGGTGCGGACTCATGCGGCCGGGTCCAACTTGAAGCCGGGCCGGTCACCCTTCAAGTTGATGGTTGATGCGGACAGGCTTCAAGTTGAGATGTCCAGGTACCGAGTTGAACGTCCCAAGTCCTTCCTCTTTCTGTGTCCAGTGATTTCCACACCTGAACGTGTACAACGGTCTCGGTTGCCTGTTTCACTTCTATGTCCTTTGCCAAATATGCCCAAGTGAAGGCAAAGGCTGACAATTCAGCATTTCAATTGTACAACTGCCAGCAACCACTGTCCTCCACTGTCGCAATGCAGAATACCCTGTGTAAAGATCCTTATCCTCCTCAATCTTTCGACCTCTTATGGCTTTCCTAGCATCCCTGAAATCCCTGGACCACTGTGCTTCCCGCAGTATCGTTGCTTCCGAATGGCCGGCGTCTTTTTTTGCTCCTAATATAATCTGTTGCAACCTAGAGTGGAATTGCTTCCAGCCGGATCATCGCGGTGATTGTCCCTTGACATGCATAGGCTGCCAAAACAGCTTTATCTCCTCCGAGTGTCGAAACGGTTCTCCTCCCAACATCTATCTGTTGTCCCCATTGCCCGGCGTGTGCAGTCTATTGGATGTTTCGTCCACCAGATTGCTCCAATTGAGCCCTCCGGAGCCGGACCTCCATAGGCTACAAGATGTAACCTCAAAATATAGTTATGGGCTCAACGACCCTGGGTTGGGGATGAGTCGCTCAGATTAATGCGGTAGGTCGTGGCCCTCCTACAGCAAATGTGTCAATTTATAGACCTGATGCTAGTCGGACACGCAGCCTCCTCAATTCTTTTGGGAGATACGTCGCCACGCAAAAACTGAAGCTCTACCTATATCGAACAATGTGGCGCTTGCGAGCTGTACTGCCCTCCACGCAGACATATTACGGTCGTTTCATCCCGCCCTGTCATGCCTTTCAGACTTGGCGCTCGAAGTTATATAAAAGCAAGCCTCAAAATTGACATTCCTCCAGCTCCCCATGATGAAGTTCGATTCCTTTTCAACACTCCTTTCCCTTGGCCTTTGCGCAATAATCGTCTCCGGCGCAAACATCAATGACGCTCGTTCTTTACAACCCAGACGGAAGTCGTCCATGCTAATTCGTGATTATTCTCCGTCGTAGCGTTTTTTGCAGAGATTTACCGAACTTGGCCAGACCCCAACTCCGGCGAGGGAAAAAGCGCTATGAATGCACTGGGAAGGGCGGCACCGAAATGCACTCTTTGACCCGGGTACATGGAACAGAAACCGTGGACGTTGCACAACCCGACCTGCCGAGTATCACGCAAGGCAAGGCGGCAGCCAGCAAAGTCAATTTAAATTTGGACGATATCCAGGGTGACATATTGTGGGTGTATCTTCCCAGTATCCGTCTACTGCGTTGATTTTGATTTTTTTTTCCGATTTAGGATTGGCATGAAGAAGAACAAGGAGCTCTTCTTTTTCTTCGGCATTGCGAACGCCAAAACGTTCAAACAGAAGCAGAAGAACATCTTGCCCCTCGTCACGACCACAACACAGCTCGTCAACGTCACCGCACAGCCCACAACGGCACTCAACATTGCGTTCTCCCACAGAGGCCTTCTTGCGCTGAAATCCAGCAAGTTGGGTGATGACACGCTCGGTGACCTAGCGTTCTCCGCAGGCCAGCTTGCGAGTGTTATTGGCGCGACCAACGTTCTCGGCGACCTTGGTACAAAGAATTGGGTACCCCAATTTGTCGGCACGAAGATCCACGGTGTCATCCTCCTCGCATCTGATACTGAGGAGAATATCGATTACGAGTTGAATCGTCTGCGGAGCACCCTTGGTAACAGCATCAAAGAGATTTACTCGTTGAAGGGGGCAGCGGGTCCGGGAAACCAGCAGGGACATGAACGTGAGTACATCGTCGACTGAGCGGGAAGATTATAGTAACCCTTCCTAGATTTCGGTTTTGGGGATGGAATATCTAATGTGGATTCCAATCGCCTCTCCCTGGCCAAACTGTCGTTCCAACCGGAGAAATTCTCGTTGGAGAGACTGGCGACACCGTCACCCGCCCCGATTGGGCCAAAGACGGCTCGTTCCTCGTCTTCCGCCAACTCAAACAGCTTGTGCCCGAGTTCAACAAGTTTTTGGCGGACAATCCGATCCGTTCTCCCAATCTGACCGCCAAAGAAGGCTCAGAACTCCTCGGCGCACGTATGGTCGGCCGCTGGAAGAGTGTAAGTTCCAAGTTGAACAATCCCAGTACAACTAATGTTGAGCTTTACTTCCTAGGGAGCTCCCATTTTCCTCACACCATTGAAGGACGACCCTGCTTTTGGAGCGGATCCTCACCGGAATAACGACTTCACCTATGCCGAGCCGGGGCAAACTGTTGCTAATAGCACAGATCAGTCCAAGTATGTAAATTCCGAACCGTGGGAAAATATTCTCATTCCGTTCGCAAAGATGCCCGTTCTCTGCGCACATCAGAAAGACGCGCCCCGTGCGGCCCTGGAACTTTCAGAGAACCAGTCCAGCAAACACCATGTTGCCGAGGAGGGATTCCATACGGGCCTGAGGGTATGTTTCTATTATTATTCGAAACAGGTTTGGAACTGATTACTAACATCTCCGTCACAGTTACCAAGGCCGAGGCGTCGTCGAGCAAAACAAAAGTCAAACGCGGTCTTGCTTTCGGTTCGTATCCACGACATTGCCATATTTCTCGTTCTTGATCAGCCCTCTCCTTGCAGTCTGTTACCAGTCGAATATTGCCAACGTACCGCCTTTCCCTTCTCTGATTCCATTATTCCTGACTCTTCTTCAGGGCTTTGAGTTTTTGCAAAGATTATGGGCTAACAACCAGAAGTAAGCTTATATCTCATGACCCACTTAGTTTTATAATCTCGCGCACAGCTTCGTCCACGGCAATGTTGGGTTCGACCCCATCATCGGTAGGCAGCATTGCCCGGTTGATAGTAACTCCATTCTCACTCTTGTTTGTCTACAGGCGCGAACAATGGCGCACAGCGCATCGTAAATGGTCTCGACCCCACGAACACCTCCCGGCCCATCTCTCTCGCTACCGGCGAGTCCCCTTCTTTAAACGCCTCTCACCAAACTAATACAAAGACATATGTAGATTTCGTTGTGTCGAGGGGTGGGGAGTACTTTTTTTCGCCGTCGTTGTCGGCGATTGCACACACTCTTTCGGTCTGAACAGTCTCGTCGTACTTTCTTCTAATTTCTTGTGAAAGCGAGTAGATCTTCTCTGCTTGCGGGTGTAATAATGTAGTATAGGACTACTACTAGTTAATAGGTTCGTTAGTGAATAGGTTCGAAAGGAAATAATTATTATGTGCGGACGTTTCGGAGTGTACTGTGTTAAGTTCCCTTTCGGGTTCAGCCGGAAGCAGCTCAAGATTGTCCCGAATTGTTGCGAACGCTCATTTCAAGGTTGAACGATTATTTTATTCATCTTGCATCATCCGCGTTCGAAGCGGGCGAAGATGCAACATGTAGGTGCTTCTAAGCCCAGAGAGGATACAGAGAAAAGACTTCGACTGCAGTTGGTTCTCATTAATCAAGGGCAGTAATTAGCCGAGCCGAACGCCTCACTTCAAGGCAGCTGTCTATGAATGATTAAACATCAGCTTAGGCTTCGAAGCTCTTCGGGGTGTAGACGGTATGCGAACCAAGTATGCAATGTTTGGGCCGCGACGCAAGCCCAGTACGCACTTCCAGTTTGAACCACGCAACTTACATAAAGTTGAAGCTGGAAACAATTTACTTGAAACGGGTATGTATTGGGAATGGCTCTACGCTTGCTGTCTCGTTAATTGGCGATGAAGTGATTTGCCTGCATGGCCTCCCACTTGTTCAACCAGTTAAGCACTTTCCGCGCCAAGTCTTCATTAACATGGCCCTTTTTCACCCGTGCGCGCCACACGTCGCGCGAGTCAACAGAGCCCCCGCCCTGTTTAATGACCGCCTTTATATCCGCACAAATATCACGATGCGGCAGCACCACATCGCGCCAGGCAGCAACCTGGCACTCGCGCCCGCAGTAGGACACCAGCTGACAGCCGCTGCAGCGGCGGAATTGCTTCTCTGGCGTCGACTCTTGGATAGAGTGTGTGCAGCCGAGCGAAAAGCACACGTTGCGGTCCTTGCTGTGCTTGAGAATCATGAACACCGGGACTGCGGCGGGTTCATTGGGCGCATGTCCCCACTCTTTACCACGGCGCAAGACGTTCGCGAGAATATCCGAGCGCATGTTCTGCGCAGTCGGCGGGATCTGGAACATGAGGTTACCGAGGACGTACATGGTGGTTGCAACGTCAGTGAAGACCCAGATGGAGTTAGGGATGAGGTCGAGGAGGTCCTCGGAGAAGAAGGCGGGTGTGTGAAGCAGTTCGAGC
This sequence comes from Mycena crocata, assembly GCA_029281795.1. NCBI lineage: Eukaryota > Fungi > Basidiomycota > Agaricomycetes > Agaricales > Mycenaceae > Mycena > Mycena crocata. The sequence goes on from JARJCP010000072.1 coordinate 112,363, forward strand.
GCCTTGGAGGAGAGGTCGAACAGCGCGCGTTCCTGCCCGCCGCATAACAACCGCATTTCGCGATCCTGGATGTTGGCCTCGCCAAAGATGCATTTCCAGAACTTCTCGATGTGCCACATGTGCCGGTGAAAAGCGTCGCCGATTTCTATGACCTGCTCAGGTGTAAGGGACTGATCCAACAGGCGCTGTGTTGCAGTATCGCACACACGGTGCCCCATTTCTGTGAGCTCGGCAGCCAGGTTGGGCGAGGCAGCGATGGTTGGAACGACAAGGGACCGCGCTACGTGGCCAACAACACCTAGAAGCGAGACGGCGAACGGTTGGGGTTCGCGGTATAAACGGATCCACTGGCGAAGTGACTTGACGGTGATTTCCGGCCCAAAGGGAATGCAGTCTTGGGGACAAAAGGGCCAGACGTGCGTCCTCCTCGTTGCGACAGATGTCGGCGATTGGTCGTGCAAATACGGTGTGAGATGTTTGAACACACGCGAAAAAAATGAGTGGAAGGGCGACGAGGCAACGTCAGGCGCGTCTTTCTTCCACATTGAGTACCAGAGCGTCATTATCGAGTGTGCATATCGGCGAACAATGTCTGTGGCATCCCAATCGTGACTGCATAAACAGTGCTTCCGACTGACTACGAGATCCGCCAATTCCTTGTCCGTTCGCGGGGCCGTCACGAACTTCATAATCGTCGGCCATATGGTACACCTTTTTCCAAAAACAAATTCTGGTTCGGTTTGGGGCCCAAATACCTCAGGTACCTCCTCCGGATGTATGAGAATATAGAAGCTACCCGCCAAACAGTTCCAGCAAGATTTGGGATTCGCTGGATCTTGAAGAGCATCAGTTATGTATGCTACCAAAGTTTCAGGCTGGAGAGTTATAGGCCCAGAAAGAAGCCGCGCCATCTCAAGATCGGGTGAGGATCTAGATTGAGAGTTCAGTCACGGTTACAAACAAAAGTTTCGCGTTGTTAAAGCGAAACAGAGCCTACATACCGTTCTGAATTTTGAGTGGCACCGGTTGAAAGGGAACTGAAAGGCTACAATATTAGTAAGTATTCGGATCACTTCGCATCACTCGGCATTAACTTTGAAACTCCGCAACTGTATAAGTGCAGGTGCCGCATGAAGAACTTTTCTTCACGACGCTTTGCCCCCCATCTGTCCGCCAACTTGAGCGTAGACGGGTCTTCCATTTTACGACGTCGGAGAGCACATTCCAGGCTTCGCTTTCGCTAGCAACACTATGTCTTCGTCTCGGGGTCGATGATGGATTTCTAGATAGTAGCGCAAGCCACATATCTTTTCGCAGTCCAATACATGTTGTCGTTCAGAACGTTCGGTGCCTACTTTTGTTCCTTGAGTTATATGTATAGAATGAACGGTCGCTCGAGTCGTGCAAAAATGCATACGGAAAGCAAAGATAATTGGATTCGAGGCGACTGAGCAAAAAAGTAGATCTCGAATCTATGCTTTGTTAGCAGCAGCGGCAGCAGCGAACTTGGCATCCTCTGCGGCAGCCACTGCAGGGTTGACCTTCTTGCCATCCTTCCACCGAACGCGGGGGGGCGGAGCACGGTTCCTGCGCCCTTCGCGCGAGCGGACACGGACGACTGAAATCGACGTCAAATGAAATATATGGTCGAAAACTAGAGGACTTGCTATGGGCATGGATGGCGCACGAGACGCAGTACGCAATTTTGTTGTATAGCTTGGGAATAACGTATTCTGAGAGGCCATAGTCAGCCACGACGGCGACATTCCAAAACGATTAGAGGACGCACCTTGGTACACACTAGCCTCGCTGATGTCGCGGACAGCGGCACTCTCAACCATGTTCCTCACGGTGAACCTCTTGATAGCCTTGTCCTTTCCGACGCAGCGAGAGCAGTTGGAGCAGCGCATGAAGGTGACATGGCCACGTCCCTTCTTGTTACGGCCGCCATTTCTTCTTTTCTTGGTCTGTAAAAAAGAGGCTGTGAGTATGGGATAACATGCTGCGATGCTCTCCCCTCCAGCCCAAAGATATGGAGGCTGAGACTGACCATTTGGGATTGTGGTCGAAGGTTCAAATGTATGGCCTTGTTTGTGCAGTCCTGCTTTCGCTTACAAACAATTTCCCACTCTTGTTCACTCAAAACGCGACAGTTCGCGACTGGAGCTGGAGCGCTTGACGCTCGCGGCTTCTTGGCCTCTCTTCAAAATCCCATACGGTCCTGCAACGCAAGCAATTTTTTTTCTTGGGCACAACGTCTCCGTCGATCTCCTCCACAGTTTCCTTTTTCGGCCATAATGCAAAGTCTGCCATTGTTCTTTCGCTTTGGGCGGCATTGTACTCTCTCGCTTTGAGCCCCGCGTATAAATAGGCTTGGTTAATGGTTGTCTGGTCCTCAAATCCCCTTCACGACCCTTCTTTTCAAAGGCTGTAACGCTTGAGCCTGGTGCTCGTCAATTACTCAAACTTCATCCCGAGTCCGACTCTACGCTCACCTCCACGTCCTTTATTTTTCAACGAACCAGTCACTTCACCGCCATGTTCGGTCTCACGCCCTTTTATCTTTTCCTGGCCTCGTCTGTGGTCTTCGCCGCACCTGTTCCGCGTGCCACCTACTCTTCTGAAAAATGGTCAATCCGCACAAAACCTTAACGCACAATTCAAGAATCTTACTGCAACGGACGCGTGCAAGAGTGAGTTTGTATCCTTCCTCTGTATTTCCTTTATTAAATGGCACCTTTATAGCGGGGGATGTCGCGTGCATTGACGGCGATTTAGCAACCTGCGTTGACGACAAATGGAAGACGGAGGAGTGCCCGAAGAGCCTCTCGTGCTTCGCCATTCCCTTAGTTAGCCAGACCGGTACAGTGAGTGTTACATCTCACATCTATTATTCGCCTCTGATTCTTTGCAGAATGTCACTTGCACGAGCGAGAGGAACGCTGTCTCGGCGATCAAGTCCACCGGTGCCACCAACGAGATTGCACTCGCCACCGCCGATCAGCCTGAGACGACTACCACCGCAGCTGGCGGAGACGACGACACTTGCGACTCTGACGATGGGGATGACGACGACGACTCTGACGATACCTGTGAGAACAATGGCGACGACAACGACAATTCTTCCTCCGTTTCCGCCTCCGCCGTTGGCACGTCAACCTCGACCTCCAAGCGCTTCAGCGCGACGACCACCGTCACGGCGACTGCGCTGCCCACCGGGGAAGATGGCGAAGCGACAGTCACTGTCACCGTCACCCCCGACGCGCCCGCCACCACTGTCTCCGTAACAGCCCCCGTGTCCGGCACATTCACCCTCCCACCCACCACCACCGTCCTCACCGGCGCGGCCGCCTCCTCTCTCCTCTCGGTTCTCTCCGCCCAGGGTGGTGTCCCCGTCACCACCATCATCGGCAGCGGCTTCAGCGTTGTCCCCAGTGCCAGCGCTGCCGCCCCGTCTGGCTCTGGCTCCGCCAGCAGCAGCCGTGCTATCATTCAGCTTACCCAGGCTGGTGGTGCAGAACCCTCTGCAGCGAACAATGCCGGTGCAGCGTCGAAACCCGTGCTGACGCTCCTGTCCGCCGCTGCCAAGGTCACTCCAGCCCCCGCCCCAGCAGATGCCAGCCCCGCAGCTGCGAATCCCTTCCCCTTCTCCGATTATTAGTTCCCTTTCTCAGATTATTAGAAGTCCTCTCGGGCTCATGTTGTTGTGGATTTGATCTCTTATTGTAGCGTTAGTGGTGTATCGCGATAGTGTATCGCCGATTACATTGTATTATTTAGAATCGAATTCATTGTGGCTTAACTGCTATTGCAAACTCATTGGTCGCAATGTGACGAGTCGCTTCATGATCGATGCAATTGAAGTATTGGTGCAGCTTGGGTGGTGCTTGTCATGTTGAGGAACTTTCGGCCGTATGCAGTGCTACAGTGGTCTAATCCCAGTGAAGTTTGAAAGGTACGTTTACTGTGTCCAACTAAGTCAACCATCTTCGATTAATGACTCATTAGATTTACAATTCAAGGACTACATCGGAGGTACAGTTTGGGTATACGCGCAAATTCCTCGCCGTAGGGCATATCAAAAGAACAGAACGTATACGGAGAGTACGGCTGCGGGTATAACCTGGCCTCGGCGGTCGGAATGCAACGTAGGACTTCTGGCAACCAACCAAGCGGGGCTGGCACTTGAAAAAAAGATGCCTCGCGTCAGTAAAGGAGGGACTAGCGAAAGTAAGAACACGCACACGTCGCGCACAACAAAATACCGTTTCAGGAAGTATAGACCCGTGGATTCGGAGGTGAGAGAGCTAGCTGGTGGCGGGGAATATGTACTGAAAGGCACCCCTGACAGTGTAAGTCCCCATGGCCGCTGCATCGCGCGTGTCCCTCCTCGTTGATCCCGCGGTCTTAGACGCGTTCCTTTCTCGCGGTATTTGCTGTCGACGTTTCCTTTTCCGCTTGTGCTGGCTTATCGGTGCCTTCGTCCGTAGTCGCGTACCCATTCTCGACCGAGGGCTCAGGCGGAAAAGAAAGAGAATGGAAAGGAAGGGGTATCTGGGTAAAGAGATCAGATCGAGTTCAAAATGAGAAGAGGGGCGAGGCATACCATCGATTTCTCCATCTTGCAACAAGTCGTCGGAATCTGAGACGCACAAGGGGAAGCTATTGGGCGATAAGGGACCAAAAACGAAGAGAGGTGGCAGGATAACTCACGAGGTATAAGTAGCCGTAGAATACGAGCGCGGGGCCTGCGATGAGCTGTGAATGATCTGTGAGCAGAGCGAAATAAAGGTACTGCGCCCGACTCACCAATTTGTGACTTGGGTGGAGGTCGTACCATATTTCGAAACAGGATTTGAGCTTCGTACAGAGCGTGTTTGGAGTTGCGGCGGCGAGCCCCCAGAAATCGACAATCTGTTCGGCCTTCCAGGCTCGGTACTTCCCCAGCGAATACCAGAAAATTTCTTTGGTTTTGCGTCGTGATTCTTGGCAGTAAAGGGCTTGCCGCGTGACCTGCCTTGCCCATGGCAATAGCTCCATATACCGGGATATCGGGACCCACATCGTGGCCTCGATGCACAGGAACGCGGTGGCCCCAAGGCTGAAGCATAGAAAGTAACGGAGATTGTGTCGATAGGACAAAGACTCGAGCAGTGTCCTGAAAATGGAAGGAAAACCGAGGACAAAGAGAAAGAGGGAGTCCACCCAGGCAACGGAAGCGTAAATCACTGTGATGCTGATGATTGTCTAGTGAAAAAAAAGGTGAGAATAGGGGCGAAATGGTTGGAGCTGGGTGGAGATGCACTGACCGTGATCTCGACGAAATGGGTCAATGCCGTGGAGGACAGGTAGGACGAAAAACACAAAAGGTGCCAATTGATCGCGCGCATGGAAGGAAGGCATCCCAAGCGGTAAGATTCGTAATACCACCGCAGCCAGAAAATCCAATGTAATTGCGGAAGAGAGGCAATAACAGTGATGGGCACGAGCAGGAAACAGATGACCACTGGCATGTTGGGGTCGGCCTGGACGAACCGAATGAGGCGCTTGAGTAAGCGTCGTCCGTTCGTGAAGGTGAAGATGAAGACGCAGTGAGTCGCAAGGGCGATCGAAAAGATTTTGAAGTCCTGAGGGCCATGCGAGCAGACGTAGATCCCGATAGCGGCACCACGCGACGCAGCTGTAAAGAACCCAGCCCAGAAGCGGGTTTCGGTGGCGGAAAGCTTCTCACTGCAGAATGATGCAAGTTCTTGGACAGCGGGCGGGACAGAGTAGGCTAAGTAAACACAAGCTGCGAGACTGGCAGCAACGATGAGCAGACGAGAAGGGCGATCATGAGGAAAAGCAGCCATCTGATTCGTCGTGGGGCCTTGACTGCACTGGAGCTGGAACCTGGCTCGGGGGGAGGCGATGGAGGCTTGCTGATGACATCATTCTGTTTCTGCGCGCACGACGACGACGTGAAGCCCTTTGCACGGAGGATGCAAAGAAGGCTAGCGATAGCCACGGCAGCAAAGCCGATGGCAATGCAAACATGGGGGAAGAGCACGGAACCGCTCGAAAGGACGCATTTGGTGGGCAAGAGGGCGATTTCACGGGTGGGAGTCGCGCGGAGGCTGGTTTTGGGAACGGAGAGACCAGAGAGCACGACGGTGAAAGTAACTTGAGCGCCGATGAACATGCCACCGAAAAGACTAGCGAGACTCTTGGAGGAGCCGGAGACGAGGCTGAGAGTGGAGAGCATGTTGTGGTACGGGTTCAAGATGTGTACTGTAGCAAGTTGAACTGAGGCAACGGTCTTCAGCACCGTGACATTGCCCGCGGGTTTGGGCAACGCAACCGTGGCCATTTTTATCGTGACTTGGACAATTTTGGGCAACCAGGCAGATGTGGCACAGCAAAGAGTGGGTGGAAGTCGAACCTGCGGTCGATGCAGAGGCCACAGAAACGTGGGAAGACTACAGCGGACACATCATTCAGCCCTTGGGGAACCGAAAATATTTTACCTCGATTTTCCAGATTTTTTCCTTCATGTCACGGTTTTTTTGAGGCAACCAGCCGAATCGTGACCGTGACCCCGAAGATTTGAGCAACGCAACCGACCCCATCGTGACCGTGATGGTTGCCTCGGTTCAACTTGCTACAGTATTGGACTTGTCAGCCACCCACCAAATCAACAAATACACATCGCAACAACACCTAAACAAGCGCGATGGGCTGTCACATGGTCGCGCGTTCGTTCTGAAAATATATCTGAACTTCAGAGCCGCGATACCAGGATGATGCGTGGGTAACCTGTAAATGTAGAATCTTCTGCAAACATTCGAATGGATCTTGATTTTCCTCTAACCGAGTTCCAGTAAAACATCGATAGTATGTATAGAGTAGTCTGTTAGTTACCGCGCCATCGTTGGTGTTACCTCCCCTTATTATGTAACGATCACTCACGTGCACCAGTTGACGACGCGACTTGGACGCGTTTTCTGCAACCCTGGGTTATTGGAGAGAAAACTTGGAGGCCAAGTATCTAAAATTTTTGATAAGAGCTAGTTGGGGTAAATTTTACTTTGATTTAAGGTATGAAAGGCCAACATCGCACATCTGGAGGTGCCTTGGCGTTGGCTTGGCGAATATGGACGATGTACGGTCATGAAGGGTCGAAAAAGGTCAGATTGAGCTCAGACTTCTTGTCTAAACGTGCTGAAATAAAAGTAGGGATATTGGAGCCCAGAAACGACTCAAGTCGCGTCAGAACGCGTCCCAAGCTGCATTGCTTGCTCATGTTATTCTGATGGTTACATAATAACGGGAGGTAACGGTAATCAGACCGCGGTAACTAACAGACTGAGAAACGAGGACACGAGTGGTCAGTCTGTCAAGAGAGACTATGTATAGAGAGAGTGTGGGTGGGAGTGAAACGCAAGTGCTACAGTAAGTATATGTATATAGTGGACTGCACAGAGACGATGTTGATACACAAGGGTGGTGGTACTTATACTGATCCTGGGATGCGTTTACACAAAGAAGGAATGAATGCTTAAACAAAGTAGGGAGCGTAGTATTCGTGAGATATGAGTGAGGAGTCCTCCCCGAAAAAATAAGATTGATTTAGTCCGCCCGAGTCTGGTAATCGTGCCAGAGAGCATCCACAAACGCCTTGTCCGTCTAAAGGAAACGATCAGTTATCAGTTATGACGATCTTGCGGGTGGATATTACTCACATGGATGAGGGTCAACACCTCCCTCACAAATTCATTCCTCTCCATATGCAAACGAGCCCCAGCCGTCGCAGCAACAGTCGAAACGATAGCCGCCCTCGTTCTTTGTGGATCGAGGCCGGCCGCATGCGCAGCGGCATCTCTTCCCTTGGCAGCAGAATTACTGCCATTGACGCCGGTTACCATACCCTGCATCTTCGATGGCCGGGCAGTCGTCGGGGTCTCGGTGTCTGCAAACGAAGTCGAAGCTGGCTGGCCGTAGGGCCGCGTAGCCACGGGCGGCGGACTGGCAGATGCTGATCGCGAGGACGAGGTTGACTGCAAGTCCCGGCTCCGGTTCATCGCAGAATCAAGAAGCTGGAGCATCCTTGCAGACTCAACCGAGTGCTGCTCCAACTCAGCGGTCCGCCCAGCCGCGCGCTCCCGCTTTCCTTTCTTCCGCCCCTTCCCGCGGTCTCGGCGTTCCCGCCCGCCGGTCGCCCCGCCCTCCGCAGATAGTTCTGCATCAGGATTGCTGCGAACGCGCTGTTGCAGAACCTGACGGAACGCATCGGGGTCGCTCAACGCGCTCGTGTCCTCGAAGTCGAGCTCGACGATCTCCCCGTCGTCGAGGCCGTCTGCCTCCACCGCTCGGTCGTCCACGGGCGGGCGCGCGTATGGCCAGAGCTCGGAGTCTGTCGCGAACGGTGCCGCCGATTGCCGCTCGTTAGCTGGATTCTGAGAATGCCGCGCCGTCGATGTGGATCCCCCGAGCCCGTTCATCGGGGGCGGAACGGGGACTGGTGCACGGGGCGTCACATCTCCATGCGCCCGTCCCTTGCCGTTAGCGCCGTTGACGGGAATACGTGTAGGAATGCTCAAGAGGGGCCGCCCCGCGCTCGCCCCGGCAGCCTGCAGCTCCTCGTCGAGCTCTGCCTCCGGGTCCAGCACCGTACTCGACTCGGAGAACCCATCCGAGTTTGGGTTTCCACGCAGGCCTCCGCTGTTCTCCTCATACTCGTTATCTCCCTCCCGCGAGCTATTGTGGGAGCGGGCCTCGCTATATGCCCTAGAGGCCGCCGAGGCAGACCGCGAGGGCGGGAGACCCAGGAGCGTCGTGATGACCTCGTGGTTGAGGATCTGCGGAGACAAAGCCGACGTTGTTGGGGTCGGTGAATGTATTGGCACAGCCTCTGCGGGGACGGGAGCGGGGGATGCGGAGGCAAATATGGAGTCCAACAGCGGAATTCCGCTGCGAGAGGCGGAAGGAGGCCGGTCTTCAACCTCTGCACCGCCGAGAGCGGCAAACAGAGACGCGACGGTCATCGTGGACGTCGACTGAGACCTCGGCGGGGGATGGGCAGGGGACGTGGAAGTCGTGGTCAGTTTTGCGAAAAGCTTGTCCAGCTCAGAAGCGCTGCCACTCGGGAACGAGGTATCAAGACCATTGTCGCCCGACGGTGTCTCACGCGGTTCCGGTGGGGGTGAAGGTGAGGTGGTGCGCAGATGGGGATTTGGAGGCGGGGGCCTGCTAGGCCCGTACCTGAACTGTTCCGGGTATGGGACATTTTGCTTCACATACGAGTGTAACCTGTTTCCTGGTAAGCATGTTTTCCTGGAGAAACAGCAAGCGTATCTACCGCATCATAACGTCAATCATGGGCTCGCGCGCATCGGTAGGAAACATCCACAGGCCGACGGTGTGAGAGCGGCCTTTGTCGCCGTCGAGCAGGGTGTCTAGATCTGGAATGAAATAGGCGTCCGAAAATTTTTCTGGGACTTGTTCGTATGTGTTGTGGATGAGGGAGAGGCGGCGAGCGGTAAAGTCGGGATAAGATCGTAGCATAAGATAGGTTCCGTGGGGGCCAGAAACGTCTTCCGGGTAGATACGCTGAATGTAGTCATCCATGCCCATCCGGTTTAGAATGTAGAAGCCATATGGAGGGTAACAATCCCTGGTCACCGCGCTGTTAAATGGGTAACGCATAAGCAGTGGCATACCACTCGCCTTTCATACAAAAACATGCTCCCCTCGAAGCCATTTTTCGCCCAGGTCTCCCCGTTGTGGTGGTACACGCATACGTGGCTGAACTGGTCAAAAATTGAAATGATTGACGGGTCTCTTCGCCGAAGGACCTTGAGGTTATGTTCATATCGGGCCTCTGGCGACATGCCAAGATTGGGATGTTGTTCCACAGAGGCCTGCGTTCGATGGCGCTTATTAGGTTTTGCTTCGGGGGTCATATTGGATTGAGGAAAAGGGTTGTTATTGGGTGGTCTGCGCCGAGCCATTTGTATGACGGAGAGAGGCAAGTTTGGCGCTATTTGGCTCTCACTTTCCTCTTTTGTCCTTGAATTTTTGTTTCTGCTTTGTCGCATGCTCACGAGCGCTCCTTGAATTCCTTTTTTCGAAGTATATAGCATGCAGGAAATTTCTGTTTTCTGTTCGCTGAAGGAATGCTTGTGCTCTCGACCCCGCAAACTTCGGGAAGTGTTGGAATGCAGATAATCATCCAACAGCATCCGACTTCCAAGGTCGTCTCTTTCTCTGCCCCCATGCAACAAAACCCTACAGGCGCGCAAGGGCGTCTGCGAATTGGTTGATTCCAGACTCCCTGCCCGCAGACCTGGAAAACCCTTGGAAAATTCTCTTACGGGAGGGAATGTTTTGGACTGTACCAACAGTGATCTGGGCTTGGGGGACTTCATCTTACTGGACGGATTCCCAGTCGTATCACGGACCAGCGAGAAAGGGGTGACACCATTTTCAATGACGCTAAGATGAATCGTCTTTCTCCGAATCACAAAATCCGGGAGAGAGTGCTCTGCAAAAATGCGGTGTACTGAGAACAATACGACGTCTAGGGAGAAAACGTTGGGCTTTTTCTCTCACTTCAATCATCGTTCGCACCTGTAGAGGAGGTGGCACTAACGAGAGAGGTTGAAGACGAAGGCGGTGGCAACGGTACCATGGCTATGGGAATGACCACAACGGCGTATGCGACCGGATACCTCAAATTACTCGTGGAAGACACAAAGTAAACGCTGCACACTCACCAGATCGTGTGTTTTACTAGAACCATCGACGCAGCATCCGTGAAATCCCTCCCGAAGTCGAGTTTCCGCGATTCATCGGCAAAAAGCGAGTCACCCAGCATTGAGGGTGTTGTTCCGCAAGGATTCGGACGAGCAGTGATGAACAGACATAACGTGGTCATTGAAGAGAATTGCGAGGAATTGACATCAATTGAACCTCTCAACTCGAACGAGAGAGGGAGAGAGAGAGAGAGGAACCCTCACAATGACAATATTGCGCTCAAGAGAGCCGTAAACTGCCTCGACGGTCAGAGGGTCTACCAGGCCGGAGCTCACACCCGGAAACACGGGCTCTTTCCACAAGACGCGTTTAAATTCTTGTCTTCCTGCCAAGGTCCACCGCTCATGTTTCTTGGACGCATGGAGGACAACTGTCGATGGTCGAGGCTCAGAGCCAGGAATAATACATTCGGTGCTTGAGACATGCGAGTTGTAGTCCAACATTCCAAAATTGTTGGCCTCAGGAGAATGTTGATTTAACCAATCATCGTGGTTGATGAAGTGAGTACCCAATCTTGGATCCGCGGTGCTTGAGGAATGTCGAAAGATTCACCACTCTAATTTACATATTCTGAATCGATTGTTACAGGCAGGGATATCGATAAGTAGTCTTCAAGTAGCCGAAGACAATATTGAATCAAAAGCCACTTATCAGATACCTATCAGCCAGTGCAAATTCAGGAATTACATGCCATCGAGTGACTCGAGTCTGTGAAGTAACAAGTTCAAGTGAAGTTTGAACTCCGATCGCGAGCTCACCTTGACACTGTTCCCTGTGGCCTTGGCGCTGAAGCGTCTCGCCCTAAATAGAGAAAGGACTAGGATGGAAGCGAGTAGCAACTAGGTCGAGGAATCTGGCGAAGTCTTGCTCTGACGCCCCCGACGCGTTGTTGTTGGACCTTTGGTTCCTCGCGTCGTTATCACGTGATCGTAGCTTAAGAATGCAAAGGGCTTGGCCACTATTCTTGGCAATCCTGCTTGCTTCAAACCAAATCCATGTTCTCAGCCAACGCTTTTATTTTGTGGACTGAGATGCAAGCTTTGATGATCTTTGTTCGACAAGCGCCCGGACGCATCTCCGACCCGGAGTTTCATCCAATTTGCGACGTTGCTCTTCCCCCCAAGTACTAACTTTTTCTGTCTCTCCAGAAATTGTCCCAATCTAGTCTAACTTTGATATGATTCGAGTCTTTGGTACAGTATGGGCAGCTTTGTCGTCTATTCTAACTTTGGCGCCTTCGCCACTGTTTTCACCGCCACACGACACCCTTGAGTTGCAAAAATCGTGGGGAGTCTACTCGCCTTTCCACGCAAATGAAGGATATATACCGCCTCCAGCCGGTTGCGAAATTTCTCAGGTGAGCCTTCCTACCGCGCAAAGCAGTCGGTCTAACTCAGGGCTGGACCAGGTCAACATCGTCAGTTGATTCAATCAAGGTGCATTAGCGAGAAAGACTCATATGTCGCGTCTAGTTACAGAGACATGGTGCGCGCCTACCTTCTTCCAGCCAGACTGAGGACATTCTTTCCGGCGTCAACAAGCTGCAAAGCGTGGATGTCTATACCGACCCTCGTTTGGATTTTTTGCACGACTTCGTCTATCCTTTGGGGGAAGATCTCCTCGTACCTCTCGGCGCCATGCAGTACGAACTCCTCCCAATATCCCAATGAGATAAACCAAATATTTTTGATAGATCTTTTGACTCGGGAGAAACTGCCTTCCATCGGTACTCTTCTCTTGTCACGAGGGACGATATCCCTTTCGTTCGTGCTTCGGGCATGAGCAGGGTCATAGAGACCGCTAAAAACTGGTCGGCCGGTACGCGAGCCCTAATTTCTCATCATTTGACCTCATATATTCCGATATCAGGCTTTACTGCTGCAAGCGGCGGAGTATATTCTCCCCCACTCGCCGTAATCCTGGCCGAGGAGGTGCCTCCGTTCATTTCAACCTTCGAGCATATCGCCTTACCACCTTTCGCAGGGAAATGACACGCTCCAGGACAACAACTGTCCCAACGCTGCTTCCTCTCATCGCGAAATGTTCCAATGGCTCGGTGTATACGGCCCGCCGATCACAGCCCGTCTCAATCTTTGGGCTCCCGGCGCAAACCTCTCAAATGAAGACATCCACGGTCTCATGATGCTTTGCGCCTTCCACACCGTAGCTTCGGTCCCCTATGGATACAATGCAGGGACCCCGCTGCCCTTCAGCCCTTTCTGCTCCCTGTTTACGGCAGAAGACTTTGAGGCGTTCGAATACTCGAGCGATCTCGACAAGTTTTACTCGACTGGGTATGCAGCGCGCCTAGCGACCGTATTCATTGCTGATCCGGTCAACACAGATATGGTGGGCGGCTCGGCCGCGTACAGGGCGTGGGTTACACCAACGAGCTCCTCGCGCGCCTCACGAGGACGCCTGTCACGGACCACACCTCGACGAACACGACGCTTGACGCCGACCCGGCGACGTTTCCGCTCGACCGCACCGTCTATGCGGACTTCACGCATGACAGCCCGCTGATCGCGGTTTTCGGCACGCTGGGGCTGTTCCCCACCCCTAAGCTGCTGAACACCACGCAGCCCGAGGCCAACCGCGTCTGGCGCGCGAGCGAGATCATGACTTTCAGCACTCGGATGGTCGTCGAAAAGCTGTACTGCAAGCGCATGGTGCGAGGGCTCGACGCGTCGCATACCTTCCTCCGCATTCTGGTCAATGAGGTGCTGCAGCCGCTTGAGTTCTGCGGTGCACAAACGAGCGGGCCATGGAGAGGACTGTGTCACTTTGACGCGTTCTTGGAGAGTCAGGCGTATGCCCGGCACGATGGGGAGGGTGATTGGGAGAAATGCTTGTTGTAGAACGGTATGAACTCAAGCTTCGATACTACTTGACTGTATGCAATGCTCCCATGACGATCATAAAAACTGGAAGGCCAGAATTCCCTCTGGCGCATTCCTTCTTGCGAGTTGAAAAATCTCGCATCTAGTTTGTTGCAAGGGTTAAGCGGCTTCTCATGGTCTGAAACACAACGGACTCTACCTGAGCGTGCCGAACACCGCCCGCGTGAAGGCCGCATTGATTATGAGTGTTCGGCGAGATTGTAGGCCCCACAGCGAGGGGTGTCGAGATCCAATTGGTATTTCCGAGAAGCCATGCCAAGAGAACCGAAAACCGACCAAAATACTGTAAGTGTTGAATGGAAGTCAAAGTATTTTCGTTCCTAGACAGTTCGGATAATGCGATATCGAGGTCAATGGGAGAAGCAAGGGAGATTTTGAGGGTACGGGGTGAAGTGACCGTCTTGTGTACATGCGAGCTGTGGAGCAGCCATATATTGTTTGTGACACTTTTGTTTGATTGTTGTGTCCCTTCTTCTCTTCCCTCACGTCGTTTGGTTTTCGGATTCCCATCTCTTCATTCCGACCACTCCCTACTAACCAGAATGCACACCTCACAACTCTACCTTTTTTTGGTCGCTCTCCTGGTCACCATCGTGGCCGCCGACTCCCTCCACGATAGCCACTGGTCGCGGAAATCCCACAGAGCGGTAGCACGGTCCAAGCCTGCCGCAGCAGGAGCCGCCCCAGTTGCACGGTCGGTAAAGAAACGTCGTTCGTCCAAGGGTCTTGGACGGAGATCGTGCAAGGCGCCGTCCAACTCGACCGCTGTCGTCGTTGGTAACTCCACCGAGAGCTCTTCAGTGGCCATCTCGCAGGCATCAAGCGCTGCAGAGGCCACCACGACCAAGAAGACCTCGACGGAAAAGACGGAGGAGACCACCACCAAGAAGGCCGACAGCACCAAGACCGCCACCACGGAAAAATCTGCCGCCACGAGCAACAACTCCGGTGGCTCGGGTGGCGGCGGTGTGCTCTCGCTCAAGGCCCTCTTCCCCGCAGGCACCCCCGGAAAGTCGTGGACGACGTCCCCCAAGTCGTCCGACGCGCTCTCACTCTCGGACAACACGCTTAACCCTACTAAGCTACTCAAGGCGCTGGCCCACCCGTACGACACTGCGCCGGACGGCAAAGAGGCCATGAAGGCAACGTACCCCAAGGGCTCGTATACGTTCACCCACTCGCCCCAGGGCGGCCTTTCCTTCTACGCTCCGGGGCCCGACAGTCTTGACATGACCAAGGCCAAGACTCTCACCCTTGGGTACTCCGTCTTCTTCGAGAAGGGCTTCGACTTCAACATGGGTGGCAAGCTCCCCGGCCTCTGTACGTCTTTCTTTCTCTTTTGATTCCCATCGATATTGACTAACATGTCTCCAGACGGCGGCAACGATCCGGAAACCGCCATCGGATGCTCCGGCGGACGGCGCTCCACCGCGTGCTACTCCGTGCGTCTCATGTGGCGCACGGATGGCGCCGGTGAGATCTACTCCTACCTGCCTGACTACACCGTCGACGGCTTCGAGGCGAACAAGCGCGTCTGCAACGTGAAGCCAGAGTCTGACTGCAACCCGACCTACGGCGCCTCTGTCGGCCGCGGCGCGTTCCACTTCCCCACCGGAGAGTGGACCACCGTGTCGCAGCGCGTCAAGCTCAACGACGTCGGCAAGGCCAATGGCGAGATGCAGCTCTGGGTCAATGGCAAGAGCGTCATCGAGGTCACTGGCCTCATCATGCGCGACAGCGATGCAGGGCGCCACCGCGGTATCCAGGTATGTGTAAAGGGAGATGTAATCGACACAAGCTGATGCCTCGGATAGGTCCAGACGTTCTTCGGAGGAAGCGGCGAGGAGTGGGCGTCCCCCAAGACCCAGAGCTCGTACTTCTCCGACTTCTCCGTCGCGGTCCTCGAGGAGCTCTAGACCTCCAACCGTTATAGACCAGACCACACTAACGACCGACCGACACGTACTTACTGCATTCTGACACCCACTATCGCTCTCATTGCATCGCATCGCATTGCATCTGCACCCGCGCCCCGCGCGTCGCTACATTCATTTTTCCTCCTGTCACTCCTCTCGCTCCTCTCCTCTCCTCTCCTCCTCCTCCTCTCTTTTCCGCTCTCCTCTCGCGCGGGCGCCCCTCCCCGCCGCAGGACCCAAGGGGTCTCGCGGCTCACGTATGCATCCCGCCCGACGCCGGCGTCGGCGGGCTTCACGATGTCTGTCTGTCCAGCATGGGCAGGCACTTCACGACGCACTGGACTAGTTAGTAAACATATCGACCACCTGTTAGAGAGTCGGGCTGGGTTCTACTAGGCTGCGCTGGCTATTGTTATCGATATATGCATTGATTCAGACCGAAGCTTTCTCGGGCTTCCTCCCTGGTTCCACTTGTGTCTGTATCGACGGGTCGGTCGTGTTTTCGGTTTGAGTTCTGCGTCTTGAGTCGGACCAATCAAACATGTGCTAGAACTGCACGTTTTGAAAAGCCAAATCTCGGCTGCATGGCAAGGAATCTATACGGGAGTCGCTCTTCAGCGTCCCATTGGCGGCTCGGTTTTGCAGTGACGTGAATGTCAGTGTGGACGACAGCAGTTACTACCAACACTGAATAGGTCGGCAAGTGATTTTCTCTTGAGCACGTCCGGCCTTGAGTTGAACTACACGCAGCGACGGCCATCTGTAATACGATGGTTGCCGCCCATTGCCTGCCTTCGCCGGCCCGCAGAATTCTTTGCCAAAAAGGGGATGTGGCGGGACAAGAGAATATGCCAAGCAGAAGCTGTCAGTGGCAGTGCGCCCTCAAAGCTTCTCATCCCCTTTTGGTGAGGAATACCGGTCCTTTCCGCCGCCCAGTTGCAAGTCTCAACCAGGTTTCAACTTCAGTGGTCTCAGAATCTCAGACAGTCACGTTGGGCGCTGGACGTTGAGAATCCATGCGCCGGTTTCTGGCCGTTCTTGCTGTAAAATCTAACCCCTCGCGCTCTCCGGCCCCTCAACAACGTCAGTTTCGCGCTGAAGGATCTGAGGCAATGCCCGATCTGACGTGCCATCACTGAAAAGTTATTCAACCTTTGCGCCTTTTGTTCATTGCGCCAGCCAGTCCGAATCCGAGTTGCGTGATCTTTATCATCTCAACTTGGTCGAGGAGGTTGCAGGTGCTAGCAATTTTTGGTCTCAGCAGGGAAAATGCTAACTTCCAGGAGCTCCACCCTGCAGAATATATTCTGCTATCCCCTGCTCCACCCCTCTGTTTTCCGACGCATTTTATCGAAAATAGCGTGCTGTGCCAAATCGTTCCCTTGGCGTTATTCATGTGATGCCCTGATTGAAAGCCCGGCGCCTATCTCAATTTAAAAGATGGCGACGACAAAGGCACGAAGCCCACATTTGTCCCTTCTCCTCAACCTTTTGCGATGCGCGGCGTTTCTGCGTTTTCTTTGCTGCCATTGCTGCTTTTTTCGTATGAGTCTTCCGCGGTGAAATTAACGATTCAGCGCCCCTCGAAAGGGCCGACGGTACCCTATCACACCTTCTCCACCACCCGGCCATCGAAGGCGAGCTCGGACGTGAACAATAATTTGATTAACAAGGAGAATGAACGGGTGGGCTATTTTTGTGCTGGAATGGCATGGTGCATCTAAAGTCCTCTGACCCAGTATACGGCAAACATCACAATAAGCGGTCGAGGCAAGCGCGCTTTTCATACACGAGAATATCTGGTTATTGATGCAATTCTATTCAGTGGTCAATGTCGCGTTGGACACTGGTAGCACCGATTTATGGTGTGTGCTATTTCCGATTTAATCACTCAAAATCTCAACTCCTTTATTAGGGTCATGCCGCCAGAAGGTCTTCCTTCGTTCAATGACACAAACCTCAATGCCACGCTGAGATATGGGGACGGGTACGCGTTTAATAGTCAAAGCTTGGACGATTGCTAATCCGTTTCTTTTCTTAAGGACTGATTTCGTCCGCGGGGATATCGGTGTCGGTAAATTCGAGCTTGGGGAGTACACCATACCGGCACAAGGTGCGCTATCCGTCTATTTCGGACTGGTGTGGTTGCTAATTTGTTTTATTTTAGCTTTCCTCAACGTTAAGGAGGTATGGTTATTTTGCATTCAAGTTCGAAGGCTTCTCACTCGGCTTGAAGGCTGCTGAAGCTGAGGACCCCGACTTCCGAAGCGGCATTTTCGGGCTTTGGGGACTTGGATTCAACACGCCCGGATCGTCGGAAATCAACGATGCGGTCCAGGAAGCCTTCGGCGCAAGCCAGAACTGGGGGCAATCCGTGCTTGCGAATATCTTCGCGCAGAATCCAACTGGTGCTGACTACATCGGCATCTCGCTGTCTCGCACCGGCGACCAGGAGGGCACGGCCGACGCGTCGCTCACAATATCGGAGTACGATTCCGACTACGAAGCGGTCCAGAACGCGCCGAAAGTCCCGCAGTTCCCCGCAGACTCAGGCGCTTGGACTGTCACGCTGGACGCGATGTCGGTTAACGGCAAGAAGATCAAGTGGGAGTCCAGCATGCGCGTTGCGCCCGCGGGAAAGAATATTGTGCATCTTGACACTGGGACCACCAACATCATGATGCCCGTGAGTTTGCCCCAAAGTGATATGTGGAATACGACTAATAATGACACAGGCGGCCCAAGTTGCGGTGCGACTTCTTTTATTGGTTGAAAATATTTTTTTGATCCTGACATAGGCCATCTACTCGGCCATTCCTGGGGCCGTGCTTTCACCCGACTCGTACATCCCCCAAACGAAATTCAGCACCACGTACGACGTCTGGGTCGTCCCTTGCAACGCTTCTGTCAATGTTGTGGCCACGTTTGGGTACGAATCGCTCAACTCGTGCGGATCGACGTGATTCTGATTTTCCTGCAGGGGACAAGACTTCCCGATACATCCCCTGGATGTGACGGACATGCAGGTCGTTACCTCCCCGGATGGGAGACGGAATTACACGATGTGCATTGGCACGTTCACTGATGTTGGATCGATTGTTGAAGGCGCCTCGGATGCGCTTTTCGGAGACACGTTCATGCGTAATGTGAGCAATCTTCTGCTTATATTTTTTTCAACCATTCCTGACGCCTTTCCAGGTTTATACGGTGTATGTCTGTCGGCAGATCTTTTCAACCACATCTGATATTCCATTGCAGGTTCGATTTCGGTACTGGCGGGAGCACCAAAGGCACGCCGTTTGTGCAGATGCTGTCGTCGACCGATGCAACCAAGTCGTCCAGCGACCTCATTAGCGTCCGGACGAAAGCCATGGCTAACATGCCCCCCGAGATCGCACCGGTCGATCTTGTGAAAATCTTCAATGGTACCGAAGCCTCGGGCAACACGGGCGCTCCGGCGACAGGAGGCAAAGGTAGCGGCAGCGGCAGCGGCAGCGGTGCTGCTTCTACCTTCGCACCTTCTATGGCTCTCGTCAGCGCGGTTTCGCTGCTGGCGTCCCTCTCTTTCTTCTAGGGCTCTTGGGGCGGCAGATGTGTATACCACTCTGAATAGTAGAGTAGAATATCTTGTAATCATGACATTTGTCAGAAACAAATACATTCGCTTTGTTCGCTTTGTGATCAACAGACGTGAGAGGAGAGTGTTAGGATCAAGTTGAGATCAAATTAGGATGGAGGTGTTATTGACGTGATGTTTGGCAAATCAATCTTCACGTGATCGCATCCCACTTTCCTCCGCTCAAGGTCATGCAACGGGCATGGATGCTTCACCCCCCACGACCAGCATTCTTCAGTAAATCTCTCATCACACGTTCCACGGCATTTGCCTCTCCCTACAGAAATGTCGAGGCTCTTTCGCCCCGGAATTTATTGAAGCTGTACGCCCAATTATCCAAATCGCGTCTCAGTCTTCTCGTCGTATTGACCGCAATGTCGGGGGTCGCTCTTTCGCCTTTACACGCGACGGTCCCCACTCTTTTATCTACTGCAGTGGGAACTGCACTCTGCTCGGCGTCGGCCAACGCCCTGAATCAGCTCCAAGAAATTCCATTTGACGCGCAGATGGCTCGCACCCGCATGCGGCCCCTTGTGAGGCGGGCGATAACGCCACTTCATGCAGCCGGGTTTGCAGTGGTCACCGGGATATCAGGCCCGCTGATTCTCTGGACAATGGTGAACCCCATCACTGCCCTGCTGGGTGCTTCGAATATTGCGCTGTACGCTGGCCTTTATACGTGGATGAAAAGAAAAACCATATATAATACCTGGGTCGGCTCGGTCGTTGGTGCACTTCCTCCGCTTATGGGATGGACTGCGTGTGGTGGCCAACTCATCCCTTCGGCGTCATACCCAATACACCTCTTCCCCCCACCTTTCCTGTCCTCCATTCCTGTCGACATCGCCCTTATCGACAATGCGCTTGCACCCTTCGCTTTTTTTATGCTGCTTTTCAGCTGGCAATTCCCCCATTTCAATGGGCTATCACACCTGGTGCGAGCGTCCTACGCTCAAGCAGGCTACCGGATGCTAGCCGTCGTATCACCTCGCAAGAACTCACTTGTTTCTCTACGACACGCCGTTCTCCTCATCCCCATCTGCTCAATTCTGATCCCGATTTCTGGGCTCACGACTTGGGGGTTTGCCCTGAGTTCGTTGGTCCCAAATGTGATATGTACGCACGCTGCGTGGCAATTCTGGCGAATCGGCGGAGAAAAAGAGGCCCGGCTCGTATTTCGTCACAGTCTTTGGTACCTGCCCGTTATAATGGCCCTCATGATGTTGCACAAGCAGGGCATGGACTGGGGGAAATGGCTGGGCATACAGGGAGAAGACGAATCCAAAGTTGGCGTCCCGGCAGGTATGTATCCTTCCCTTTTTCAGTTCATTTGATATGGGACTGATGAATGCCTAGAAAATTCTCGACTTTAACATTACATCGCACGGAACCTCAAAGCGAACCGACTATATATAAAGTATACCTTTGTAACTACGTCAAAGCGCCACCAAGACGGGAGTGCGATGCCATTTCATCGCTTGGACAAGACGATCCAAAATGCGCCCCTTGTCTCAGCTCCGTCCTTTGCGGGGACGCCTCATCGGACAAGGAGAATACCTTCCAGAGCGACAACTGGGGCTACGATCAAGTTCAAACGGCGATAAGGTGTTGCTTTACCTCTGCACTCACAGAATAATTTCGCGCAGGTCCTTTTGATAATTATGTCGCGAGTCTCCTTCGCTTGCATACTTCGTCGGTCAGTCCGACTTCCATTCAGAAATCGAGAGCTGGCGTCTCGTTATCTCTTGAATTCAGAAAACCGTGTTTCTTCGCCGATCGCCGACTGTTAGCACCCTTATACACTGGTTGCGGTTATGTGTGAGTCGAGCTGACTTTATATTCGTCGATGTAGCCGTTTCACAGGCGCCGGCGCATGCGGTTGACTTTCATTCTGCATCGGCGGCGGACAATGGTGGAGCGCAGAAGGGTCAGTCGTGAAGGGTCTAAAATTCAGAATGCGGCACCTCGTTTACACGCTTCCGCCGAAGGGAGATATTCCCGCCATCGATTTAGCTTTCACCCAATGAACAACCTCTGCAGTTGGAAGTGAGGTCAACGCTAACCACTTGGACTCGGACGGATTGACATATTTGAACACTGACATGTGCCGTCTGTTTCCTTCTTTCCCTACACTGGAAGTTGCTGTTAGCGTAATGTCATACCTAGCACGAATCCCAAGCAAGGTTAGAGCCGAACTTGTACCGACCTTGCTCAAATCGAATAGCAACTCGGAGAAAGCCACATATGGGCCGCCGCAGGTATAGAACGATAATGAGGCGCAACTGCTCTCGCAATTGGTATCCATGCAGACGAATCTTGTTGGTAAAAATCATCAGTATACCCTCTTATAATTGATAACCTGTGGTGTGTTACCGTATCTTGCTTGGTAAAGATTCCAACCACGAGAAGAAATAATTCGGCGAAGAAATTGTTCAATAGAATATCCATAGGAGTTGTCACAAGCGTAAGGGCAGTGGTGTCGAGTTCGCCCCCCTTATATGGCTGGAAATGAGCTGAGTAAAGTGACTAAGAATAACGACCGGTGTTGGGAGCATACCTTGGTCCCAACTCATGAGAGAGGCTTTGGGCAATTCGATGAGTGAAGTTTCTATGCTCTTTTCTTGACCTTCGCCGGTTTCCCCACAATATTTCTCGGTAACCGAGTATATAAGAGTAGATACTGGTATCTACAATACGTAAAGCAAACCGTTGTTCTCATCTCACTTAATTGGATGCCGTTGCTGTACGGTCACAGGTGTAACCGCTATGCGAGCCTCGGAAACCGCGCATACATACAGTAACTTGGAATTAAGCGGCAGTATTTCAATGTATTGACTGATGTGTCATAGCCTAAGTTCCTGTTGTCAAAAAGCACTCCGGTCAATATTTGAGACCGTCGTTTGAAGCCAACATAGAGCTAGGACAAGTCAAAGTCTCTTTTGTAGTTGATCTTGTTCACTGTTTGGTTGTGTTTTTGATTGGTTCAATAAACTGTAATTATCTGCGAAAGGCCACGTATAGATGCTTTCTCCACTGATAGTAGTCAGAAATATCTTGTTTAGTATAAGGGAGAAAACGAGGTTAATCGGTGTCATACTTGCTCGGTGGTTGCAATCTAATTTCCCCCTAAATGTTGGCCAACTCTGCGGCTCGGCCCACCGGGTAAAGAAACCTCAATGGGTGAGTCTCATGCTGCGGTATTATTAGCTCTTACATGTTTTGGATACTGCACTCTTTTATATCGCATACTATACCTCAAGCTTGTGATTGTGAACTTGTGATGAGCTTTCCCAGGGTTCAAAAAATCTCAAGTCCATGCGATAGCTCTGCCGAGATTGGACCTCCCGGAAGCGGCGTCGGAGCGAGTAGCAATTCGTCGGATTTCGCAGTTAACGAAACCCCCGTCGTCGAGAGTTCCGCAAATATAGTATGTAGCCGAGGGCAACTATTATAGCAACAGAACTACGAGCAGCGCGAGCGCATCTATGTAATCAAACCGGCTGAGTTTAGCGAGTCAAGGCTACATAAGATATCCCCAGCGACCGAATACTGAATGAGGGGACAGAGCGAGTGTATTTGGCGGGTCAATTTTGACACCGCTGGGCAGGAAAGATATTTGCGAGGAATTCTCGTATATTTATTCTCCAGATAAATATCAAAGATCGAACCAAAAGAAAATGGTGCTGTGATGCTCTGTGATGCTGCGACAGTCGTAATAAGTGAATCATTGAGCTTATCTGGAACGGACGGGAGATTACCAACAGGTCTGATTACTCGTGGATCCCGTTTTTTTTTTTTTTTTTTTTTTTTTGATACACCTCAACAGCTGGTTCTCTTTCTCGAATACTTACGGTCTCATAAGTTCGAACCTGATGATTCTTCGCAGAGATCAAAACGAGAGAGAAGGAGAGAGGAAGTGCGGCCGCTAATTCGCACTTAAACTCTCTTGAGATGTGTTCCAGGAATTCGCTTTTGAGGTGATGATAGTGCTCAGATACGGTTTACGCTGAAGGATCAATGAGCACCGGTCCGGCATGCATGATATATGGATGGGACGGGATGCCACCATCGTGAGAACGCGTTACAAACTGGCAAAGCTTCGGTCGACAGCTGAAATGACAAGAGAGCCAAAGAAAAGTTGAAGTTGAACAACTCGATAGAGAGACAAGTTGCAGAGAACTCACCCGGAAGTGCTGGCAAAATAAAATAAAGGATTGACGGCCCGCATGGTAGTAGATAAAATTCAGAAGAGCCCTAATGAATCGAATTGTAATGTCTTCGATTGCACATTCAAACATCGACAACTCGGACGACACTAACCTTTGTTTTGCCTATTCTTTCATACTGGCGGTTGCCTGGCGGGAAAAAGAATATTGTGAAGAGAGAGAAGAAAGAAAAGGCAAAACAAGGATGAGAAAACAACGAGAAAACCTATCATACTGTGTTCAGTTAAAAACAGGATGTCAAAGCGTGAAATTGTGGTTTAAACACCCGCAAACAACTCTCCCGATCCTGATCGGGATTTGGCTATCGGAGTGACATGTTTGACTCGGGATTGAATATTTAATGTCGTTTGCTTCGACCTCATGAATGAATGAATGCTATCACAGTACAAGATGATCAATTGCCTAAATATCATTACGCGGAGAACCCTCGACACTAAACGGGAGATGCATCAGTGAGTGTATATGCAGACATATGGCAGAGACTAGACATACCCACAACACTGGCCATGAGGCGCCACCGACTACGTTAAAAGAGCGACAAGTAGTTGTAGTCAAAGGCGGCCTTGGCGACAACGTCATGAATCACCGCCGTGCGACGCGTTTCCGCTCCCGTCCGCCGTCCTCTTCGACATCCATCATGCTGTCGATGATCTGACCATGGTTGTGTGGGAACAATCCACGCGTGCTCCGCGTGCGTCGTCTTTGGGCGGGTGCCGGCGAGTTGGACGTAGAGGGCGCGGATTGCGGAGAGGAGGCGGTCGGTGGCATCATCATGACCGCGTGCCGGCGCTTGGAACCGGTCACCGGCAGCGGGACGTTCTCGAGGAAGGGAAAGGTCATAGGCACGTGAAAGTCGGTGGGCGGGATTGGCGCAGCGGCGGCGGTGGGAGTCGGCTTCGGCTGCGGAGGTGTCTGTGTCGGCTTGAGAGGGATTGAAGATCGAGAGGGAGAGGAGGATCCGATGGTCACGCGAGAGGGTGGTGGGGATGGCGACGGCTGGAGGGCGGGTGATTAGCATGGCCAGGAACGAGCGGGAATCCTCCTCTAACTGAAATGAGACTTACTTTGCGGGCGGGAGCGCTTGGGCGTTGCGAACCGCTTGCCTGAGCTGAAGAATGGCTTCCCCTCTCTCGTTCATCTTCCTCATCCTCCTCTTCCTCTCGACACTTGACAGCATCCAGTCTTGCCTCGACCCAGTCCATCACTCGCCCAATAGTCATTCCCGCTTCCTCCGTGTTCCTGTCCGTAACGAGCGTGTGGGAATCTGACACGCCGACCTGCAGCATCTCCATCAAGTCCCGACAAGCCGCTGCGTATCCCGCATTGTACGCGCGCTTCGAAGCATGCCGTGAGGAGCGATAGAGGGTGGTGATACTTAACGCCGCCGCTGGTGGCAGGAAAAGAAGAAAAAATGACAAAGATAAGACCAGGCATGCCAAAGGGGAGAAGGCGACGTACCTTTGAAGTTGTCGAGCAGTTCTTTCTCCGAGCTGGCATTAAGAGAGTGGGCTGGAAGTGAGGATACGAGACTATTGAGATTGAGGGATTCGGTCATGGTGGTCGGAAGCAAGGTGCAAAACGAGCTTGATCCGAAAAGTCCTAATCGGGAAATTGCATTTTCTCGGCCTTTCCATCATCTTTTTCCCCTGAGTTTTTATCTCTCTGAGCGCCACTGAGGGTGGAATCTTTTTCTGCGTCGGAGAAGACGGGACTTGAATAAACACCACATCTACATCGAGGTTTCTGTCATCTGGACTGTCGGTGACTTGGTGTGTTTGCAGCGACGGCGCTATTGAAGGCTCCAGCCATCTAATTTTCGTGTGCTGATCTTTGTAAAATTAAACGTGAAAGGTAACTCAACGGTCTCAAACTGTATCAACCCTTCGATAGACTGGAAAATCTCGAAACTGGACAAGACCTGCTGTTAGAATAATTCCCAGCGGTGATTCTTTGCATGAAAGACAAGACGGCCTGGTCCATATAGAGTGATTTTAGATGATTGTACCGGGGCCACAAATACTCCCTTCACAGATGGCCAAACCGTATTGTAACAGTGTTGAACCTGAGTTCAATACAAATCCAGTTTAAGCCAAATGCATATCTGAGAGTAAATTGGAGGTTAGACATTATTCTCATGCGATAATCAAATGTAGAAGGATTCAAAGGACTAACTTTCACCTCACAGGTGTCTTGAGAGCGGGGTCAGCTGGGGTCGGTGGGGAAAGGCTCGGATGATGCGCCATCAATCCCGAGAAATCAAATCATCAATTGCCATATTGGGAATATATCCCGCCCTTTGGAGCTCCACGGTCGGCAGCAAATGTAAACAGCTCAAATGAGTTATCAGGTTCTAAAAATCCATGGAAGTGGCAATTTTCCCAGTTTTCGCCCAGCAATTCCTTTGTGCGGGCCTTCATTCTTATAAGTAAATGGGCATGTAAGACGTTGGGACCCTCGGACAAGAGATTCCAGGCAAGGCCCACAGCATTGCTTGTTGGGTTAGGAGTTTTCTGAATTCATTTTTAGCGCTCTCTTGATTGCCTTTTCGAAGACAATGTAAAAACTCAGGATTTCTGTTCGTAAGCAATACCCCGCCTTGTTGAAGCGCCGTGGATTGTAATCAAATTGGGCCACTTTTTGCCACTCCTCTTCATCCACAAAAGCTCGGTGAAGGGTGACCATGACTGCTAATGGTTAGATCTACTGACCCATCGATCGCGATGCGGCCTTAGTCAAGCTCCTTCATTTTTACTCAGCACCGACCTGTTAGTGAGTTGTTCTCCCCCCGGTTCTTGCCAATCACTTTTTTTTCTTTTACCTCAGGATGTAAAAAGGGTACAAAGCTCTCGGAGAAAAGATACATCATGGAACTCATTCAAATTGACGGGCAGATGAAATAGGTACGGCCTATGGCCTGCCCTATTTATTGGGCTGCAGCCTCAAGAAAGTGATGAATAAATGCTCGGTTCCCGAGGTTTCTCAAGAATGAATGTGTACGTTCGTTTTATGCAGGCAACATCGATTTGAAAAGGCACTGCCGCTGCTCATTTCTGACGGCGCTCGAGAATCCAATAGACTAGGTCATAGCCACTGACGGACTTCATAATGTGCTAAGTTACTTACATGGCATTCGTCGCCGTCCTGTCTGTGCCCGGTACCCGAATATGAATGATGCCTGTTCGGCAAAAATATTTCTTGTTGGAATTTGAAAGTTGATTGACACAGACATATCGAAATGGAATCTGAACCCCGTGTCTCTAGGTGTTCCTGGGGGTTCAACTTTTCGTCTTTCTGAGGAAGTTGGGGGAACGGAAAAGACAAATTCAACATCGTCTTTTATTTACTATTGATCGCCGGCGGCGGGTTGAAAACAACAGGCTCGCCGAGTAGATGTTCCATTGCGCCGGAGAGATGAACGCCTCTTTGAGCGAGCTGCGTCGTTGACTGCACCTTCCACGCCCACTTGCGGCCCTCTTTCTCCATAAGACCTGTCGTCCAAAAGGATTTTTTTCCCTCGCCGACAACGCGGAACACCACCCCGTATACAGCGCACCACTGAACGTGGGTGTACCAAGGTGCCCCCGGGGGCCGGATTTTGGGTAAGGCCTTGTCGTTTACATATGAGGACGTTATCCACAAGTGTTCATAATCGATCATGTCTGGAATTATATTGTATCATTGATGAGCGGTCGAGTAGCTGAACTTACAGGCACATAGAAAAATCCCGCGGAAGCCGTCTAGCTCTATCTCCTCGGCGTTGGCCCTTTCAATCATGACCATGTAAGGCGCAAAATCGGCAGCTTCGCGAGTCCCGGGCGCGGAATGCTCGCGAACCTCGGCCGCCTCGAGATTGAACGACTTGGACGGGTCTCCATTGGCCTCGGGCCTGTAACTGAGAATAAATCGAAAGTAATGCGTCCGAAAATTCATGGGAACGCTGGATTCATGCAGTGCCCATATTCTTGCACCACCCAACATAAACCGATGAAGCTCGATCCAATCTTGTGCAAGACGAACGCGAGTTTGCAACGGAGGCACAGAAGATTCGGACACTTCTTCTTCTTGTTTCTGCATGCGTTCCCGGTTCTTCATCTGAGCCTTGCAAAAATCTTTGTGTATAGGCCAAAAGGAGACTTGATGCTCCCGGCACTGTCGTGTCAAAGGTACGCACACATATCAATAAATCTTGGAAAAGAGTGGAATCCAAAACGGCGCTGCTTACACAGAAACGGACGCTGCGGCATCCAGAGCAAAGAAATAAGGGTGCTCCTCCTGTGGACCGTTTCGCCGAGCAGGCGGAGTAAGCGCACTCTTCCGGCGCGTTCTGGCTGTACGGAAGCTTTCCAGAGTCGACCTTGAATGCGTATTGCCGGCCGCGGTCGTCATCGCTATTGGCGGCGGCGGCATCCTTGTGCGCTTCAGACATGATAAAATCTTCCGGAGTTTTACAGGGTTCGAAGCTGCTCGAAGCTATCGAAAGACGGTAACGCGGCTTGTGGCCAAGAATGGAAAGAGTGTCATGTTTGGCAGCTGAGTCAGCATGTTCATCTCTTTCTCTCTCTCAACCCTCTCAACCTCTGTTTGCCGATTCCTGGCGGGGTGCCAGATTCTCAGCCGATTCGTCCGCCCCCAATACTGAAACCTCCTTTCAAATGAATAATTCTGTGAAGTTCATGCCAGAAATACCAATGATCAATGGCAGCAACTCTCACAAAACTCTCGCATAAGCCGTTGCAGCCTGGGCTGCGGTTTCACTGCCGTCCGACTTGCCCATGTGCTTCGTTGCCAACCCTGACACTGTCTTGTATTCGGTTTTCATTCATGTTTCTTTACGGAAGCGGGGCTGCAATATTTTTGATGTATATCAAACAAGACGGGCATCAAAGCCGTTTAGCGACCTCGCGAATCCTGTCGTCCGCAGCCGCATCTGAACAAACCCCACGAAACCACTACGGAACGCAAGAAACCAGGGCGTCGTAGCATACAAGTGCGTGGCCAATAAAAACTTGCGATTTGTCGCATTCTCGCATCGATGTTTCTTTGAATTCATCGGCTTCTGACATCGCTTCCTCGGTTAGGACTGCAAACCTTTCTGTTATGTGAAGATCTCAGCACCCTTCATAATCTCCGCCGATTCTGCTGCATTATATGTACTACCAGGTACTGCCCCGGCGGCACCGATATCACGGAAATAATCCCATGTTCGAGGCTGCCATTTCGAAACAGCAGTTATTTATGTATATCAACTGGCCGCGTCGATCTTGACCATCTGCCAAGCCGTTGTCGCGTCGTCTTTTTACGTGAGTGATAAAGCGAATCACGGTCCCGCTGAACCCTGCTGAACCCACTGCCCAGTGGCCCTTTTCTCAAATTTTTAATAGGGACTGGATTCTAATGTCGTACAGACTCTGTTGTGATGTATCGTTGGTGGAGCCAGCCATTGAATTCCTGTGCACCACAAGTTGTTACAGCCACTGCTGGAGCGTCTCGAGGAGTTTGACGCGCAAATCATTTTCACACATCGCACATCCTTGACCGTGGATTATCCCCGGTTTTTTCTTTCCTGAGACGGCATAAAACTCTATAAAAGCTCATCGGACATCACCATATCATCTCATTCCACCCACTTTCTCTTCTTTTTGACAACTTCGCTATGAAACTCTTTAATAATGTCATTCCTGCAGTCGTCCTCTTCGCTAGCCTTGCATCTGCCTTGGTTCCTCCCCGTGACTTTACGTCTGCTAGACGAGGACCAGTCGCGCCGAGAAGAAAATCGTCCCTGCTCATCAGTAATTATCTTCCTCCGATCCCAATACTATGTACAGGCACTCACATTTAAGCAGATCCTGATGCTCAACCCGATCTTCCCACTGCGCAGGCAGCCACAGCTGCCGCAAGCGCCGCCAATCTGAACCTGGACGACATCCAGGGAGATGTGTTGATCGGCATGAAGAAGAACAAAGAATTGTTCTACTTCTTCAGCATCGCCAACGCGACGGCGTTCAAGCCCAAATTGGCGTCTGACATCCTTCCTCTCATTACTTCGACGACCCAACTGCTCAGTGTTTCTACCCAACCGATTACAGCGGTCAACATCGCGTTTTCGCAGTCCGGTCTCACTGCATTGGCCATTACCGACAATCTTGGGGATTCCGCCTTCAGAGCCGGTCAATTCAGCGACCGCAACGCCTTGAATGACCCAGGTTCGACCAACTGGGTTCCAGAATTCGCTGGCACTGGCATTCACGGTGTTATTCTTTTTGCTTCCGACACGGAGGGCAACATCAACGACGAGGTGGCCAAGGTTGAATCTGCATTAGGCAGCAGCATCACCAAGGTATACTCTCTGCAAGGCGCTGCTCGTCCTGGCTCAGAAGCAGGTCACGAACGTGAGTGGCGGAACAGTTTTTAATCTGGTTCAAATTTCTTATTCTTACAACAGATTTTGGTTACCAAGATGGCGTTTCAAACCCCAGCGTCAGCGGCTTCACCGCAACCCCAATGCCTGGCCAGTCGGTCGTCGATAGCGGCACGATTCTGCTCGGGGAGACCGGTGACTTTGTTACTCGCCCCCCATGGGCTAAAGACGGCTCGTTCCTCGTCTTCAGACAGCTCAAGCAACTCGTCCCTGAATTCAACGAGTTCCTCACAGCCAACCCAATTGTTGCACCTGGCCTCACTTCGCAGCAGGGTTCTGATCTTCTCGGTGCCCGTATGGTTGGCAGATGGAAGAGCGTAAGTTTAATCGAACATTCTAGTCATTCACATGCTAAGATACCCTCAGGGTGCTCCGATAGACCTTTCGCCCATGACTGACGATCCTGCGCTTGGAGCAGATCCCACTCGCAATAACGACTTTACCTTTGCACACCCCGATTCGGTCCTTAACACGAACCAGACCAGGTGAGCTATACCGCTGTTTGTTTGATGTGTTGGAAAATTAATGGCCATAAGATGCCCTTTCTCTGCTCACATCCGCAAGACTCGCCCTCGTGCCGACTTGGGAACGCCAGAGGAGACTTCGCACCACATCATGCGCGCCGGCATTCCTTACGGTCCTGAAGGTTTGCCATCCTCTTGCTAGCAATGATACGCGCTAACAATATGTGTTTCAACAGTGAGCGATGATGAGGCTTCGTCGGGCACCACCTCTACTGAGCGCGGTCTTGCCTTTGGTTTGTTGATGAAAATTTCTTCTCGCTCTGAATACTCAATGCAGCATGCAGTGTCCTACCAGTCAAACATTGGCCAAGGTTTCCGGTTCATTCAGCAGGTCTGGGCGAACAGCGCCAAGTGAGTCTTTGCCCTGCTTTGGTTGCATAGGTTCTCATAACCTTTCGTAGTTTCGTGCACGGTGGCGTTGGAGCCGATCCCATCATCGGTGAGTTTCACTGCAGAGTTGTTGGGTATCAAAAAATTTACACGTTGTTTAGGCGCAGCTGCTGGTGCCCAGCGTGTCGTAACTGGACTCGATCCCACCGATTTCACCCGCCCCGTAACGCTCACCACTGGTAAGGAGCAAGTCATTGACTTCGCTGATGTCGTATTTAACATATGCACTCTTTTTAGACTTTGTCGTTTCACGCGGCGGAGAATATTTCTTCACCCCGTCGTTGTCTGCGATTGCCAAAACTCTTTCAGTTTAATCGTTTACATATCAATCCTTACTGATTTATAATCCCGGTAATTTTGGGGACAATGTAGTGGTAGTTGACCATAAATGTAGAGAAGTAACTCATCGAATGCAAGAACGCTTGTTTTGCAGCGACATTATATGTTCAACTCAAGTGTTCAACCAACAGTCTCGGTACTTTGACCGCACTGACGCTGATGAAACGTTTTTCCCCTTTCACGAGAGGCCTAGAGGGGAGAGGGCATCTCCGCCAACTTTCCAGCTGAGTGTAATTTCCTACTTACATATTGAACTTGTACGCTGCGCGAAGATGCCGTCTTCGGCATAAATTTAAACTCCGCCAACTTGAAACTCCGCCAACTGTATAAGAACGGCAAATCGCGCGTAACTTTTTTTCTTCACGACGCTTTGCCCCCCATCTGGCCGCCAACGTGAGCGTAGACGGGTCTTCCATTTTACGACGTCGGAGAGCACATTCCAGGCTTCGCTTTCGCTAGCAACACTATGTCTCCATCTTGGAGATGATGATGGATTTCTAGATAGTAGCGCAACCCACATTTTCATTGGTAGTAATCCTCGACCGAGGATATATTAGCACGAACCCATCTATTTACGCTTTTTGCGACCGTTTGATCCTTGTGTGAAGTGCACGGATTCACAAAAAACAAAAAAAAACAAAAAAAAGGAAAAGGAAAAGCGCTCGGTTTGGTGGTGCCGCAGACATTGAGACAAACGAAAATCATCAACCCACCTTGAACCCACCACTCCCCATCCACACGTAACCCATCTTGCGGCGTCTCCTCGCAGTCGGCCACAAATAGCGTGTAATTGGCGCAGCACATCTTCCAGACAAAAGCGACTCCATTAGGTTCAACCCAATCCGACGTACATCATCAGGTTTACCTCCACCATCTGCTGTTTTCTCTGTTTCTCCGGGAGTTTCCTCGACTCTGCACGTTGCATTTGCGTGTCGGTATACAACGCTCTCCGTGCTACCCTCAATCTATTATTATAGGATTCGCATCGATGGATGACACGCCCTCATCAATCAATGACGCATATTTAGCTTGTATTTATAGTGGGCCAGGGCTGGCAGTCCTACCCCACAAACGCCGAACGCCTTTTCTCGACCACAATGTCTCTTTCACGCCACAGTACGCTCTCCTGTTGCCTCTAATTATCGTCTCCTAACCCAATTGCAGTCAACGCAGAGGATGTTATCAAAAAATGCAGAGACCATCCGCATCGCAAGCATGCAGACCAACAGGGACGCCAGACCCTGCATCAGTCGTGGTCCCGCGATGAGGATGCTGCTCGCGCCCCCAAGTATACCATACCTGAGTTTGGGATCAACTCCAAGGCCGCGTACCAACTCCTCCACGACGAGACCGCGCTCGACGGCAATCCCTTGCTGAATCTCGCGTCGTGAGTGGATATTTTGTTTCTTCCTCGTTTCAAACTGATGGCGGCGCAGCTTCGTCCATACTTGGATGCCAGCAGAAGCGGAGAAACTCATCATGGAAAACCTGAACAAGAATCAGGTCGATCAAGACGGTTCGTACTGATTCTACAGGATGCCTGCGACGCAGCTCATTCCAGTCCAGAATACCCCGCTGCCACCATCATCCACAACCGCTGCATCTCGATGTGTACGCAAACTAAACTCCACTTGACGCGTTGTTCTGACGCGATCCATCCAGTGGCCGACCTGTGGAAGGCGCCCAAAGAAGGCAAGGTCATCGGCACTTCCACCGCAGGTTCGTCCGAGGCGATCATGCTCGGTGGCCTGGCCTTCAAAAAGCGCTGGCAGGAGGCGAGGAAGGTGCGTGTCTATCAATGCTTTTTTTGCGCTAAATTCATCTGATTGTTCTCGCAGGCCGCTGGGAAAGATCACTACCACCCAAATATTGTCTTTGGGTCCAATGCGCAGGTTGCCCTCGAGAAATTCGCGCGGTTCGTTCGCCTGCTTCCCTCAACTCTGTACTCACGACGAGCACCGCAGATACTGGGATGTCGAAGCGCGTCTGGTCCCTGTTAACGCGTCCACCAACTACGTTATCAACCCTCATGATGCCATCCCTTTCATCGACGAGAACACCATCGGAGTGAGTTGCGTCCTGCTCGCGTTGCACGCGTCCTAAACACGTTCCCAGGTAATCGTTATCGTCGGAAGCACCTATACAGGTCACTTTGAGGACGTCCAGCTCATGTCTGATCTCCGTACGTGGCATGCCTCCTTGCGCGTTCGCCGCTAACACCTTGCGCACGCAGTGGACGACTTGCAGAAGCGCACCGGCCTCGATATCCCCATTCACGTCGACGGCGCCAGTGGGGCTTTCATCGCGCCGTTCGCGTACCCGACGTACAAGTGGGCCTTTGATGTGCCCCGTGTGCATTCTATCAACACCTCGGGCCACAAATTCGGTTGGTCCTGGCTCTTGCAGCATCTAATTATGGCTTGACTTCATATCCAGGTCTCGTCTACGCCGGACTTGGCTGGGTTCTTTGGAGAGATGAATCGCTCTTGCACAAGGACCTGATTTTCGAGCTGCGTGAGTTTCTGCGTCCTTGCGCTGGTGTTATCCTGACCTGTCCGCCAGATTACCTC
Source organism: Mycena crocata (assembly GCA_029281795.1). NCBI lineage: Eukaryota > Fungi > Basidiomycota > Agaricomycetes > Agaricales > Mycenaceae > Mycena > Mycena crocata. The sequence continues at coordinate 146,056 of JARJCP010000072.1, forward strand.
GGAAGCGTCGAATACTCTTTCACTCTGTGCGCCGTTTTCTCCCCTGTCGGATCCGTACTGACTCGCGATTCAGCAACTTCTCGAAGCCCGCTGCTCCCATCATCGCGCAGATGTATAATTTCCTTAATCTCGGTTTGTCTCGATCGCTGTTGGCGTCCCCTCTGTCTCACCCTACAAAAAGGTTTCGACGGCTTCCGCCGAATCGCGATCAAGGACTTGCGCAACGCACGCATGTTGTCGCGAGCTTTGGAGGCCACGTATTTCACGGTCCTTAGCAACGTGCACAAGCCCTCCGCGAAAGGAGTTGCGGAGCTCGAAAGCACCAATGACACAGACGATCCAGAGCTCTACGAGCGTGGGCTCCCTGTGGTCTCCTTCCGCCTGTCTGACAAGTTTGCGGCCGAGTATCCCCACGTGCAGCAAGCGTGGATCCAGTCGATGTTGCGCACCAAGGGGTGGATCGTCCCTAACTACAATGCCCCAGAGGGCGAGGCAGAAACGCAAATTCTGCGTGTTGTGGGTGCGTAACCCACGTTCTCCAGGCGGTTTCTCGGGCTAACAAGATTTTTGTGCACAGTCCGCGAGACTCTCAGCGAGGACTTGATCGAGCGGCTGATCGTCGACATTTTGGAGGTCACCGAGGCTCTCATGGGTACGTCTGCGTATTCGAGAACCACGTTCGCCGATCCCTCGTCTGCTGCGCATGCAGAGGGTGTTGCCGTAGCTGTAGCTTTGCCGCCTTCGTCCGCGTTTCCGCCCGTTCCTCCCCATTCTACGTATTCCCGTCCAGAGTCTCCTCCCTCCATCGCCTCTCGTCTGCCCGCTTCGACTCCATTCTCTTCCCTCCCTGTGACCGCGTTGGGTATACACAAGCAGTCTTTCCCTGCGCGGCTCATGCAAGCCGTCCTTCTTCCCTTCACCTTCATCTTCCATCTGTTCACTGCGTTCCTGTTCTTCACCTCCTTCCGTTCTCCCTTCCCCTTCCCGTCATCTTCGTCACGTAACTCACCTGTTTTTTTTGTTACTCTGGCGATATCACATGTCTGACATATACCTTTTTTTTCCCCTACAGAATCCAGCACTGCGGCCATGCTACTCAAGGGCGCGAACATGAACCAACCTGACAAGGACCATGGGCGCCCCGAGAAAGCCAATTTCGGCGACGGGACGGGTGAAGCTGCGCAGGGACAGTCTGGATTTGCACGTCAGTGCTGAGGGGTTCGATGCAAAAGCCGGAAAAGATTGTGTTGTATTGATTTTGGAAGTCTGTCTGCTGCTGTAAAATATGTGCTTTGCCTGTACCTCGTAGTACCGGTTTCCCGTCAAATATGAGATGGGGAGACCTGTATTTCATTTATTTCCATTTCAAGATTTAAAGCGCTCTGTATTTGTGTTTGTGGTTGTGGTTCAATGCAAAACACGTTCCTCCAGGCCCCAGGGCGCTTGTCTCACTCTTTTCACCGTTCTGCATTCTCGCTCGCGCCAATGATTGCTAGAAACTACCCCGACGCATTTAAAGCTCCCCCGAGTCTGGCGAACACCACTGCGGAATCGAGGGAGTTGCGGCGCAAGAAGGTAAGTTCAAATCAGTGTCGCCATCTGCCACGTACGAGCCTCACGGCGAATATTACATAGATTCTGGACGAACAGAAACGAGTTTGTCGTCGCGTTCATGACTGCCTGATCTCTGTCGATCTGTGCCCATACAGAGACGTGCTCAACGCGTGGCGTCGTCGCGCCAGTTGGACCAGTTTGCGGATGCTGAAGACTCGCAAGATGAAGATATCGTGGAAGCGCTGAAAGGTATGTCTCATTGTGCGATTTCTTCGTCGCACATCCATCGTAGCGACAGGCGCGTACATGCGCCAGTCCTCCTTCAGTGTTCATATCGACTTTATTCTCTATCTTCTTCTTCCGCAAGACTCTTAGAATCTTCATGTGGTACACGCTCCCCAGCTCTCCCGTCCCGTTCTCTTCAATCTCACTGGCTACGAGCCACAAGGCTGCCATTTGTGTATTTTAGGTCGGCCTTTCTTGCACCCGTCCGTTCTTCCCCTGCCGTTTTCAGTTCCCTTCGAAGTTCGCAGTGTCTTACTCGCACGGGGTCGCCATAATTGCTCGTGATTACATGACTGGCTGACAATGATGTGATCATAGAAATCGATCGTTTGGAGATGCTGGTCCAGGCCTACGATAAACAGAAACAGGAATCTGAGCAAGGACAGAATTTTAATTCCGAAGCCGGAACCAGTGTAACTGGCCAGACCCAGTCCAGGCAATCCTAGCTGTTAGATGAAAATGATGGAAGTGGAGAAAACGATGGTGCTCTTTCGTTTTGAATATCTTTGTAAAAAATATCTCCTTGTACTTGAATCTGACTGCAATGTACGTCCCTCTCCTCTGGCCAACCATGTAGACTACAGAAATTCGCATGTATGTATTTCCATATTCGGCGTCGGGCGTTTTCGTGTTTGTCTTTGTAGCTCTACGTCACAACACGCGACTTGTCCACAACAGTCATTGTCAACACTCTTTCTTGTTCTGCACTCTTTCTTGTTCTGACTACATCCTAGCCGCGTCGGCAATGGCTAAGAACCGCAAGGCGGCATTCAAAGTCCCCCCAAGTACAGTGAATGTGTCCGAATCGCAGGACTTACGCCGAAGAAAGGTTTCTCTTTCTGGTTCGTCGGAGTGTGCTGCGATGCTTACAGAGGAATTAGGCTCTGGAAGAACAAAAACGAGTGTGTCACACTTCTAACTCTCTCTGGACACGTCTGAACCCCGGCGCGCCTGTAGCGGCGCACCCAGCGCGTGGATTCGTCGCGGCAACTCGACCTCTTTGCGGACCTCAATCTCGGACAATCGGATGGCGAAGAGGAAGGGGAAGATCCGGGTGTTGTGCGTATGGGAATTGCCGCATACGCATCCATGCTTCCTTCTACCTCTACAACCCCGGACCACATCGAATCCTTGGGCCTGCAGACACCCAAAGCAGACGGTAAGAAGAAAAAGAAACGAAAGCAAAAGTCGAAGAAGGAAGCTCCCACCACCAGTAATAAGTGGGCCGATCAATGCATGTATGCTGAGCTCTTGGAGATGAACGAAGACGATCCTTGGACCGCTTCAGAATCGAACGCAGATGGTCTGCCAGAGGACCTTGAGACAGGCTGGGTAGCAAGTTTGTCCTTTTTCTTGATCTTACTCTTCAATTTAACCTTCCGTTTCACAGTGGCACCGGTCCCTATTGGAAAACGGTGTCTCGCGGTCACCGATCAATCTTTAGGTGTCCCTGGCCTTGGTAATTGGCAGCTTTATTCCGACTACGTTTCTGATTTTTTTAAAACCCCCAGTTCCAAACACATCCTTACGAAGCAGGAAATTGGGGAAGCTCCTTATGCCTCGGTTCCCTTCAACACTGCCGCCATTGACTATTCTGTAAGACACTGCGCTCTTGACCCCCTTCTCACTCGTTTTTTCATTCTATGTATAGAGATTGCATTTTGGACAATAACTGGCGTGAAAACGGTATCTTGCATATTCTCGATGTCCTGAAATGGAAAGGTCAGGATATCGGGGACTGCGAGACATCTTTCAGGTTGGTATAGCTTATCAAATTTTATCCATGTATTCAACAATCATGTAGATTCTGGTGGAGGGATACTCGACTAGGAGAACTTTCCGCCTCCCCACCCCCTTCAACATCAAATGACAATCAGCAATCTAACCCTGCCCTTCCTAACGCTCACTTAACGGCGTACCGATTTCCGTATCCTACAAAATTCCTAGCAGTCCCATATCACGCAGACATATCTCTTTCCGTTCTGGAATCACAAATTGTGCCGCTCGCTCAAACATCTAGGTTCATCGACATAGATGTGCCTATTTCACCCACGGATGCGGAACCTACCCAGTCTATGGTGGTCGACCAACTGCCAGCAAATGAAGCGACAGTCAGGTTGACAACTCGGAGTGTCGAAGTTTGCGCGGATGGGCTTTTACTTTACGTCGCAGAGGCCAGTTACGAGGCTGGCACAAGCCCTCTCAGTAGCTGGATCCCTATCGTAAAATACGACGAAGCCCGCGTGTCTGATGGCATGACTGACCCCAGCACGGCGGCAGACGGCCCATTGAACCTTTTCCACAGGTCAACTTTATTGCTCCGATCCGTGTGTCGGCTAACACTTCAATCTAGGCTTGTTCAAAAACGAATCGTCCGGAATTCGACCTCGCTCGTCACAAATTCCTCATTACATACGGACATGGAGATTTGAAACATCTTTCTGTCAGAACTACATGTGCAAAAAGCGATCTCTGCTTCGTAAATCGTTGGATGAACTCAGTGCAGTGAGAATTGTTTCTGTCGAAGATCATTAGATCACTAGTGGGTGCAGTTCCGCATTCAACATACCCGGATCGCACGACCCTTGAGTTGCAGGGGAGGGACGACAAGGAGAAATAGCCCAACCACAATTCTACACGAGGGTTGTGACTCATGAGCAAGTATGCGCAAGTATGGACCATGAACTTACGCAGCTTCAACCCCGAAGACTTGGAATGCTCCGTGTTCCTCAGCCCACGGTACTTGGAAAAATGCGACTCCGAATCCTAGATGCACTGATTTGTATCCTATCGAGCTGGCCGTGAGACCAAAACGTACCTCCCAGCGTTCGGCTTAAGTTGATCAAAGCGCTCACTTCCCCCTGAAAAAATTCAACCACGGATCAAACTCCACAGACCGTACTCACTTGGTGTTTGGGGAAAGCATCGTTGCAGTAAGCATCTGAAACACGAGTTCCGTCAATATGAAAATCAGGTGCCTCGCAAGCACACTCACAAACTACGACCGTATTGATCATAATCGCCATTTCAGCCAAACCCCAACCCATCACAATTGCACCAGCGCTCAAATGGTGCTGGAATGCTGCGCCGAGGACGACAAAGCCCACTATATAGAGAGGAATGGCGATATAACAGGCCCTGTTGACCATGACTTGAGTAACCCTTCCTTGAATTGGGTAGCTACACCTACCATAAACGACTTTCAGCTTCGTAAACACCCTTGTTGCGTCTGATGCTGAGGTCCATGATCCAGTCATTCATGTATCGACCGACCAATTCTCCCAAAATGACAGAGACCTGTGCGTACAACGTCAGCACTGTTCAAAGAGACTCCAGAGATAGATCCACGATGGGGGTTCCGTAAGCTCCGGCGATGGCATATTCCGACCAAGCGAATCTAACGAGAGGTAAGGAAACAATGAACCCGACGATTGGTAAGACGCACCCAAGGGGAGGGGGGCTTCCGAGAAAAACGGCGTTTGTGACCTGAAGATTGTGAGGTTCAGACTCCGCGCACATGGGTATCTTACATTTATACCAATGCCGAATCCAAACAGGAAGGCCTGACAGTCATTGTTGAGAACGGTTCCTGAGTCAATGCACGACAAAGACTCACCTCAAAGACCAATAAACCGAAGATATGGGGACGCCAGATGACGTTCAACGGCGAAATAATTGCCTCCGTCCACGACACACGATATTTGGACATTTTCAGCCCGGTGGTTCCGATCAGCGACTCGATGCGGTAACGGAGGCCCGTGGTCGGACGCGGAGGAACAGGTTTGATGGTTCGGTCGTACATACTGTATCCAACCATCAACTAGGTCTTTTTGAGAATACAAATTTTCAGGCTCACGTTTCCTCCATGAAAAATACGATCAAAAGCACAACAATGGCGCCATACATGGACCCAATCCCATATGCCCAGCGCCACGACGTGCGAGCCACGAGAAAGCCGAAAGCGAATGGAGAAAGGAAGGGGGATATGATGAAACCCATGGTCCAGAAGTTCAACTGTGTTTGATTATTATCATAAGTAAATCGAACGAAGGATAACAAGGTTGATTTGTACAAACCATGCGGGCTTGTAAATGAAATGGGTACAGGTCCGTGACCACGTAAAGTCCCTTGGTGACCGGTGATTGAGAATGGGATGGACAGAACTACATCAGCTCTTACAGTGACTTGGGGTGCGGTCCTGATCATGAGTCAGTCAACATGACAGTTAAGGAGCCTGGAATACCGAACATACCCGAAAAATGCCGTTAGACAACGCATGGCTGGAGTATATATTAATTGGGCTGGAATGCAGCAGAGAGTGCATATTACCGGCAAACGTTTTCAAATTCGGGGAAAATGTTGCCCCTATAAGGAACCCTAGCGCTAAAAGCTGGACGTCTCATTAGAAACGATGATATGATGAGAGGCATTCGCGCACCTGCGACCAAAACAAAACAGGGAGGCGGCCGACACGCCGTATAATTATACTGCATTGCAGTACTGAAAAAAAAAGCTCTTTGTAATAGGGACACTTACACAGCAGCTAACCCTCCCCAACCTGGATTAAAATATCAGATATCGAACAGAACCTGAATCCAGTTGCCATTCCACGGACCAAGTAAGAAGATACTCCAGCTATATACCGCAAGTCAGTTCTTTCTTTCCTTTTTCACTGAGGACAGGATTTGCCAACGCACTTGGAAGTTAAATTGTTGATTACTCCAGGTGTCGTATCGTACTGTGCTGCAAGCTTGAAAATCGCGGCAATCCCTGAGCATGGTCAACTTATAATTATACAAAGAGCAATATTTCAACGCACCGATTCCGGAGTCGAAATCAGGGACAATTGCGGCCTACCCGCACACATGAGCATCACACCCGAGGATGTAGTCTTGAACATAGGCGCATAGGCGCACCAGTGTGATGATAATCAACAGCAGAGACTTGCGTTTGTCGCTCCAGTTCTGAGGATCATCGGGAGAGTCTGTAGGCTTTCCACGGTTGATCAGTCGAGTGAACGCGTTTGAGGCATTGCGACTGGCTCACCTGCGGCCATAGCACTTTGGTGCCATCGCGAGAAAGTTTCAAACGGGACGCGACGCCTTCGCCAAACTCGATCTTGGCCTCCCTGGTGAGGGACTATGAGGTCCCGGACAACTTGTAATTTTGTAGGTGAGCGCACTCTGGATCAATTACCAAACGCCCAGCAGCCTGTTCATGGAACGCGTATAAGTCGATTTCAGAGTGGACACTGACGCTGGCATCGCCGTCGACGTTCTTCTCGGGATTTGGTTTCCCTTCAGTCGACATGGTGGGCTGGGAAAGGCGACGCAAACGGGAGGTAAAAAAATCAGCTGAGGACTTAAAATAGCTCATACCGTGCTCACGAGTCATTCTAAAAAAGGTAGGTCGCTCCCATCAATTCAGTTGGCTATGAGAAGAGTGATGGTGAATTGTGGGACCCACCTCCGTGACATCGGCGTACAAAATCCCAAGCATTTTACTGCTCAATTACACCCATCTCGTTGGTCGAGAGTTTGGCGGTGATATATCGTCCGGCTCCCGGAACAAGCAAGGAATGGAGATGCAACCAGGACGGCATACTTACCCGTGCTCGACGGCGGTGCTCCGGAACTGACATTTTGTAATGCCTACACATCCAAACACCCCAAACACCGATATTCTATGCTTCTAAGCTCCCTGGGAATTTAAGGGCCGACTTGGAAAGTCCGCACAAGCTGTGTATGTGTGTGAAGTTGGGAATCTTGGGATGGGGGAACAGGGATCAGGAGGCAATGCCTTTGGGTATAAACATGTAATAACATCACGTGTTAATTTTACAGCTTCGACTTACGCTGTACGGTACACGCCATGCCTCTTCCGCACGACCTCTGCTCTCGCATTCAGAATGCTTTCCGTGCGCGGCACAAGACGGTCTCAGTCCACCACAACACCCAAAATCTCGGCATCATGTCGATTCTTCTTCGCGGTGGCTTCATCTCCAATTTGACCCGCGGAACCATCGCAGAAGCTTCTCCCTCTGCGTTTCTCACCGTGAATGACGCGGAGAAACGGATATGGGCTGAGCTGAAATACCGCAACGATCTCCCCGTGCTGCAAAGCATGGAGCTCATCAGCAAACCCAGCAAAAACATCTTTATGGACCTCGCCGAAATCCGCCGGCTATGCACGGGCAGACGAGCGCAGAATATCGCGCCACTGGGGCTGGGGGAGCTCATCGTTATAAAGACGAGCGACAAGGAGAATGAGTGGCTGGAGGCTCGGGAGGCGCTGCAGATGAAGCTGTCTGGTGAAATAGTCTGTCGAGCGAAGTAATGGGTGGATGGATGATAATCTATGTGAGTCAGCCTATCAAACTTTCTTCATATTCTGCTAAAAATTACGCGGTAGATACCGATGCACGCATCCGGAAGCGCTCCGGTCGCGCCGCTGTTTTAATGACTTGCGTTTTGGAGAGCAAAGTCGGCATTTTTCGTACTGCTACAGTCAAGAAACATATGCTGCTCTAGATAATCGTACTGATGTCTTTCGTGATAGGAACCCGTAAATACGCGTAAGTAAATCGTTAAATCGTTTGTCGGATCGTTTGTTATTAAACGTCGACGTCGTCGGCTCTCGCCTTGTTTTCCGCATTAATCCGAGCGAGCACCTTCCTCACCTCGTGGTCCCAGTCTGTCCTCACGCAGAGCATGGTCCCGAAGACTGCGCAATAGACCAGCGAAACGGTTAGTCCAATCCATAGGCCGTGCAAGCCGAAGTCGCAGTTGAACGCTAGCCATGCGCCAAATGGGATTCCTAACAAGTTGGCTTCAGCATTTTGCTCACAAAACTTATCCAGACATGATGCACACCGATGATGTAGTAAGCGCTATAGTCGAGAGGGTGAGCTGTATATAACATTGTGGTAATACAACATACCTGAGATTTAACAGTGCGCCGGTCATCTAAAACGAGTGAGACGGAATTCAGCATTTTGTATGCAACCCTGCATACCTGTTTCCCCTTGGCGCGTAAAATGCCTCCGGTGACAGCACTAGTTCCGTCGAACACTTGGAATAACGCCACCAACGGTAGAATAGACGCAACCAATTCTACCACGACGGGGTCTGCACATCGTTAAGCGATACAACCTAGCGCGAAAAAATATTTGAGCTACCCTCATTAAATAGGTAGGCCCATGTGTGCCGGAAGAACATGAACATGGTGCTGAATTGAACGATAAGAAGTGACTTGCGTGTTGAATTGGCCACGTACCTGAACACCAGACTAAGCGCAAATGCCATTAGGATAGCAGTGTATGCCGCCACTTTGGCGCGCGAAGAATTTAATTCGCCCAATAGATTCCCGATTCTATGTAGAGGCACGGTCAGTTCGAGAGATTACGACCAAAAACCGGCCAACTCACCGAACCGATGCTGCGACGCTGAGAGCGAATGGCGCCTGATACGTAGTCGATGCAGATGACAGGAGAATGGATTGCGTCGCGAGCGAAACAGGACCAAGCCTATTTAGCATTAGTGGTTGAATACGTCCGTTGTCGTGTACGAGTATCTGCACTCACAGAGACGCTGCTAGTGCAACCAGTTCCCAGGCCCACCACTCTGAAGCTGTTTGACCCACACCGGCGAGCCCAAGATTCACCAAAACACCGAGACTGGTAAAGCTACGGCGCGAAACTGGCTGCCATGCTGTGCGCGGTGCAATGAACACGCCGTAAACAATGTTCATGAGACAGACTAGGTTGAATGCGCAAGCGGTAGCAATTGGTGCTCCGATGTACCCCAGCCTAATGGGCTCTGGACCCCATACTAATGCATCGTCAATTGATATAAAACAGAGGAAGTGGCTATGGATATACCTAGGATGTAATTGAGCACGGCATTGATCGGAGCGACGATGCAGATAATCCGCGTGGGAACAGCGAATAAACCTCAAGTGGACTTGAGCTCATGTTCTCGGAATCACAGCTGAAAAATCATACCTTGCGATTGGAAGTAACGTCTCAAAGTTCATTCGGGTAAGAAAGCCTTTTTCTCCAAGGGGGCGGGAATCATACCGGCTGATCAGATTGAAAGTATACGCTGAACACAAAAGGTTGTTTAAAATAGCACGTCCCAAAACAGCAACATCATTGACTTACCTGGAAGGCCTAATGAAACCCATCGTAAATATAGAGATGCCAGGCGGGCGACTTCAGGATCCTGCTTAAGACCGAGAAGGATTGCTTCCGCGTTGAACCAAATGCAATACATGGGCTGGATAGGAAGGCATTACGTCAACTGCTCCAGGCATTGCACCGAGTACTCACGATGAGCGCGGCTCCCATTACGACAGCTGACAATGAGAAAAAGGACACGGTTCAGACAATTTTGGGCAAGGCATGATGCAATGGTGACCGACCCATGCGCTGGGACCAAAGCCCCACGAGGTTTGGTTGGGGCGAAGTCCATGCTGATGGAAGCATTGTATCTAGCGCACTGACGAAGCCTTGTAGGATAGAGAATCCGGATACACTGGCTGTCATCGAGCCCTATGTTACGTTCATTTTATGGGTCGAAAGCGGCTTCAGAAACTGTAAAAATCAAAACTTACAAGGGTAATTCCAGCGAGAGCGGTTGTGGACAGGTGACCGATGCTCAAAACAGGAGCCATGATTAGACTGTACTCGAGTAAATGTGTACCAAACACGGGGAGTCTTGTGGTTTTTTACAGGAGTAAGAGCCGTGCCGGGTAGGCTTTCTGAGAACTTACGAGTATTTCGTGAGAATCTTGAGTTCGGACAAGTAAATTGCAGCCATGGACAGATCATCACCAGTCCGGGTTTCGTCGTCCTGTTCCTGAATGCGAGGCACAGGTGGGTCAGCTCGAAGGAGGGGAGTGTTCTCAGTCGGGTTGGGCATCAAATGTGGGTGTTGTGTAATCGCAGGGCCAGCCATGGAGGGGCGGGAGGGGCGCCTAGCTATGCGAGATTCGCTCGTGTGACCTTCAGCGTCGGCGGATTCTGTAGCATTCTCCTCCATTCCGTTGGAGTGCGCTGCAGCAAACCGAGACACAGTGGCATAGTCGGACGGCAGGGATCCAGAGGTCATTGAGTGGACGTAGGAAGCCATGTTGACTAGTAAGACCAGTAAGGCGCCTTTTTGTACTAGGGGCGAGGCGGCAAGAAGCAAAGGTCCTAAGCGAAATTTTACGATTCCATTTATAAGTCATCCACCATATGCGGATACGCGGACCGTATTGTCGCGGTGGCGTGACCTGATGTATACCAGAGGAATAGGGGCTTGACGGAATGCAGGGTTTCATTCTGACTGTTGAAAGAGTCCAGTGAATTTCTTTTGATTTTTCTGGATGTCGACTGGGTTGAGTTTACTCGTTTGGACCCAGGCATGATGAATTGGTAGAGAATCTGCCTGTACAGGGGAGCTGAGGAAAATTCAAGTATTGTGGAGTCATAGAAAGAAGAATAGATCCAAAAGGTTAGATTGAAAGTGTGGCCGATGCCTGAAAGCGCACGACACGACCGTCCTACTATCCAACTTGCAAGTTCAACCAGTTTTGAACCGTGGGAATACAAAATTGATGTTGGTTGATCGGTGCCCGGAAATAATCTTCCACTATAACCAACCACAACAAGTTCACGTCACGATGTATGTAGTATCCGGTCAGGAGTAAATCCAGTTTCGCCGGATTATTCGCACTCGCGGGTGCCACAACTATACGGAAAGATCCCAATTCACAGTACAATTTTACAAGATATACATCAATATCCCTATTTACATCAACATACCTGTGCTCTAGATGAGCGCAGAGGAAGTCAGATTTTGCCTCACAACCGTCTCACGAACTGAAATCAGCCGCAAGTCAGCTTAGGACACAAAAAATATATGTTCTTCATCTTACCACTGCCGATTATCTTGACGCTGCTCGGAGCATCCTTTCACGCATAGGAACATCAGCGCATTCCTAATCTCGAAACGAAAGCAAAGATCTCACCGTCACCGAAGTGAAATAGCTGTAGTACGCCCGTGGACTTGGACTGAGCCTCTTGTGTATGCCGCGAAATTGGCTCCTCAGGTCTGGAAAATAAATTGAGTCGTATGGGAAGATGAGCATCTTTGAATTGGCACGAACATGAGCTGGCGGTCTGCACGTCATTCAGCCTATCCTTGTAACTAGGAAGATATTTGGATAGTCTTCAAAAGGGTAGTCAGAAGATGCAGACTTTCAAGAAAAACCAGATGTAATCACTGAATGCCGCTTTTGAGCTTTCTGTCGAAAATATCGTATTTGTTCAAGAAGAGAATGAGGGAGACTCGTTGCAGTATGGTATTCGAACAAATCGTTTTCCACAGCGCGACAGAGTCCTCCTGAGTAAAGAGATGAGATTATACCAGTATCTGGGATGGAGAGTACGTACAAGGCGATTCACGCTACTGTCCTCCCGGAGGTACTGATCAAAGCACGACATGGGAGCGAGAAATATAATGGCATCGACTAGAATGGGAAGTTGTGAGGTCAAAAGTGAGCAGAGAAGGGAACTAACCTTGGTCAAAGAATGATAGCCAATTGTCTTTTTATCTACATGTGAGCAGGAACAAAACACTCCATGAAGAGACTCACGACGCTGCATGGAAGAAAGTCAGATTCAAGGTAGCAAGGATCAAACGAGACTTCCTAACCTGTGTTCGACTGCCCCCCACGTCGATAATTGACCAGGTCTCGTCAGGGCGGTATTCGCTTGTTTTCATCTCGAACTTGTGCTCCAATGCGCCGATTGTTTCCAATCTTGCTTTCATCACGTCGTCTGCTCGGACCAGTCAGGCATCAGCTCAGAAGAAAAAACAGCAAAAGAATTCCCACCGTCAGCTGGGACGTAATCCAAGGCCGTGACGCGCGATAGATCGTTCAGAAAGCTGGAAATGGGTATCAACGGTAACGTACAGGATAAGGCAGCTCACAACCCAGGGCTGTCTTCCAAGCGAATCATCTTCGCGTCCAATGTAGCCTGAACATCGGGATCCTCCCACAATCGCACCATGCTTCCGGATAGGGAATGCAAAACTGCCTGTGTGGCCGTTTCCATTTCCTTTGACGAGACATGAAGTTCTTGTGGGATCAATGCATTCTCTGCGTTGTTTGGGAGTTGGCCTGGGAAATTGAGCGCCTTCTGAAAGTGTTCGGAGAGGTTCTCGTCTGTGGACGCATGGTTGACAACGTCTTCGAGCTCCAAGAGCGGCAGAAGTGCATCCGCAAGGTTCTCGATGTGCGAAGTGATAGGAAACTCTAAATCGCCCTCCCGCATAGAAGCTGGATCGGAATTGGCGGCATCCGATTCTTCTGAAGGCGATAGTCGGCCAGAATCGAGGCGGAGAAGTGCGGCGTTTGCAGACACAGCAGACAGTATTGTGCGGATTGAGCTGATGAGGTTCAATTGGATGACTGGCCGCCATGACATGCGTTTTTTTTCGAAGTTTTCAGGGTCATACAACCGCTGAAATTCTTTGGGATTTAAGTCAACCTCAAGCGGCAATGGGTGAAGGAGAAACAACTTACGCCGGAGAAATGTTGATTTGCCTGCAGAGTTTACATGAGAAATTTTCTGGATCACGAAATAAATGGGCATCCTTTACCTGATTCGCTTTGTCCCAGAAGGAGAATCCGGACATTCCTCAGATGACTTCGAGAATGCTTCTCAATCGCAAGGCCCCCATCGATAGCAAGACTTGTCCTTGTCGGTGTTTCCTCTGTAGCGGGATTGTTCAACCAGGGGTTGTCGATGTCAGATTGTGTCTCGAGCTGTAGAGGACGACTCGAACGTCCACCAGCGGATCGCCGTCCCAAGGAGCCCAGCAAAGAGCCAATGGACCATCTACGGCCTTTCTTAGACTGAACATCTGAATCGTGCCAGGCGTTGGACTCGTTATGAGGAATAGGTAAGACCCCTAGAATGGAACTTTCCGGGGAGGCATTGTAATTGTTGGACGATTCAGAGTCGAAAAAAACCCCGCCTGAAGTCTAGGTTAGAATGTATGTTCGCCCAAAACAGGGCTGCCCACCCACCATCTTCGCTGACTCGCACAGAGTATCTGTCGCATAGTCTGCGATACAGCGTTCGGCCATCCGGGATGGTTGATTCGTCCTGGAGATCAACTGTTCAGGATTCTTAAATTTGAGGAACTCAAGGAAAGAAAACCTGCAGAATAGCAGAAATCCATTCCGCATCGTGCGTAACAGCGACGGAAGCTTCTTGCATCTGTAACTACACTCAATATGATGAATTACAGTGACCATTACCACATACATTCTCCAGAAGCAATGTATTGATCATGTCAGAAGGATGGTAGACCTAGACGGTATAAGCTCCGGTTACATAGAAGTACTTATACTCACCTGAGACTCAGGGATAGACTCTAGATCAACATTGCTTTGACTCGATGCACGGGATCTGGATGCAAAAAGATCGGGCCTCTTGACTTCGGAATACGGTACAGAGGTTTTTCGGGTCAATAAATCCCGTGGCTTGGCCGTTTCCACTGGGAAGACCTTGATGGGCCCTCTTAAGGCAGCGAACCTCTCCCTGATCATCACTTTATAGCCACGGAGGAATACGGCTTGATTCAAAAGACCAGGCTGATATGGACCGGCGCGGGACGCGACGGGCGAGACATCCGTAGATTGCCATGAGTATGATATGTGTCCGGATGCAACTATGGACGCCTTGAGCTCCAATGATATCTCGCGCTGGGAAGTCTCTTGTGAGAAACACGCAACACCCCAGGAGGTGGCCTTGTCGCAACCAGTGATGAGATAGATGGCGCCGTTCTCTATCATCCTCCCCAGCTGGATGTTTAAGAAACGGTACCAATGATCGGCATGCTTGAGAGCATAGTCTCGAAATAGTTGCTTGCGACGTAGATCCAGGCTGTCGCCGCCATCCGGGAGAAGAAGAACCGCGGCTTCTCGGGAGGAAGTCGAAATTGAAAATCCCGCACCACCACCAGCAGGGATCATCCTAGAGCTGGTTCAGCATGCAAGCAAGGAGGCAAAGGCGGAATTCACGGGTTGTCTCCGGAGCTTGCATCTACAGCCAGACTGCGCTTTTTCAGCTTCGCGCTGGAGACGTCAGAGCCTGGAGAGTAGTGCCGCGGTGCCCTTCGTACATCGCCTTGACCTAATGTGACCAGTTCAAAGTCTTCGGGAACGCCTACACTATTGATTGGGTCGTCTCTTGGGACACAAACATTGAATACAAAGTCAAAGGCGCCATCTGAGGTGATGACCCCAACGTCGCCAATGCGCACGCCTGTTTCCTTGTATTCGGTCGGGAGATCATCGTACGGCTCAGGCAGCCAGAGGGGATAGCCAGCTCCTTTAGAAAGGAGGAGCCGGCTGTAGAACTGACTGTCCGCCATCCTAGAAAATTAAAGACATGGGTATCGAGCACAGGCTGCACAGCTTCAGACAACTATCGCTTCCATATCGGCAGCATGATGCTTATCCAACAGCCTCAGCGTAGAATGGTTCCGAACAGAAATACCTTGGAAATACGTGGGAGAAAATCTCGTATAGTGATGGTGAAGCTGTTGTGATTGCTGAACGCACGCACCTACAGTACGAGGCCTGTTTCCGGTAGAAGGCGGCTGGGATTTGTAAAAGGATCACCGTGACGGTGCATGTGCTGGAAGTTCAAAGGGAATGACGTCGGCCGACCCCCGCCGATCAAAATCGAACTGGACGGCACGCCTGGTTGAAACTTCGCAAAGCCTGATAGGCTGAAGCGGATGCTACAACATAATCCCTCATCAACACGAATACAACAGCAGGCTATCCTTCAGCCGTAGAATACAGTTTGTGTTATACAGATTATTGATTAACCTGGAGTAGTTTGTCAGTCAAGACCCATTTCTCGAGGGAAATGAGCCGCACCAGAAGGAAATTAAATTCAAGGCGGCGCACTCAAAATTGGGGCTTTCCCCACCCACTCTCTCTTCTCCAGCTCGTCGATAATAAAAGCGGCGGCGCCGATGCGCGACGACACTGGACCCGTCCTTCCGTCGCCCATGTACCCTGCAATCACCTCGCAGTTTTCCGTCTCCGAGTCACTAGAATGGAGAGCCATGCGGACGATCGTCCAGTCGAGATCGGCGCCCTCCGTGTGAATGACCTGGCCAACAGCGATGATGTCTTTGACTACATTCCGGGCGAATGTGGCGAACGTTGTTCGGAGAAACACGAGAGGTAGGCTGAACTGGTCCTCCGAATCGCGCACCGACGGGGTGGTCAGCGCAACGAGGCGACGCACACCGTGCTCCTTCATTGTCGCGAGGATACGGGAGTATGCGGCAGCGATGGGGGTCCCGGAGGGGTAGAAGGGTCCTTTGCGGCCGGTGGGCCCCAAGGCGGTGATGACAGCGTCTACACCCTCCATCGCTTTCGAAAGGTTATCCATCTCGTCGAGTTCCCCTTCAATGACGACGACGGACTTGTCATCTGCCAAGTCCACCGGAAGTTTTGACGCGGAGCGCATATAGAGTATCAGAGTGCAGGAACCATAGACTGAGAGGAACCTTCGGGCAAGCAGGACGCCCATGGAACCCGTGGCCCCGAAAATCAAGAGGCGCATGGTACGGGACCGACGAACGCCTAAAGACTCTGTCGACTACTTTATATGTTTTCGGAGGACGTGGGTTTTTTAGATTGGTTAGTCGCCGACATCGCTGATTGTCGTTTGGTTGGAAATTGATTATCAAATTTTGGATTTTGGCCCTGGCGTTAGTAGGCGTTGGTGGGCGTCCTTCGGCGCCCAAGTTTCGCGGTTGGGTTATTTATATTGGTTACGGCAGCAGCCTCCGGCAGTCAAGATGACTAGGGGGAAAAAATCTGCGGCGTTACGGTACATTTCAGACGGCCCTGCTAGGGCCCTGTGATTTTTCTCGAAACCTCCGTCATTCTCATCGTCGTAGTACTAGTCAAATTGGGGTAATAAACTGTATGCGTCAGCGGGTAACCGGGTCTGACTCAGCGCACTGTACCAACACGCGGCTAATTGAGTGTGACCGAGGTTCTTTGAATCACGGGGCCCTTCACGTGGCTGTGACATACGCGTCTTGGCTCTTACGATTTGAATTCGGCGCAAGATTGGACTAGAAGAAGATGCTGATGAACCCAATAGAACCCGATATGGTTCGACGATGATGTGGAAGATGTGGAAAAAGTTTCCGAATTATAAAACGCCCATCCTTGAAGAAGACATTTTTTTTTGCGTTTGGGATGAATCTGAAATATGCGAACAAAATGAGCGATCTCTGTGGAAGGAAGGAAAACGAAGAAAACAAAAGATAACAAAATGTCTATGCACAGTCTTGCCTGCTACTTGAGCAGTAGCCATTCATACAGCAGCTTCTGGAAGTTGGGCGTGCCAAGGCCCGTCACAGGATCAAAGCCCTTCGCAGTCGCGAAACCCGGCGTCCCACACCCTGGATTCGTCCCCGAGGTTATATCATGAAATGCCCCCTTGAATGCCGGGGAGTAAATCTACAAGTTGAGTAGAAGGTTAGAAGATACGGCTGTTGATCGATATCGATGCAAACGCACGGTGGGGTTTATGAACCCAATGGGGCCCTTTCCTTGTGCGAGCCGCGCGTCGTTGACCATGGTGAGCATCGCACCGACGACAGGCGCGGACGCCGACGTGCCGAACACAAGTCCGAATTGACCGTCCACCTAGAAATCACGATCAGTCAGTCACTGTGGAGACAGATAGATTCACGAAGGTCTACGCACGGCGATCAAGTAGTTTGCACTGTATGATGAATGATGAGTTGGGAGACAGAAGATGGGCAGAGATGGGCAGCGAAGAAGAGAACGTTTACCCGTTTGCAGAGATGTCGGGGTATGCACGACTCTATACACACATGAATCGCATCAGCATCAACTGGTGGACACATATCGAATCACGATGGGCCAGACTAACCGTCCCTGTCGCATTATACACGGTGTTTGCATACGACGGGGGGCTGTCTGAGAGGTAGCCGGCGACAACGCTCTTCTGATAGTCTGCAGCGTTGTTCCGGATGAGCGATATTGCAACAAACAAAAAAGAATCAGACCGTACCAGGCACCCCGAAGTAATTGCTGAATCCCCCACCACTGAAAATAACCTGCTCGCACGCACTCTCGGGGTCAGTCACTTTTGCGCCTGGATTGATTTGCGTCGCCCCCACAGCCGTGACGAAGGGGCAGGTGGACGGGAAGGAAGGGTTGAAGACTTTCCCAGACCTGGTTTGGGAGCCGTCTGGATCAAGACACAGACCACCGTTGCCTATGTAAGAGAGTTGATTGATTCTTATGCAGAGTAGATGCGCCAGGACACGCACCAGCGACACCGTTATCCCCTGAAGATGTCTCAATTAGTGCTTCACGAGGGGTCTGGAGACGCACCAGACGAGTAGAGCACCTGGAATTACAGGTCAAGGTGGCTTCAAAATGGAAGTAACAGCACGTACTGTAACACCCATGAGGCCAAGCTGAAGGGACGTAAGTTTTGGTGAAGATGGAAATGTAGCAAGGTAGCGAACCTTGGCATACTCTGCACACTGTCGGGCGGCATACGCAGGCGAAAGATCGGCTTCATTGTAACCGTACGAGGTAGAAATTACGTGTGCAGGGGTGATAGTGCCGCAATCTTGACCTGTGATACTAAGAGTTAGTATGGTAGTAAGGGGGATATGATAGGCCCACTGTTATAACCGCCCGCAAGTGGGTCAGGATACGTCCCGTCAGCGAAGGGATCGTCACCGCCTTCAAAGGTGCAGAAAGAACCATCCAGTGCATCCAGTAGATTGTTAAAGGAGGCACCTGCACGTAAAAGTGAGAGCGAGTTCTTCAAAATCGCGGTTCTCGTACCCATCTCAAGGTCCCCGACCTGATACAGTGTAACTTTCTGATACGCCGTGACGAGATTCATGGCGTATTCGAGGTCGAGATTCGACTCGCCGTTGAGGCCAAAGTTCACTGCGAAGTCCTGAACGACACCTAACTTGAAGTCCATCATGGATTCCACCATAAAAAGTAGCTGAGTACGTACCGCCAGCAACGGCCTCTAGCACTGGGCGGGCACCCACCAAGCTCGGTCCAATGGAGGGGAAATTCCTTGCGAACATGTCGAGGTCCACCCCGCGGTATGCCTGGGGCGTGTATTCCACGATACCATACGAGTTATTCTCGGCGGCGACCGGTGTGTAGACGAATCCATAAAGAGTCCGAAGACAAGCTGGCGTCATCTGTGTATCGCAATTGTTCAAGTCGTGAAGAATTTTGGAAACACTTTTGGTGAGCTTTGGTACGACCGTGCCCGCCCCTGGCTGCCCAAGCCTGATGTGCGTCGTGGTGGAAGCAGTGCGCTTCGACAGGATGGCGTTGAAGTCGATAGAGGGCGTGACGATAGCGATGTGGGGTCTAATATGGGCAGGGAGATGATACGCCTCGGCAGCTACACTGACGTGTTGAGTACGTATATAGCTGGTTGTACGAGGGGGCTACGCACCGACGTGCTCCTTGCCAGACGATTCATGCACGTAGACGTAGTATTCTGCTTTCAGAAGCGTCTCCGTTTCTGCCACGCTGGCATTGAGCATCACCCACCCCTTGGTCTTGCTGACCCGCACGCGATTTTTAGACAATCCGGTTTCTAAAATCCAGGACACGACAGCGCGCACGGCCTCGTCACTGGGGGCAAAGTGCGCCGCAACACGACCAGGTGCCCAGTGCATACCGTAGTTGGGCGAATCTGGATGGGACACATCGTTGAGCAGTTCCTCGAGCGTGTTCATGTCGACATTAGGTTGCGTGAGGCCAAAACGGAGAGGGAGGACAGCGTCGGGTGCATGGCGGCGCACGCGAGACCATCCAGCGGGAAGGCTACTACGTTTGGCGTGCAGTACATATGGCGAGAGCGTCTGCGCGGCGGAAATAGACGCCAGCGCAAGAGAAAGCAGAGCCAGCATAGTTGAAGGTCCTCTGCATTGTCATCGCCGGCTTTATGAAGGTTCGTAGCTGCACATGTTGATGGCGGCGGCGGCGGCCAAACTTCCGTGTACTTCGACGTTTCCTGATCAGCCTCCATGCTGACATATATGGATCCACCCTCTTCTATTACCAGTTTCCATCTGTAGTTAACCCTGTCGAACACTAGCTTACCGAAGACAGGAAGTATGTGTGGCCATACGGAAACTCCTTTCGAAATTCGAAGCACGTAGATCCATCCAGACGGATGGGACGCCACCGGGAAACTTTCTTCGGGCCTCGAGCAAGATCTCTTATAGGCTTGGCCGAGGAAATATGGTCGTGGGCTTCACAGAATCGGCGGAGCGACTCCAGAGATACAATTCCTTGACAATTCGTCTGATAGATGCATTCAGATGAAAATGGCGGAACAGCAAAGAACGATAAGGAGCGCTAGCAGACGTCGATTGGTAACTAGATGGAGTTGTTTTTCTTCTCAAGTTAACGTGAGATGGCTCAGATGGGTGAAGAGTAAAGCCTCAAATGGACATGTTTGGTTTCTGACTGGAATCCAAACACTCGGCTTCCTCCGCGCCAGTATCGATCTCAGGGCTTCCCTCTCACCCAACGCGTATGCATTCAGAAAAGCCTACTAGTGGCATGCAGAGATCCAAGACACGATAAAGTCAACGTATCAATACTTATATGCCACCAGGAACATTTCAAGCAATCTGTAATCTGCCACGATACCATGCCAGAGGCGCAGATTGCCAGCAGATTGCAGCGTCTATGCTAGTCAGTGTAACTCTCCCAGCCGGGTAGGCGGGTCTGACTCCAGCACATGTACCCAACGACCATACCTCTTCTGGACCTCAAAATATAGGAGCAGAATGTTAACATTGTCGCAGCTATGATCCCTGGGTGGGCTTGCGCATATCTAGCTTCGTGCGCCTTAATAAGACCAATATATCTGGCTCTCACTCGGCAATGGGCAGTGAGTAGTACGGTCTGCTGAATATTCGTGCACATGCATCCTTTTTTGTCGGGAAGCACATGTCCTTCGTCTCGACACTTTGGCAGTCATTTGTTGACCCCTGCCCAGATAAAAGCCAAATACATAGACCAGCACGCTGTACAATAATTTCCGAGGTTCCCGATAGCAAAATACGCCGCAAAATGTATTAACTTCTGAACTAATACTGGGAACCCAGCCTCGTGCAGCCGGTTTTATCGGGACTGCGGGACGAGACCCTGCGCGGCAGTCTGGCTTATTTATTTTGGATTCACCTTGGGATGTGAACATCATATTCAAGAGGGGAATGCCGTGGACTCACTTGATCCTCTCGTTAGCATAGATCCTCGGAATATAGCGTCCCAATAATACTATGAACATACGTGCTTAACAAGGCCGGCTTCTCCGTATCATTTTCTCATTTTCTCCCTTCTTTCCAGGCTTGAGGAGAGTTACTTGTTTGAACAGTGAATACGCGTAGCCAACGGTGTTTTGATCTTTCAGCAGCCATTCTTTACGGCACGTCAACGCGCACCAACGCACTAAGTAGTACTCATCTTCATAAAATCCACCTCGGTCCGAGAGAACGAGATTAAATGACAAACAGGTGCAGACGCGGATAGCCAGCTGAAATCGGATATAGCAACGGCACCAGTCAAACAAACCAGACTGACAGACCGAAGTGTATGAACCTAGGATCGCGCTGGCAATTGATGCTGAGGAGGAACGAAGTAATTTCGGGTAAGAGATCAGTCCTCTGAACCAGGTATTCAAGTTGGCATCAGGTTGGCCTCTTAGAAAGGACATCTACATTGCATGTTAACTCTACTGTGTTCTCGCCAAAAAAAAAAAGTGGTTTGATCGGCGGTCATACTTAGAATCGTTCGGGATAAGTTAGAACTCAACTGTGGCTCAACCTGCCAAAAATGAAACGCGGTATGAAAATACTATGCGGTCATGGACTGTGCGTTGTCCGGGTCATTACCTCCAGGAAAATTGTCGAGTCTGTACGTGGATCCTGGCAAAGTATTCGCGCTACGGGCTTTAGTGATCAGCGAAGAATTCCCATCGCCCGGATTCCAGGACGTCCTCGGATTTGAAGCAATAACAGGAACATCACAAGAACTCTAAACCTAGCCCGACTTGGAACCCGCGTCGCGACCCATCGCTTTTGCTGGCCAAAAGCGGCACACCAAAGTTAAGTTCTATCCGGGCCGGATCAAAATTGTAAATCAGTCCTATTCCGACCGACACGGAAGGCTTCGATAGCGTGTCCCCGATATTGCTGGCAAGAGACCGCGCTGGAACAACGATGAATAAACTTACAACAAAGAAAGGGGGGCACACACATTTATCGAGATCGTCGAGTCTCCCTGCGTTGACCCACGCATGGGTTTTTACCGGCCACTCTTCCTTCGTCGGAATGTGCGAAATGACGCTGAGCCCAGTGGACCAGTACAGCTCGCCGCCCAACGAATCCGCTGCTACAAGATGAACGATCTGAATTACATACACAAAAAGAGTCGCTTACAACCGTCTCGAGGGCCCATAGCATTCGGTCGGAAAGAGCGGATAGACGCAGGACCGCCAAGTTGGAACTTGTCTGGGAACATCGTGGGGCCCTTTAGTCCCCACAACAGGCCGGATCTCGCTGCAAGCGACACGGACTGGAGTGTGGTCAGCGGGGAAGACATAGGTATCTTAAACATACCACGCCGGGGAATACGGGGCGCGACACTTGGGCATGGGTTTCTGATTTTAAAAACGACGCATCTCCCCCGAGCCCCGCGATTTCATGCGCGGTTTTGAGGTAAAAACCTTGCGTCGGCCGAAGACGGTCATTCCGACTGTCTAGCACGTATGTGTGCGAGACGGAAGACTTGACGGTCGTCCCTGCAGCCTCCCTTATGCTGAATTGCACGTCAGACAAACGCTAGGTATGTAGCAATATAGAAAATACCTCAACGACGCGTCGGGCTTCAGACCTCCGATATGCCGTAATGCAGCTTCATATGCGAATTCGTGCATTCCGCTCGCCAGATACCCGCTCTGGGATCGCATCAATGAGGCGTCTAAACAGTGCAGTACGGCTGCTGACCTAGCTCACCCTGACAAGAGCCTTGGCGCCCCGAAGTCCCTCGGTACAGCTCGCAAAGCTGGAATGGTCCCGTTCGAGCCCGAACAGGTGCATCTCTCCGTAGGTATGGAGGTTAGACGTCAACGGCGCCGCGAATGTGGCGTTGAAAGCCTTGCGCGTCGTGGTCCCCAAGGAGAGATTCGCTTCAAATGTCTCCGCTCCTCCGAAAACATTGCGCAGGCGCGCTACAATGCTCTGGCTACATGTAAACCTCTATTGGCCAAAGGAAAGGGGGTCAGACGTACCGCGCTCCCCTCGTTATTTCCCACTTCTGTCGAGCTCTTGACAAAGAATCGGCCCTTTTCCTTGGTCGTGAAAACGAGGTCGACGTCGTGCACGGAAGCCAAAGGGGCCGTCGCGCGTTCTAATTTGACATCGACGGTGCGGAATATATCGCTTCGGTTGAACACGTCCGTTATGCGCCTCGCGGTGTGCAGTGCCGTCTGCAAGTCGTTCTCTGCACTCGGAGGTGGGATTAACGGATCAATGAGGAACTTGAGGAAGGATGGACGGGTGTGGGGAGCGCCCTCGACTCGCACAGATGATATTTGCGACGGCGTGGCGAGGTTGCTGTTAATCTGGAATTCGTGTCATCAATGCAAGGGTATGAAGCAAGACGCATGCTCACGACTTCAGAAAGGTGCAGCACAGCTGATTCGTATTCGCCGCGGAGCTTTTTTTCGACTCGTTCTTGCTGCCATTTGCGAATCTTGTCAATATCGCGTTCGTTTGGCTCAAAGTCTCGCGGAGAAGACGAGTTCTGCAGAGGAGGCCGCAAACCAGGCGTTTGCGTTTCCGCCATACTTGGTTCCTTTGTTTGGTTCCCAGGCGACGACCAAGCAACCGCTTTTGGGAATAAACTTCCACGGTCAACTTGCATTCAACCCTCAGTAAATGTGTATGTTCAGCGATTCCATGGATCCAAAAGCTTCACCTCATTATTCTTTGCTGCTTCTGAGATTCTCCCCGAGACCCTAATGGTTGTCAACCGTTTTCCAAGGCTGTCGGATAAGCATCATCATGATGCTGCCCTATGCTGCCGATAGTCTGAACTTGAAGAAGCTGTGCTCGACACCAATGTCTTTGCTTCTCTAGGACAACTCTAGGATGGCGAACAGTCAGCTCTACAGCCGGCTCCTCCTTTCCAAAGGAGCTGGCTATCCCCTCTGGCTGCCTGAGCCGTAATATGATGATCTCCCGACTGAATCGCATTGGTGATGTTGGGGTCATCACCTCAGATGGCGCCTTTGACTTTGTGTTCGATGCGGCAAGTGTTCGGCATCTTCAACTCATATAACCTCAAAATCCGGGATCCCAGGGTATATGACGCCGGTTGCTGACTATGGTGAGAGAATAATCAGCCGAGGGCGCGCTCACAGCCATGATGGTGGGGCCAATTGGCGCGAAATAGACGCGAAATTGGTGCGAAGGTCTGCTGTCAGGTTCGTGCCGAACTATCAATTAACTCGGAAACGTCTATCGTTTTTTCACTTAGCTGGAAGGTCACTAAGCCACCCCAACGAAGCGGCAGTTCAACCGGGCGCCGTCCAATTCGACTTTGATCGGTCGACCTCGGCCGACATCCTCTCATCGTCCTTCGGTTCCATCTTTTGTCCTTCGTGGAGAAGGTTGGGTGGAGGTCCAGTTCACCTGGCCGCCTTCCGGTTCAATTTTGATCGGTTGACCTCGGCCGACTTTCTTCCTCGTCATGATCCTCTTAAGTTCCGTGGTTCGCCCAATGGCAGCCATTCTATATCTCTGAAACTCCCGTCATGAGCACCTTGTACGACAAAATATGGAACGACCATGTCGTGTAGGTTGCACTGCTCAACAAGTTGAGTTGGTGTGTAGGCATTAAACTCATCGGTTGCACAGGACCTCCCAAAAAAATGGACTGGATCTTATCTATGTCGACCGGTGTGTATTTTACTGTTCTACATGCTGCTCTCTATTCATGTCGGACAGACACCTGCTCCACGAAGTTTCCAGCCCGCAGGCATTTGAAGGACTGTGAGCCCTTACAAACTCTAGAAGTACTTCATGTCTAATCTGAATGCCAGCCGGTCTTCCGGCCGTACGGTTCGACGCCCAGATTGCACACTGGCGACCGTCGATCACAACGTTCCGTATGTGTATCCAGTCTGAAAGAGATATTCATCCAATTGAACATTTCTTCAAGCACGGCTCCCAGAAACATAGGCCGCGGTCTTGACAGATTGGTTCCGGATCCCGAGTCGCGCGCCCAGTGTGCGGCCTTGGAGGCAAATGTCAAGGAGTTCGGGCTATCGTATTTTGGGCTTCAAGATAAGCGACAGGGTGTGCACAGGCAATTTCCTTCCGCGGGATTTTCTGACCCTCTCCCAGGAATCGTCCACGTCATTGGTCCTGAACAGGGATTCACTGTATGTTGAATTGAAGAATCCCTTTTGCCGATTATTGACCTCGCTCCAGCTGCCCGGAATTACATGCGTCTGCGGAGACTCTCACACCGCAAGTACGGTATTATCTATTGTCTCAACGTCCAGTGACTCATTTTGCCTCGAGCTCACGGGGCTTTTGGTGCACTCGCATTCGGAATCGGGACATCTGAGGTTGAACACGTCCTGGCGACCCAAACCATTCTACAGAAGAAAAGCAAGAATATGCTCATTCGCGTTGACGGAAAGCTACTTGAAGGCGTCAATTCCAAGGATGTGATCCTGCACATCATCGGTGTCATTGGGGCTTCCGGTGGAAATGGATGCGTGATTGAATACAGCGGTTCGGTCATCCGTGATCTCAGCATGGAGGCTCGCATGAGCATCTGCAACATGAGCATCGAGGCTGGGTCGCGCGCCGGGATGATTGCGCCAGACGAAATCACATTTACCTATCTCAAGAACCGCCCGCTTGCTCCGCAGGGAGAAACGTGGGACCGCGCAGAAGCGTATTGGCGCACCCTCAAATCCGATGAAGAAGCCAAGTTCGACATAGAGGTCAACATATCAGCTGCAGATATTTCTCCCTCTGTCACCTGGGGAACGTCTCCGCAGGATGTTGTCCCTATTACAGGGACTGTGCCGGACCCTGCTATGTTTTCCAACCCGGACAGGTGCAAGGCTGCACAGCGATCCTTGGAATACATGGGCTTACTTCCGGGGATCCCGATGGAGAGTATCAAGCTTGACAATGTCTTTATCGGTTCGTGTACCAATGGGCGCATGGAAGACCTCCGTTCGGCCGCAAACATTGTACTCGCGGCTGGAACCAACGCCAGTGTTGCAGCTGGGGTGCGCGCTATGGTCGTTCCGGGATCGACTCTCGTTAAACAGCAGGCAGAGGCAGAGGGGCTGGACACAGTGTTCAAGCGGGCTGGCTTTGAGTGGCGGGAGGCAGGGTGCTCCATGTGCATTGGGATGAACGAGGATCAGCTGCTTCCTGGAAAGCGCTGCGCCAGCACAAGTAACCGTAATTTTGAAGGTCGGCAGGGCGTCGGAGGGAGGACCCATTTGATGAGTCCTGCGATGGCCGCCGCAGCCGCCATACGCGGGACGCTCACTGATGTCCGTCAATTCCATCCCAATGCCCTTCAGCCGATCCTTCACTTGGAGAGCAGTGCCCCTTCTGCTCAGGAAGTGACCGATCCCGTGTCTGAAGCCGTTGTTGCCGTTCCGGCGCGCTCGATGGAATCACCTGTGAAATCTCCCTCCGGCGGCGCTGCAAAGGTCTTTCGCGTTCTGAAAGGCATTGCTGCACCGATGTACATTGAGAATATGGACACGGACATGATGGTGCCCAAACAGTTCCTCAAGCAGATAGAGCGCAAAGGACTTGCAAATGCGCTCTTCTACAATCTTCGGAACGAAGCCAATAGCGGGACCCCGGACGAGAAGTTCGTGCTTGACCGCCCGCCATACACCAAGGCTGTCATCATCGTATCTACCGGAAAGAACTTTGGCTGCGGGAGTTCGCGAGAGACTGCCGCCTGGGCCCTGTAAGTGAAGTTTGAAATATCTCTGTTCCGAGTCGACTTTGTAATTGATATGTTTTTCACAGGGAGGACTTCGGTATTCGCTGTGTCATCGCGCCAAGTTTCGGAGAGATATTCCGTAACAACTGCCTACAGAACTGCTTGTTGCCAATCGAGTTGGGCGTTGAGGAGTGTCGTGAGCTTACTGTAGATGCAGAGGCGGGGCTCGAACTGGTTGTGGACCTTAAGAAGCAGGAGATTACGCGCGGTCACCATTCTCCCATCCGGTTTAGTACGGACCCGTTCAGAAGGGAGTGTTTACTCAACGGGTTCGACGATATTGCGACGACAATCCAAGCCGAAGCGGCCATTGCGTCGTTCGAGCAACGCCGGACCCAGTTGTGGCCCTGGTTGGACGGTCATGCAGGGAAGAAAATTACGGTGAAGACAGGTGGCGGGGAGACTATGGAGTGGTAGTGCTATGTACAATTTTATCTTTTGTGGTGTATTTTGTAGGGCTGCGGCCACGCTGGAAGTTTCGAACAACACCGAGATGCCCGACCGTTACGTGTCGACTTCCGTTTTTTTTGTTGCGTCCTTTCTCTAGGTAGCAGCCTCATTTTTAACATTCAATTCAAATTCCTCGGGAACAGGCTTCAATGCGCCTCACCTTTTTCCCTGGCGTTAACATCCCTTCAGAGGCCAGAACAGGTTGGACGGAGTTCAGATCACTTGACTTGATGAACTTGCAACAACAATTCAATTCTTCCCTTCCACTCGATTGCTTAGTTATTTTGGGTAGGCATAGAGGAGTATCATGAATAGATCGCAGAAAAACCTCCGGAGAGATTGAGCGAAAACTGAGACCACGGAATTTGATTTTTTGAGCCATTGTGCATTTGGGGACCCGTTGGGATCAATAGCGCCATGCGCCAAGCGGCCAGATGCTAGAAACGAGATATCGAGTGGTCAGTCCGTCAAGAGAGACTAGCCAAATGCCCACATACTTCGGGAAGAGCAACACCGGTCAGGCCGTGGCTATATGAGTCTTACATTGTATTAACTCGAGAACAGAAAGGCGGTGTGCAGCCGTAAACGGGGAGAAAGAAAATCAAGCGGTGGCAAAACCTATGTAGACCTGACCGAAACAAAAAACTTGCTGATTGTGATTCTGAATCCAATTGAGCGAGTCCGTGATTTGAGATATAGCCGACACGTGGGTCCACAAACCCTCTCGTCCTTCTCTCTATTATGTCTCTCTGGAAATATTTTGCTGGCGTACTGCTGATTTTCGCTACTAAAAAAGTGTTGGAATTTAGAGCGAATGCCCGAGTAAGAGACTCTAGGGCCTGACCTAACTCTTTCTTAACGGTTACCAGACCCTCTCCTACCTACCTGGCCTTCGATCCGTATTCTCCCCCGCGTCTCTCTTTGGCACTCTTATCCCAACATACTTCTGAAACCCAGGGCTGAGCTGGCAGTGGCGGTGGCGCAACGAAGGTGAATGTACCTACGTTCGATGTTCTTTCGTGGCGCTGACGCTGGACAAGTTTATTCCAAGTACCATGTCCGTTCTATCTTATCTGAGTGGTCATTCGACCGTCTACACCTCCTCCATGAAGGTTGCCCGACAATTTCTGGCGGTTAAAGGCCAATTCGTGAAACCCGAAGAGATGTCCTTGCTCATGTTGTAAGAAACACTGTGGCACGATTCTTTCCTTGTGCGGCTAATCATGCATACAGACTGTGGGGCCGCAATCTCTTCACTGAAAACGGGTCGGAATGGAGTCGTCACCGACGTATCATGAATCCCGCATTTACTCCGGAAACGTTCGTTGTTTGTTATTTTGTTTTCTTACGGACGTTGAACCGCACAGAAATGCCTTGGTCTGGGAGGAGGCCGCCTCTGTGTACCAGGAAATGTTGCAAGGAGAGGGATGGTTGAATGAAAAAGACAATACGATCTTCATCAATAACATTACCACCAAGGTGAACCCTTCCCCGTTAATATTATCCTTTCACTAGCTGACGCAAGCTGTCAGTTTGCACTGATAGTCATTGCTCGATGTGGATTTGGGCAGCCAATCTCCTGGAACACCCCACACCAAACATCCGGCATGCCCCTTGAAGAGGCCCTCAGCATTGTATCTGAGTCTTCCATCGCACGTCTGGTCATCCCCCGGTGGATGTATAAGCTTCCAATCAAAAGGTTTGAGTGGTTGAACCAATTATTTGGGTCGATCTCACAGATATCCAGGTTTCGGGATATCGAGACGGCGTATACGGATTTGGCAGGCTTAATGAAGACCCTCATTGAAAGTCGTCGCGAGGAACTAGCGACGGAGGATACGGGAGATGCGAATACGCGAAAAGATGTTTTCCGCCTCATGATCCGTGCAAGTGAAGGCGAGGAAAAGTTGCGAATGGCGGACTCGGAACTGGTCGGTCGTTTTCTGACAATGCCTAACCGCCTTGATGTGATGACACTGTTCAGACTGGCAACACGTTTCTAATGCTGTTCGCGGGGCATGGTAAGCTTGTTGCATTTCGAATACACTGTCAATCCAATAATACTGTCAGAAACCACTGCCAAGACTCTGGACGCAGCAATCGGATTTCTTGCGCTGTACGAGGATATTCAAGAGGAAGTGTACCAAGAAATTCGGGCAGTGAAATTGACAGACGGTAAAGTGGTGAGCAAGACTTCGAGAAAACAGATAATCGTTACTCATAAATTCGGACCTTAGCATTTCAAAGATTATCAACGTCTCGTCAAGGTTCAATCCTGCTTCGTGGAAGCGGCACGTCTTTTCCGTACGTCGCCTACCCATTTTTTGCCTAGTACTCACAAGAGAGCCAGCTGCCGGCTTTCTGACATTTCGCGAAACAACTGAGACGGTGATTGTACAAACGGATGAGGAGGATGGCCACGGCGGCCAAATTATCCTTCCCGCTGGTACAAGGGTTGCTGTTGATATGGTTGGTCTTCGTGCGTGACTCCCTACTCCATTGTTGTTGCTCTCTGATAACCAGACTTCACAGATTATAACCCTATGAACTTTTCGGATCCCGAAGAATTCCGACCGTCCAGATGGTACGAGGCGTCGGAGAATGACATGACCATGTTCTCTATGGGCCCACGCGCATGTCAGGCTTGCATTTTTATTGTTTCGATCTTTCCTGACCATACTATAGGCGTGGGTCGCAAATTTGCTTTGACAGAGGGAACGGCGTTTTTAACCAACCTCCTCCGCGATTACCAGTTGCACATCATACTCAATCCCGGCGAGACTCGGGCTGAATGGCGCAGACGGGTTATGAAAGCAGTTTCAGCAATGACTTTGGGTGTTGGAAAGGTCCCGGTTCATCTTACTAGAAGATAATTTGCGTGTCTGAAAGGAAAAAAAAAAATTTGTTGCACCTTTCTTACATACCGGGCCGCTGGTTGCCGGTGCTCGGCTCCGGCGATCGGCTGTTGAACTGACTCTTTCAAGACTGTTCAACCTCTTCCAAGTGTTCCACCATGGCCATGCTTCATGCTGACGACGAGGCCTTTGCAAAGCAGGAAATACTCTCACATTCATCCATTTCAGCCTTGTTCAACGAACGTCTCGGCCTCGTTCCAATAAGCAGCACCTCACCACCGAAAAGCCAAGGATCCTTCCACAAAGTCTACTTCATCTCGCTCTCTGTAGCGGAGGGTAACCGGTGGTCCGGACGCGACGTCGTGCTGCGCGTGGCGAGGTACCAATATGTCTCTTTTTTTGTCTATGTAATTCAAGTTCGATCCAGAAAAACAATCGTCAAGGTGAAGACTGAAAACGAGATGGCGATCTTGGACAAGGTCCGGGATTCGGGAATTCCGGTCCCAGAAGTTGTCTTCTTCTGCTCTGACCCGGCCAATCCCTTGGGATACGAGTACAACTGCCTAGAAAGTTGGTCCCACCGATGTAACGGGATGTTCAACTTGACGATATGCAGGAATAAAATACCCATCGCTGGCAAAAATATGGCTGAAACTCACGTCTCCTCAGCTTGATTATGTTCTGGATCAGCTCGTCGGTATCTTCATCAAGTTATTTTCCGTCGACGCCCCGGCAAATTATGGCAGTCTTGCGCTGGACGGCACCTCCGGCCCAGTCATAGAGGAAACCATGTGGCAGTTGTATGTATATCATTCCGTTGCGAGAATGGAAAATAGTAATGGAAAGATAGACCCGACATCGACCGTTATTTCCACACTCCATATAACCTTACAGAGGAAACTTTCGCCACCCTCAATCCGACCGAGTCGTATGCGTCCTGGCCAGCATATATTTCCGCATTTCTCAAAACCTATCACCACATCATCTCCATCCACCCGGCAGTGGCCTTTCTGCAAGATGTTCTTGAACCCCTCGAAAAGCTGATCACCGCGCTCGATGCTGCCGAAGTGCCGTGGGTGCGCCGCCTCCGCGACTCACCCGCCTTCCGCGGCCGCCTCTTCCACCGCGACTTGCACTTTGGCAACATATTGGCAGACGAAGACGGAACAATCAAAGCTGTCATCGACTGGGAGTTCAGTGCCGTCGACGTCCGTTACCTCGCTCATCCGTTTGCCAGTGTTGAATGAAGCCACAGGTCCCTTTCGCGACTCGGGCTTCGCTCATGCGTAATTGCCTTGGATTCCTCCGAGTCGCGTATTCGAACGATCTTTCTCTGGCTCCTAGCGCTCAAGCGATAATAGATAGTTGGGAAAGCGAGTTCATGGCCCGTCTTTCGAAACATGCACCTGCGATTGCGGCTTCATGGGCGCGAGAGTCGGACAAGGATGTAGTGCTGGGGGTGGAGGGGCAGGCGCTGAGCAGTGTGCGAGAATACCTGCGAGCATGTTTGGAGGTCGGCGTCCGCGGTGAAGTCCGCACTGAGATGGCCAGAGGGCCGTGGAAGAAGATTGTACTGCAGAATCTAGAGATTCTTGCCTTGTAATTCAAAAACTTTGAGGAATTCACCATCGAGATGATCACGACGAGAAGAATATCGCCACCGCCGCCCGATGATGTTGGCGATAATAAGTCGCTGATAGAAAGCCACTGGCGAACGATGATCAGGTTCCGAGATCTCCAAGCTTTCAGGAATTCGTTAGATCACGATGAAAAGAACATCGCCACGGTCGCTGGATGTTGATAGAGTCATTGCCGCAGAACTATAATAATAAGCCACCGATAGTAAAGCCATTGGTGGACGATGATCAAGTTACAAGCACCATCTGAAGGGGCACTGATTCAAGTTGTTGATCAATATCCAGACTTCCAGGGGTGTATCAGGACATTCGACAGTGACTTGAAGATCATTTGGCGCTGATTCCAGGGTTATACAGAGGTTCAGAGAAATATTCAGCGGTGACCAGACTCAGAGCGGAAATGCCTGATTAGAAATTTGGAGGTTGGTGTTTCGGTTCGGGTAGGGTCGTCTAGGCGGCGCTGGATAGTGATGGGGACATGTATAATTGTGTGAACAGATTTAAATGCTTGGATGGTTGATGGTCTACAACTGCTGGCGCTTGGTAGTACTTAGACTGTACCCTGTACCATCCTTTGTAAAATTGTACTAAATAAACTGTCCATAAAATCATAAAGCGCACCATTCGGAAACCTCAGTGGTGATTTAGGAAAGCATCCCAAATACAGAACACGGAGACCACCCCGGCGCAGCAATGTCCTCAGTCAGCGTCTAGTCAGCCGCGGCGTTGGTGGTTGAGATCAACAAGGGCTATGAACAACAAGGACACATAAAGTGATCAGTCAGAGCTCCGTTCTGCGCGTTTTGTTTCCTGGCTTGCTTGTTTCTTTCTTTCCTACTCGATTTGTGACTGGACTCTTCCTGGGCTGACTACGATGCGCGAAAGCAACTTTGCGTTTCCGGCGCAGAACAAGGCTTGTGTATGCATTACTTCTCAGCTGTACGATCGTCGGGGTGAGTGGTAGTTTCCTCTGTGGTGTATGCCATTCACTGACCGTTCGGGCCATTGCAGCACTCGACACGTCGTCTGCACTCCCGCTCTTCAACTCCCTCACCCACCTCACATACCTCACTTCCACCTCTCCACGCATCCGCGAAATCATGACCATGGACGGTGGCCTCGAGCGCCTAGTCCGCATTCTGCACGATTTTTGTCTCTCTCCGCCGCCACCAGCGTCTCCGGCGGCTTTCTACGGTCTCCTGCCGCCGTCGTACCGCCAGCCGCGGCTCCCGGCGCAACTCAATCCCCCAGCAGGCCAGTTTGACAAGCACGCCGCGTACCGCTTCAGTCTCGCGTTCCAGTGTGTCGTCAACATTGGCGTGCGTGGCAGCGAGCCTATCCGGAGCCGCGTCGTCCAGGCGGGGACTCTTGATGTTGTCGGGTGTATCCTCGAGGCGTGGCTGGCCGGCCGGGGATTTGCAGTGGGGCCCAGCACGAGCGCAACCGGGCTACCGAGGGAAACGCGAGAGGCTCGTGCAGCGAGGAGGGCAGCAGCGGCAGCCGCTGGCAGAGGACGGGTGAGTGTCTTGTTCTTTTCGGATTGCCGCGATAGGGTGTGTTGCCACCCAGAGCGCAGTGGCCCAGTTTCCTGCTTTTATTTCGTTGTTTCTCCCCTTTTTTGCGTGGATCCCATGCATTCATGGCCTGGATCGCTCCTTCGTCTGCATCTTTCCGAATGCATCCATGGCCGATTTATTGCCTCCCCGTTATTTATTAGCTTCTACTAAACGACCGCGATCATGTCTACGCATCTCTTTTGGATTCCCATACTCGCCCAACTCCCTATCCTCTCATTTATCTCAGTCGTGTGACCTACATTTCTCATTTCTTCTTCTCGCATTTATCGCCACATCATATTCACAACTCATCACCTTCTCCTTATCCCCAGGACGCGCAAATCCTCCCCGACTCGCCCGCGGTCCCCCCGCAGCGTCTCCTCGCGATCAACACCACCGCTGTGCGCCGCGCATCCGAAGACCAGACAACGGAGGAGGAGGAAGCCAAGCTGGCGAACGTCGCCTCTTCTAGCAATGCTGTAGCGTCGTCGAGCCGCCACAATGCCTCGTCAAGCACCCACCCCCACCCGAACACCGCCGCCTCCGCCAACCGGACGAGCTTGCACCTCACTGCAGACGGCGACGGTGACGAGCTCGAAGCGACAACCCCAATCGTGCGTGACCGCAGCGCAACCGTAGTCGTGCGCCGGCGCCCGGGCGGGGACCATGTACGGGAGAACACGAATACGTACCCCACTGCAGCGGACGCTTATAATCACGTCAACGCCAATTCTGCCAACTCCAATTCCAATAATGCTAATTCTACGAACGCCATGACCGCTAGCGCATACCACAGCGCGATCGCTGCCGCCAGCACCAGCGGAAACCCCTACCCGCCCCCATCGCCCTCGCCCTCGGCGAGCAGTGCGGGATACAGCAATCACAGCGTGCGCGGAAGCCCGAGCCCAAGCGGTATGGACATGGACGCGGATGCAGAGGACGCACGGATGAGCCCCAGCACAAGCACGAGCTACAATAGTGCGCGCGCGAGCCCCAGCCATAGCAGCACACATGCGAGCCCTAGCATGAGCAGCACGCGCGCGAGCCCGAGCAGCAGTACGAGCACGGGCGCGCGCACACGGAGCCGCGCGAGTTCGGTCGCGAGCACGGTCGCGAGCAGCCGGGCGAGTCCGAGTGGAAGTGGACGCGCGAGTCCAAGCGTGGGGAGCAGCCGGGCGAGCCCGAGTCTTAGTAGCAGCCGTGCGAGCCCGAGCCCGAGCGTAAGGACGGGAACGGACACGGACACGGATGGGGATGGGGATGTGGAGATGAGGGCGCCCACGGGCGTGATGGCAGGTGGGATGGGCATTGATGGTTTAGGTTTGGGCGGCGCAGCGGAGCTCGGCGCCGTACCGATGCCGATTCCGCATGGTCACGGACACCACCACCATCGCGGCGGGCGCGTGGGCGACTCGAGCGCGAGTGCCAGCCCAAGCCCACCGCCCAACATGAACATGACCGTCCCACAAGGTGCCGAGGCCGCGATGGGGATGGGCATGGGGCCGAACATGATGGGCGGGAACATGAACGTCGGCGGGATGAACGGGATGGGAATGGGCGGGAACATGATGAACGCGAACATGAACATGAATATGATGAACGCGAACATGATGATGATGGGCGGTGGTATGGGTATGGGCGGGATGATGGGTATGGGTATGGAGGGCATGGGGATGATGGGAATGAACCGCGACCCACGCATTGCAGGTGAGGAGGCCGGTATGGGGATGGGGATGGGCATCGGTGGCGATGAGGGCATGGAGGGTGATGCGGCGAACATGATGCTCAACATGGGCATGATGAACGGCGACGTCGGGATGCTCGGCCTCGACGGCGCGATGGGCATGGGCATGCTTGCCGGTGGGATGGGCATGCTCGGGATGAACGTCAACATGGGCATGGGCATGAACATGGGTGCGCTCGGCATGATGGGCGGGATGCCGCTCCCGATGGGCATGGGTATGGGCGATGTCAGTGGCTCTGCGGGAGGAGACTCAGAGGCTCGCGCGGACACCGACGCAGACGCGGAGGAGAGTGACGCCGGCGCGAATGCCCACAGCACCAGCAGCACCAGCAATTCGGGTACTGTCCGCCGCCGCGGGGAGGACGATCCACAAACTCAGCAGACACCCCGCGCAGGCGTAGTGCGCCTCCCCTCGCCGGTTTCCTCGTCCCCTGGCGCTGGCCCGTCCTCAGCAGCATCTTCTTCCGTAGTCTACGAAGAAGAGGGCGATCTCGACGAGGAGGAAGGCGAGGTTGTCGTAGCCGTCCGCGGCAGTGGAAGTGGCAGCAACACTGGGACAATGCGTCGCGCGGGTACCGTGCGCGCGAACCCCACACGCCCGCCGCTTCCCAATACGACTGCCAGCGACGCGGCCGAGGCGTATGCTACGACGGCGCGTCTCAGCGCGAGCACAAGCCGCAGCCACAGTGTTTCATATCGCGACCGCGCTGACACGGCACGCCAGCCTGCTGCATCAACATCCATTTCTGCACCCGTTCCTGTTCCCGCCCCCGCCGCACCACACGCGAACCAGCACCACACACCTTACCCCGGCGCTCCACGTGTTCCCGCTGCACCAACCCCCGCAGTGCGCACGCGGCGGACGACTGCCGCGGAGGTGCCTGAAGCTGCTCTCCCTACCATCGCGGTTACCCCACTTCCCCCTCCAGCACCGACGACCCGTACGCGTGAGCGCGAGGAGCGGCACCACCACACACACCACAGCCACGCGCACCCGACAGGACCGTACCGCGACGAGGACGTGCTGCTTTCGCTGCAGTTGCTTGCGTACCTGAGCAAGTACCCGCATGTCCGCCAGGCATTCTACAAGCGGCGCAACGGGTTCCACCCTGCGAGTGCACTGGCGCTGGCCGCGGCCAAGGCGGCGGACACCCCGGAGCAGCGGGCCGAGCCCAAGGCGCCGGAGATCGTCCGCGATAAGGGGCGGCAAGCGCCGGCGCAGCAGATGGCGTTCCTGCGCGCGT
Source organism: Mycena crocata (assembly GCA_029281795.1). NCBI lineage: Eukaryota > Fungi > Basidiomycota > Agaricomycetes > Agaricales > Mycenaceae > Mycena > Mycena crocata. Next base: position 182,563 of record JARJCP010000072.1, read on the forward strand.
TTGGCGTCGCAGGCGGGAAGGAGAAGGATAAGGGCAAGGCGGTGGCGGGCGGGTCGTCCCGCTCAGGTGTGAGTGCAACTGCACCCGCGCCGCAGGCGTCTGCGTCTCCATCGACGTCCACTACCGCGCGTCCTGCACTCGAGACGAATGTCTTTTCTCTCGTGGAGCGCTTCACGTTCCGCCCATCGTCGAGTGAGACGGATCTCCCAAACCCACCGCCCAAACTCCCGCAGGAGATCCAGTACTGGGCAGGCGTGATCATGCGCAATGCGTGCCGGAAGGACGACAGCAGAGGCGGCATTAGGCAGTGTGCTAACAGTGCGTTACGCTTTTTCCCCCGTGGCCTTGATATTGATTTTTTTTTGACATGTAGTGCTTTGTGGGCGCTGGGAGGAGTACCCGCGCGAGTTTGCCAAGTGCCGTAGGTGCAGGAAGGCAAAGTACTGCGGAAAGGAGTGCCAGAGCACGGCGTGGAGCGAGGGGCACCGTTTCTGGTGCTCCGCGAAGGAGGGGGACGATGCACCGGACACAACTGCGGCGGCGTCGGCTATGGCGAATATGGTCACGTCGGCGAGCAATGCGACCATCATGCCCGATGCGCCGGATCCGGCGGCCATTATTCCGGTCGGTGCAGAACGACGGGAGCGCAGGGAGCGGTATGCTGCACGGGAGCGCGAGAGGCTTGCGTCTGCCAACGCTACGGCCACGGCAATTCTAGGAGGGAATGTGGCCGGCGGGACGACCGCTGCGGACGCTGCGACCGTGCGTGGATTCAGGTCTGCGGGTATCCTCGGCGCGCATCCCAACACTGTCAGCGCCGTCTTTGGGGGAGCACCTACTACCGCACCCGCCAACGCTCCTGCTGGTCCTAGCCGAGAGCGAGTTGCTCCACCCGCAGCTCCCATCGAGTCGACACGGACGCGCGCGATGGCGCTGCTCCGTCGGACGGCCAATCCGTTGGGGGCCATAGGCTCCCCTGCGCCCGCTGGACGCCGCGATCGCGAGCCCCGGGAACGCGACCGTGACACGAACAACAGCTACGCGACCTTCGACACGTACATGGCCGAGCGACGCAGGGCAGAGACATCTGCGGCGGCTGCAGCCGCGGGCAACACCACCGCTCCCGGGACCGCGTTCCAGAACCATCTGCACCACCCACAACCGCAGAACCCCGCCGACATCGACCGCTACCTCAGCAACTTTGCATCACCGCCGCGGCGACGCGTAAGCCGGACGGGGCGAGACGCTGAGGCCCGGAACGCTGGCGCTGCGCCTACCTCCGGGAGCGGATCTGGTGCCGCCACAGGCGACCAGGATGACATGGTATTGGAATGATCATGAGGAGGCGTTGTCGAAGAACTGTATTATTTGCTGCTACATACATATTTTTTCTCTTGTCCTTCACCCACTCGCAATGACCCGGCTTCACTTTTCTTCGTCTCATACTACTACTACATACATCCTCCATATAGCGCTATTCACGTCGATCCTTGTCTCCTTACGCACATCTATCCAACTTTTATTTACTTTTGCACGGCGGCGGGATGACTAAGAGACATTGTCTCATTGGCGGCACTCGCCACTCGGAAGTTTTTCTTTTTACACCCGCGGTTAATAAACTTCCTTCCTTCCTTCCTTCCCTAGCTTTTTTGGCCTCGACGCGACTCCGAGATTCTTCAACATTTGGAGGACATTTTCCTTTCATCCTCCACCTGATTCCTCTGCAATGTGCATACACTGGCACGAGCCCTAGAAAATCCCTTGAACACGATCACACGAAGTGACCGCAAATATGTTCTTTACGAACAGAGAAGTGTCCCGTGAGCTCCCCCGGTCCGTGAGCATGGAGCGCGACGTGCCTGACTCGCCGCAGCTTGCTTCATTCCCCCTGCATCGAGACGGTCTGCGCACCTGGGCACACCTCTGATCCGAGCTTTCAATTTTTTCCGGCTCCGCTTCCCAGCGCTGTTCAAAACGCACTCCTCGATCAGCTGCAGACGTCTCCTTCATGACTCGATTTCTATTTCCAGCCTGCGAAGGTCCCATGTCAGTGGTGTGACCTCTTCCACTTCAGCATACGAAGCCGATAGGTGAGCGAGGAAAGTCCGGCGGGACGCGGTGGGCGGCTTTAATTTTGAACGTGACGCTATTGTACAGGACTCAAGAGGTTTAAAGAGTAAGGCATGGGTGCATTCTGGTCTTTGTGCAAAGATGATACGGTCTACGCTGCTAATTTTGGCCCTCTCGCTCACGACCACTTTGGCGCAGTCCCCGATCTTTGGACAGTGTGGAGGACAGGGATGGACGGGTCCTACCAGTACGCAGAAGTAAAGCTTCATTTCATCGGCTTGCTTATGTAGGCTTCCTCAATAGCGTGTGCTACGGGAAGTGCATGTGTATTCTCAAATCCATTTTACTCCCAGTGCCTACCGGGAGCCGCGACAAGTAGTAACCCTGCGCCGCCGACCTCTACCGTCACCACGCCGACCTCGACGGCCACGGTTCCCGCCCAAACGGGTTTCGTCAAGACTTCCGGGACGAAGTTTACTCTTAACGGCGCGCCATACACCCTTTTCGGGTACTGGTATCTCGTATTTCAATTGCTATGGCCCATTCATGTATGTTTGTAGTTCGAACGCCTACTGGCTCGCTCTCATGGGGTACAGCAAGACGGACATTGACCACGCTTTCGCCGATATTGTCGCCAGTGGCGCCACCACCGTCAGGTAAATCTTCTGCCTAAAGTTTTTCAGGTTGCGCTGACGGGTTTCACAAACTAGAACTTGGTAAGAACCATGACTCTTCTGCTATTGGAGCGGACCTTCATTATCATCCCAGGGGTTTTAACGAGGTTACCCAGGCAAATGGTGTCTACTTCCATCTGTGGTCTGGCAAGACGGCGACCGTTAATACTGGTGCCAACGGACTTGCAATGCTTGGTAGGATTTCATTTATGCTGATTTTGTCCTGACTAAGTTCAACAACTGATAGACACCGTTATTGCGTCGGCGAAGGCACATGGAATCCGCCTGATCATTTCTCTGTATGTCCTCAGTTTCAACATACCCATCATTTTAAACATTATTTTCTGTCCAGGACCAACAATTGGTGAATTTTCTCTGGTGGCGCCTTTTAACCCGTTTTGATCGTGTTCAAGGTCCGACTATGGAGGCATGGACGTTTACACAGCTCAACTTGTTGGCTCTGGCCAGCCTCACGACCTATTCTACACGAATCCCACCGTCATCGTGAGTAATTTCGATCTGGTATTCCACGGCCTTCTCAAAATCGTTTGCATAACAGGCTGCCTTCAAGACTTACGTCCAGGCAATTGTTACCCGATACGCCAATGAGCCCACGATCATGGTAGGCTTCCATTTTTTTTGGAAAAAAAAAACAGGTCCAACTGAACACCTTCTAGGCATGGGAGCTGGGTAGATAAATTAATACTCGCAGGCATAGACTAACTCGACCTACAGCAAACGAACCGAGGTGTTCAGGAAGCAACACGTGATTCATTTATTCGACCTGAATGATATCTTTCTAACGTGCAGCAGGGCTGCCTCCTCGGCCTGTACCGTCTCGACTATCACTACTTGGGCAACGACTATGTCAGCATTCATCAAATCTCTCGATTCCAACCACCTGGTGGCCATCGGAGATGAGGGATTTTTCAACCAGCCCGGCAACCCCGATTTCGTGTACCAGTACGTTGTATATTTTACACCCGGGCGATGTTTCAAGTTTTGAACCAGGGGAACTCTCGGAATTGACTTTGCGGCGAACATCAAGATTTCCAGCATCGACTTTGGCACCTTCCATGTCAAACTCCCTTTTCTTGCTAACGTTGAAAACCGAGCTGACGTTTATTCCTCACCAGATGTACCCGGTATGTCTCTGTGCGTGAGATCGTTCTGCCTTGCCAAGACATTTTCTTTCAGCAAAGCTGGGGCGAGTCCAACACGGAGCCATGGGGCGTCCAGTGGATCACCGACCACTCGACCGTCATGAAGTCCGCGAACAAGCCCGTAATCATCGAGGAATTCGGAATTATTGCGTCTAACCGGAACGCCACGTACAACACATGGTACCAGACCATCGTCAGTACGGGCATCACTGGAGATCTCATCTGGTATGCCTTCATCGTTGAAAAGCGGTTGCCGTTCGCTTAGTACCGTTTGGACAGGCAAGCAGGATCCCAGCTCACAAACGGACCCACGCCCGACGATGGTTACATGATCTTCCCAACAGATCCTGTGTACCCTCTCATGAAATCGCATGCCGCTGCCTTGAAGGCCAGGGGATGAAAAACCCATTGGGATGTTTATGTTAAGTGTGCCGTGTATTAAATATTTTATCTAGAATATCATCGACTTTCATTCATGGGGAATTCAAGCTGCTGCTTAAGGCCAGAACTCTATTTCTTCCTTCGAGGCCATGAACAGTTGAACTTAAAAGTCGGGACAGGTCCTGGCGGCGCCGGATCAATCTTCTGTGTCCCGATTTAGGTCAAAGGGATCAGATTTCATCGGTGATCCGACGTTCCGGATCAGCTCGCCTTTCCCACCTGTATGTTGATTTTTTGCAGAAAATTGTCTAAAGAGACGAAAGCTGAGGAACTCGAAGGCTCTGGTATTTCTCAGCTCATCTAATTACTGTTAGAGGCTAAGTATGCGTCAATATATTGGTAGTTTCTGGTCTCTCAATAAGTAGCTGCGAGTTGATCGACGTTGAACGTTGATTTGTGCGGGTAGCTCAAGAATCTACACGACATTATCCCGTAGCTGTGTCTCCAAGATCCGCCCGGGACAAGACAAAACATGCTGGAACAATAACGTCCCGCTGTTGAATAGCCAAACTTGTCAAATGCGCAATGGGAGGTGAGGTCGCAAAGTAAAATAGCAATATATACAATATGGAGTACTTCTGTTCTACTATAACTGATACCGAGGTCTCTTCACGACAAGGAGCCCAATACAGATGTCAGCCATGGGTTGGATTCGATGCGCGATTGAAATTGAGCGACACAGCGCTTCAGTTCCTCCAATTGAGCTTCAGGAGAATCGTCCGTCATGTCAACATCCTCGCTATCATCCACTGATGGTGCCGCCCAGGCGGTGAGAAGCTCCTCCACGATGTTGATTCCTTCCTCGGTGACTTCGACAGGAAAGTCGGGTTGGATTTTCTTCTCTGTTGGAGACAATAAGTCACGAAAATTACATGTGTCATTATTCATGCTGACCTCCGCCAAAGTCCTCCAGCTCGTCGGCCTTTCTGCGAGCGAGCTAAACGAGTTCATTTGTGAACTGATATTCGCAATATCTGAGGTTGAACTTGAACTCACTTTGACGACGTTCTCGGGAAAGTTTGCCAGTTGCGCAACATGGATACCAAAGCTCTGGTCAGAAATTCCTATTCGGGGTCAGTTCGAAATTTAGTTCGTGAAGTACGCGCCAAAAAATACCTGGTTCCACTTTGTACAAAAGGGTAATCTGTTGTTCCGTGCCGTTTTGTGCCTCGTCAACATGGGCAACTACATGAAGGTTCTTGACGTGGGTCAGTTGTTGGTCCAGGGCCGTCAGTTCGTGGAAATGAGTGGCAAAAAGACAGAAGGCGTGGATTTCAGACGCGATATGTCTGGCAGATGGTCAGCGAGAGGCAACCAACTTTTGACAAGGGTCTCTACTCGGATATGGCCCATGCCAGCCCAAAACCGTCGTATGTTGATGTCCCTTCCCCACAGAAAATTAGCATTGCCACCAGTTGGAAAGACAAAACCTACCCCGTCCTAGCTCATCGATGATAATCAACGAGTCTTTCGTAGCAGACTGCAAGAAAGAAAGAAGAAAATGAGTACATGTTTTTCATCTTCGTCGTTCAAACCCACTCGTAGAATCGTGGCGGTCTCAAGCATCTCCGCCATGAAGGTTGAGACACCCTTTAGTTGACTGTCTCCGGCACCAACTCGGCACAGAACGGAGTCAAATATCGGCATGTGAGCCTCTGAACATGGTACGAAACAGCCTGTCTGAGCCATCAACGCAATGACGCCAACCTTGAAAACACATGAGCCTCGGAAGATAATGGAGGGAGGGAAAGTACACACTTGACGGATGTAAGTCGATTTTCCGCCCATATTCGGCCCGGCTGGAGGACGAAGCATTCAATTCGGACTCGCATCGCGGAAGGAGAATCACATACTGATTATCTGGAATTCACTCTTGTCTGGTAAGATGGTTAGAAACGACCGAGGAAGGAAATATTCGTCGCATGCCTTTAACCATCGCGACGTCGTTCGGGATGAAATTGACATCATCCTGGACCTCCAGGCAAGGGTGTCTGGCATCTCTGAGAACAAGATCACCAGTTCCTGCCATAAGATAAGATCAAGAATGGCGCCGGGCGATGTACCAACCTTGTTGTGTAACCTTGGGTTTTACGTAAGGTTCTGGAGCATTCACCGAAACATGCGCAAAGCTGGGATACAGATGAGACGAGAGCGCTCATATATGGTAGGCGACCTGCACCTGATAATGACATCCAAATGGGCAACGACGGTGTCTAATAACTCGAGCACTGGTGTATAGGTCGCTGTGACGAAGTAAGAAATCGGAGCTTGAACAAGGTTGAATCAACGTACATGCAATGTTGACGACCTCTCTGACGAGGTTGCTTTGCGCCTTCGCGTATTGTTCGCTATAATCCTTGTGGTCCTCAGCAAGTGACTGAAGTGTCTTCGTAGTGAAGAAAACACCGCTTTTAACCATGCTCAGCTCTCTGTAGTCCTTTTTGTTGAGGCCTTTGGCGTCCTAGAAATGGATCAACGCATGCCATATGGTCCATAAACATGCAACAAACATTTTTAGTTAAGCGGAAACAATAACCGTGCGTCGAGTTATTCTCCAGATGCAGTTTCTTGTCTAGCTCCAGGTCAAGATCACGCCCAACCCTCTTGTGCTCCTTGTCCAGTCCATCACGAACCTAGCGATAGAAGAAATATATCGAACCATAGTTCGAGAAAGCCGTGAGTTATCTACCTTGTCAAGTTTGTCCGCCAAGTCACCTAGCCGCGCGTCGTATTCAGGTTTGATGACATAGTTGTGCCTGTCGAGCTCTTCTAGATCTATCGTTTGCTCGACCATTTCTGAATATTTCTCCAGGTTGCCGGCAAAGCCCTGTAAAAGTAGAATAATTCGCGTGATGACGGGGAGACAATGGGGAAATTCACCTGTAAAGAAACCAGATAGAGTTCTTCTATCAAATCCGAGTATTCTTCGTGCTCCGTTTGCACATTTTGGAGAGTTTCGATCATTCCAGGAAGCTGCGGGAGTGTCAGCATCGTGCGAGGATAGAGTACATAGGAACCTGTACAAGTTGAACGACTTGATAGACTCTAATAACGTCTTCCAAGGATGCTACGCCCTTTTGGAACCGTTTGCTTAAGCGGTGCATATCTGGCATCATCTTCAAATACTCGTCCTGTCGGATGTAAGTCGTGTTCACCAAGCAACACAAAAGTATCTTCCTAACCTGCAGCGTGCGACGCGCGTTGGAGTCCTCGAGGAATGTTTCCACAAGGTTCTGGCGTTTTTCTTTTCCAACTGAGTGGACGCGCAAGGGGACAAAGTGCCCAGACTCACGGATTTCATGGAGATTTACCAAAGGCTGTTTCAGCCAAGTTCCCAACAGCCGCGTACCTTGCGCAGTCTTGCATTTGTTGAGTAAACCAAGAAGGGTGGTGTTACGGGTCGTCGTTCCCTGTTTAGAGAATATCAGCGCACATAACGGGTCCTTGAATCACAGACGTACTGCGTTACCAGGAGCTTCGACGAGATTGAGCGCTCGAAGAGCGCTGGCGTCAAGTTTTATGTACTGTTCCAGATCATGCGTTTTGAGACTATAGGCATGATGGTTCGCGGGATCACTGAGCAGTCCAAGATAACCAATGAGCGCTGCAAGAGCAGAGGGAGCGGTGGATAGATTTAGTTGTGCTTTGCAGTGTTTGTGGTTGGCAATCGCGCAGGCTGCAAAGAAGTGAAGGACATACGAATCACCATAGACGGGTCGGCTGAAGTCGACGTTCCAAACGCTTCCGTCGCTTTCGCAGAAAGAAGGCGAGAAACATCGTCGGCGATATTTTTAGCCATAAATTCGCCTGCAATGAGTTGTAGCACTACTGAAGGTGATTCATGCTCAGGTCAGCACGCACTGGGTTTCCTCTCCGTCAACATAACCCCACATCTATCCAAAACAGCTTTAAGTTTGTTGAGATCGACATCACGGTCAGTAGTTCCAGTCGCGGTGCCGGTAGGGAGAATGGCTTCTTTGACAGAAAGTTGGATTACGAGCGACTAGATAAACAATGTCAGATATCGAGTGGCAGAAAAAAAACATGGGCTCCAACCTCCACGTTGGAAAACAGGTCATTATCGACGAATTCGGCCACGCCGAGTTCGCGTACGGTGGGGTCGGCAAATGCTACCCCCAACGTCTTGATTTTGGCGGCAGAAGAAGATACGACTTTGATTGCCATCACAATGGGTGCCGCGAGCAGGTCAGACTCGGCCCCAGAGCCAAATAAGAGCTCCTCGACGGCGCTCAAGTTCCCCGGAGACGCCTAAAGCTCGATTATGAGCAGCGCGGCGAGGGTGGGGAAAATGAGGTAGCTCGCACCTCTTTGTCCAAACGAAACTTGGTGCATTTTTTCCCTTGCCCGCTCTCCGGCACCCATATCTCAACACGCAGCTGCTTGCTTGTAAGAGACTCTCGGAGGAGCGTTTGCGCTACAGAGGCCTTCAGACTGACGCATGGGAGGCCCGCCGCTCTCCCACCAGGGCCAAGATACTTGATCACTGATTGCGTGCGGAAGGTATGCGTAGCTATATATGTAGCATCTGCACCGTACGACTGATAATAGTCTTCCGCAGGGCGATAGAAGAGTCGCAAGGTGCCAGTCTCTGGTGATTTCTTGGGCAGTTTTCCAAAGAAGGCGATGAAACCGGGCTCCGTCGTCTGCTCTGTGGGATAACCGAGTCAATAGAGTGGATTAGGAATATCCCACCACTGACCGATGGCATCCTGTTCGATATCTCGTTCTTTCCCGTATTGTTGCATGTCAAAAGAGGCAAGAGCAAAATCGTTTTTTGTCACGGACACGGCGTGACCCTCCTCGTGATCATCGATCATCACAGTCACTCGGAAAAGGAAAAATAGGGGCTCGTTGCATAAGCCTTGTTGACCGTGTGCCAGACTGTTCAGTGTTCAGCGTTCAGCGCTCAGAGCTGGGTATTGGTCCACATCTTGAAACTTGAAAGCTGATGCCATCAGGCGAGTCACTAAATCATGCTGCACTCGGTCAATGCATATGTATATCATGGACCCACAACGTCCTCCATGGTTAGGCAGCCTGCATACTCTTCTCATTGAAAGGCATCATCTTTATATTCTCAAGTCTCAACGGTATGAAGCCGGCCAGGGCAAAAAAAAGCGGTCCATCTAAATTTGATTTTCTACAGTTATATAACAAATCTCTTCAAACGTTTACTATTTGCGACCGGGATACCGGCCACCTTAGCATTTATACCTAGTTTGAGAAGGCTACATGAGCTCTATACAGGCCAAAGTGTACTGACACAAAGGTGCGTATCCTACGAACAGTTCCATATGGTTTTCCCGAATTTAGATGTAGTGTGAATGAAGCAATGAATTTCTTTCGACCGACACCCCAAACATGGGCAAACACTAGGAAACCGGCCATGCCACTTATCAAGCGTCATGGGCGGAAATTCAGGTTCATGTCGCTCGGGTATGATACAGGGATGCCGTAGGTATTATCTGACACGCTCGGGGTGTACTTTCAAGGGACGGGGCTGAGTAAATTTGGTGGGCGGGACCACTGGGGTAGCCTGCGGAATGGCAGATTTTGGCTAGAGGAGCCGCTGGTCAAGACCAGCCATTGCGGTACCCCAAAATGGGTCCTACATAGTTATATAATGAGTATGTCAACACACTGTGCCACTTATCTCACTGTTGGGATGGCACCAACTCCCCAGAAAAATCCAAACATGTCGGACACCAAATTTACGCCGGTCAGGGTAAAGGGCAGCGATGAGAAGAGATGGGGCAGTAAAGAGGACGCAGACACACACCAAGGTGGACCTTTCCCACTGTAAATCGCTCTAACAAAGATCCAGACCCGTCTCATAGATCTGCTGCCTGCCACAGACATCGCTAGCGTGAGCCACTGCCAGTGCGGAATCGAGGTAAGGCAAAAGTCGGCTCATAGCGGGAGTACAGGGCGCGGACGCATGCAAAATTCCACCACAGATTGTTCCTCAGAGCTTTGGGAGTAGATCGAGCCCCAAAAGTCTCAAAAAGGTGCAGAATTGGTAGAGATAGACCAAGGCGGAGCTGAGTCGGAGTCATCCCAAATAAGAAAAGAGTGATCGGAGCCCGTCGGCCGGCACTGCACATGTCGTAACTTTTGATCCGATCGTCATTTTTGGTTGAAATTTGGGATACACCATCCTCAACGGTCCCATTTCCTCTCCCAACACCCAACTCAGACATATCACAATGCACCGATTCTATAAGAGGCAAATGGCCGGTGTCCTAGTTTGGCTGGTTTCCTGGTCGAAAATAGTAACAATACATAGCTCGGAACATGAACCTTCTGTGCACATGAGTAAATGAAGAAACATCCAGGGCTGTTAATCGATACTCCGAGACGAGAAGAACTTACTTACAGACAGTGCAACGGGAAAACATTCAAGACCTGCATTTATGTTTGATGTTGCGCAGCTGCAAGGATTGCATTTACACCCTCTGCCAGAAACTTGAATCTTGTCCTCGGGATCTGTATTCTCGGGAATTTCTGAAGCTTGTTTGACCATTAGGTCGATGCCAGAAGTGCAACACTACGGGAGAGGGACGTCAAAAAGAGCACGAACACATCATAAACCACCGACCGCGTAATTCGCATGTCCGCTGTCCTCCGCACATCAGGAAAATGTTTTCCATCTGGCAGGGCTGGTGCCAGGTTCGCCAGGTACGCCAGCTCGCCAGAATGTGAGCTGGCTCTATTAAAAGATAGCGAGCACCAGAAATTGTTCTGGTGCCAGATCAGCGCCAGAAAAAGTATTTGGTGCCAGAATGTCTTTCCTTTCAGTGGTTGCATTGCATTATCGATACACGGGATGAATGAATAGGAATCATTCATATCATATCTACATGTACAAGTATTCGATCCAAGCAACCATTTACAACATAGCCGCGGGGCGAGATAACGACGGAATCCACGGAGACCCGTTTTGCGCCAAGTATCCGACTCGTCTGGTCGCGGCCAGTCGCGGCGGCTCCTGAAAGGCTATGGGCAACTGGCACAGCGATTAACCTGACGCAGGACGTAAGCTAGTGTTAGATTTGAAAATCATGCACCCTACAGAGAGGGACTTGATCGCGGGTGGGACAGAGATGGAGTGCTGTCTTCATGATTGTGGCGTGCAGTTATAAAGTCTCATCGTAGCACAAGCGTGAAGATTGGCATGAGAACAAATCCGGAAGAGTTGAGGTAGAACACACACCTGAGTTCTTAGCGTTGGTCATAGCTGTTGATGACAGGTATTCGGGCAGAAAGACGTGGTCAGTGATAAAGAACAGGTCCCCGGGGCCAGCTCATACGAGACGATGCAGGTGTAAAGCGGAATGGGAATGAGAATGATCGGCCATAGGAGGGGAACAGCTTGAAGTGGAATGGCTTGGAGGAACCAGAGAGCCTCAGAGCGAAGTAGAGAAACCAGTGAGGCCCCGGCCGTAGTTGGCAGGCTTGAAGACAGCGACTGTCGGCATTGAGGAGGGTTGTGAGGAATGTTGAGGAGGTTTGATTGAGGTTTCGAGACAGGCTAGAGCTGCTTGACGGGTCTTGAGGGTAGGAGGGACACGAAAGGCAGCGTCGGCATGGGGGAAAAGGAAGAGAGACGTGGCAAAACTCATCACCAATCACGCCATTGATGCACGTGGTCGGAGTTTGAATGACTTGGCGAAATTTCGCTTTCGGTACTACATCTAGGCTAGGACGGACGAGTACAGCGTAGTACGAGCCGCCTCGGAGTTTGAAATAAAAGATTGCCGTGCTCTGCCAACAACCGCGTGATATCAACACATTTCCCCTTTGAGTCAACGCGTCGAGACGTGTCCATGAAGATGGCGCTCAAGCCCATGGACGACGCGTAAATCCCGCTCGCAGCGCGAATGGAGCTGGCCAACCCTTCCCCAGCCACTGCCGGCCCCCCTGTCAACTCTTCCGAATGGCTTGATGCCCTGTTACGGGAGAAATGCCGTGTACCATCACTGCATCAGTAAAACTACACATTTGTCTTTGACGTCTTACGTCTTTGGTACCCGTCTTGGGAGATCTTTGTCTTGAGCAGGGCAGCTTTGGCTTGGGCGGAGCGTCTTTCGTCTTGGTACCTGCATCTTTGGCGAGCTTTGTCTTTGAGACACTGTCTTTTATCTTGGACAACATCTTCACAGTATTCCATTGAGTTTCAACTTTCAAGTCTGGAAATATTCACATCGAGACGGCACTCGCATAATATTAGTGTACTGAAATCCCGGCTGAATCAGAGTTCCTCTGCTGAATCAACTCCAAATGCTTAGTCACTACCAGTTTGCAAGATTAACGATTCAATACAGTGGGCAAATTCTCGCCTATGGGGGATCTCGGGTCTAAAATGAAAATCATCTGTGAATCCTCGTCAGTGAAGCAATTGGCAGCTAGAATTCGGAAGGTCACACTGAATGCGGTAACACTGGTGAACGGCGAAATCTACGAAGTCTTTCAAACTCCGCTTGATGGCTCGGTAAGCATTGCTGCGGAATGGCGTGATTGATGGCATCAAATGGTTTGACGCTCTTTGTCTCTTTCCCTCTCCTTTCCCATTTCCCCCCCTCATCCTGCACCCATCCACAGCTCTTGCAGGCCTCGAATCGGATGCATGCCTCAACAAGGACTTCAAATAGGTCACTCAAGAATGATTTCCAATGTCTCTGGGATGCATCTCTTGTTTCTGCCACCATCTCGAATTCGCTTGCTCTCTCGTTCCAAGCCCTCTTCAAGTGTTTTTTTTCAAGCTCTCGTCAACTCGTCTTCAAAGCCTCCTCAAGTGTTGCTGCTTTCTTCCCGTCTATAAGTCCTCAACCCCTGCCATCAAACAATCACCGGATGTTTTGGATTCACTGCTTACCGTACTCAATTTCTTGCCTTATGCGCACGGTACGTCTCGTGCTTCGCATTTCCTCATGACAGCTATCTGACATCTTGTTCAGTTAACCTGATATCGATCAAGCATGGCAGCTCGCAGTGTTTTCTGCAGGTGAGTCGCACACACATCATTTTTCTGTAGGTATACTTACCACTCCGCACCACTGCCTCAAGCACTATCGTTACCCCGAGCAACCCATATTTACCCGTAGTCTTGTGGCTTGAATACAATATGATGTTCTTTGTTCATTCCCTCTTGTATCTTAAGCATCTTTGAAGCTGTCTTGGGCAGCAGATTAATATGTCTTGCCCGTCTTGCCCAAGACCTATAGGTCTTTGTAAGACAAATGAACCTGGTTAGCCAAAGACGGACATCTTTGAGGAAAAGTCGTCTTACGCATCTTTGGTGTCTTGCCCAAGACGCCAAAGATGCCAAAGCCAAACGTGTAGTTTTACTGATGTGCACGCACATCAGCTCAAGCACGGCAAGGATCTGAATGACGGACGCGACTTGTTCCTCGTCGCCGCGACAGGCATGGGAAAGAGCATCATTCTCTTCAGTCCCCTGATAGCCGCGCAGGAGCGTCGAGAACGCGGTATAGCGTTTATCATCGTGCCGACTAAAGTGTTAGCGGAACAAATGGTTCGTGTCCAGACAACAGGAGCCGGAAACGGGCTGATTCGACCTCATTCAGGCAGGGGTTGGAGTAAAATACGGCCTCAGAACCCTCGCCATCAATGAAGACTCCGTGAGAGAAGCGTCCACACGGGAGAAACGCGATCTTTTCACGGAGTTTGCTGGAGGGACTGGCATCTCTGTCGGCGTCATGAGTCCTCAAATGCTGCAGGGGCGGGCCATAGGGCAGCTCTTGAAGGACCCCAAATTCAAGGAGCTCGTACGCTGGATGCTCATTGATGAAGCCCATGTCCTCAATGAGGAAGGTGGGACATTCCGCGAGCCATACCGGGGCATTCTACATTTCCGGCCCCGTCTCCCAAGCACGACCGTATGGGGCGCATGTACCGCGACTGCCACAGTGGAGGATGCCCTCACCATCACGTCTGGGCTGAGCTTCCGGCCGGGAGAATATGTCAATGCACGCTTCACAGTTGACCGTCCCAACATCAAATATATCCCGCGTTTCTTCCAGCATCCCACATCTGGCGTCCAATTCCTCGACTTCAGCTTTGTTATCCCCTTCGACATGCAGTTTGCATCGGAAATCATGCTCACACTCATTTTTGTTAAAACAATTAAAATGGGATACCTTCTTATGGAATTCCTCGACTCGTTAATCCCTGCCGGGGTGCAGGACCGTCTTAAAATCATCAAGCTGTACAATTCACTCATGCCTGTCGATTACCGACGCAGATTCATTGCTGATATCAACGATGGTTCTACCCTCCTGTAAGGTGTCGTCCCAATCGGGACTGATAGAGTAAGCAATGTTAGTGTTTAGTTGGCTACGGCCTACTACGTAGTTACACAATCAGGTACATACAAGGGACTTTACAGCTTGCTTTGTACCACACTAGAAAACGGTTTTGCTTCAATACAGTTGTTGCAGAGCTACCTCTGGTGTGACTAGCGAGGTGTATCGACAGCGTCTACGACGCTTACACTTTTTTAGCTCTCAGCACTATATCGTGCTATCAGAAAAACCCTCGCTCTCTCATTTTGCTTTCTATCTCCATGGGCGACAAAACCAAGAAGAAGAAGAAAGGGAACAACAACGCCGGGCAAGGATCGCATCAGCCTCCGCTGCCGCTGGGGGAACCGCCACCTGTTAAGTCTCGGGACGTTGGACGATCGTCCGCGGAAGAAAACAATGATCTTCACGGAACAGGTCGCGAAGACGATCATGTCGACGGTAACATACCGGAGCAAGGTCACGCCCAGAGTTCGTCACCGTTGCCAGCATTGACGGAGTCGAACACGAGTAAGGAGGAGAATGGGGGAGTCGTGAAAGAAGGGCAGAAAGTAAGTACTGCAGTTGGAACGACGAATCTAAGCCCCGAAGAGGGCAGTGTAACTACGCCTGCAATAGCAGGAACGAGTCGAGCCAATAGCAGTCAGAACTGGCGGACGCCAGTTGTAGTGATCCCTGAAGGGGAAGTTAGTCAACCGGGGTCAATGTCACACCAAATTCCTGTGCCGAAAGTGACGCCGCCGTCGCCAGGACCGAGTGAGAGGCGATTTTGCCATGACGAAGAGTTACCCAGTTCATCGCCATACCCAGCCAGTCAGCCGCCCGATAATCTGATGGTGGAACTACTGGAGGAGTTACGGCTCACCCGACTGGGACGAGATACGGGGAAACAGAGGCGGTCCCGTGCAGACTCGATCGAGTCATTTGAGATCAAAGAGGCGATCCGACTCAGCACCGTAAGTGAGGACGGGTTCGCAACGGACCGCAGTGGGATCCATCAGAGACAGGGATGGACGGACCGTAATATGCTGGCGGCGGAAGACGCGCTGCGTCGGGAGAGGTCCGAGACGGAGAACTCCGAAGGATATGCTAGACGCGTGGCAGCGCGTGAGCGTACGGAACAGCGAATGAAAAATATACGCAACGAGGAACGGAGAGCGCAGGATGCGGTAGACTATACCAGATTTAGTGAGTTGGAAACGAAATTCACGCAATCGATTGAGGCTCGGGAACAGCAGCTGGCTAAGGATAAGACAAAACTAGCCGCAAGGCAGGCATCCATTCTTCGGGAGGAGAATAAGTCAGCGGCTATGCGAATTCTCGAGGTCGAGGAAGCCGAGCTGTCGCAGCTAGAAGCGGCTGCCCGTGAAAAAAGGGTTGAGATCGAACGCCGAAAGGCAATTGTTACAGAGTATATTGAATTCGAGGATGTAACAACTGGGGATAAGTCGGAAGGACTGCGTAAGGCTCATCCGCGAACTGACCGGAAAGCGGGACGAGCATGGCCTCCAGTATGGGGGTATGAAACACCTATCACTGTGGAATCGTCGTCAGACGAGCAGGCTACGGTGAAGAGCGGTAGCGCAGCAAGGTCCAGAAGCGGGGCATCCCCGAGGGTGTTTATTGGACCACAAAGTGAGGTTCAGGTGCATTCACCGGTGCCTGGTAGGAGTACGCCGCCGGAGGCGGCCGCTCCAGATCCCAAACTAGTGGATACTACGGCATCTCATGATTGGGCGAATCGGTTGATTTTGCAGAAGATGAGACGGCAGGATGTCGTCACGCAAGGACGTAGTGAGATCCCGGATCAAGGAATTGAGTTCGATATTGAGGGACGCGCTTACCAGGCACGTCCGCCTCCTGATCGTGGTAGTTCGGTGGGCACGCGAGGAGGACGTTGCACGGTCCGCAAAGATGACGGTGCCATTAAAAACGAGCCGTCTAGCATGAGACTGAACGAAAAAGGGAGGAAACCTGTCAAGGCCGAGATATCGGTGGGTAAGCGAGTGCCGATGAATCAGACCAGCGGGGCGGGACAAGCAGCGGGTGATGCACGGCCACCCGGGAAGAAGGAGGCGAATACGTCGCGGCAAGAACCGTCACGACAGCCAGATGAGCGTAAACCTTCAAAGAAGGAAGATACAAGTGGAATGGCGGGAAGGGGTAATCCGAATCCACCGGTACGAGGTGGCGGTAATAACCCGCCGTCGGGATCGAGCAATTTATCGACGTCAAGTTCATCTTCGTCGTCAGAGGAGTCCTCGGAAGAGGGAGATCTGGAGAAAGAGGACTTGAGTCCTGAAGCAGTTTATAAGAAAATAGAGAAGCGAGCCCATCGCAACGCCAAAGCGGCCGCGGATGGGGGAGTACCTCCTGGCGGAGGTGGGGACGAGGATGATGAACCACCCGACTATCATGGAGATCCGCATCAGCGAAAAAAGGCTCGGAAAGCGTCTAAGATCAGCAAAGTAGGAGACCCGATGTTAGCGGGAGTGTCGCTGATGCAGCAACGGCAATGGCGCGCGGCGCTACAAGAGCCATATATTATTAAATATAACGAAACGGTGGCTCACCCGTGTGCACCGTCGCCGATATTCGACGAGCATCGCATGCTAAGGTTTCCTACTCCGGAGAAGTACTCCGGGAGTAAAGATTTGAAGGTATTTGACAGGCATGTGAATGGAGTATTGGACTGGTTCCAACTTATGGGGGTCGGTGGACCTGAGAATGATCAGAAACGTATTCGTATTCACGGGTTCTATTTGACCGGCGATGCTCAGGATTGGTTTTCGCGAGATGTGACTGGAGTACACCGTGAAAAGCGGCACTGGACTCACTTGGAAATGATACTCGGGTTATTTAATGAATACTTAAATCATGCTGCGATGCAGTTAGCGACGAAGGACTTTTACGAGGTGAAGTATGATGCGTCGTTGGGCGTACGTTCATTTTATAACAGATTGTATGTCGCCGCAACAAAAATGATTCAATTCCCGAATAAATATCATTTTCGGTCATTGTTCATGGAGGGATTACCGATTCAGATGATTGATAAGTTGATAAAACGGAATATTACCGCCGAGTACTCGACGATTGCTGCAATTCTTGAGAGTGCAATTAATATTGAGTGGCAGAAGACAGTTCGTGATCAGTATAAGAATGTGCGGACGATGTCACACAGGAATGCGGTGGCGTCGTCGTCGAGGAACAAGGAGGATTCGCCCAGGCATGGGGCAATGGATCCGAACGTTGAGAACGTGAAAGCAAAATTATTTCGGCTAGTGCGCCGTAAAACGGGGGAGCCGTATGTACCACGGAGTGGTCGTGGTGGGGGAGGGAATCCTGATAAGGAGAAGGAGAGAATGGAGAAACTGAAAAAGATTCAGTGTTATAATTGTGAAAAGTTTGGTCATTATAAGGACCAGTGCCCTGACCCACCTAAGGCCAAGGGTAAACCGAACGCGGCGATGTACGCGGCGCACGAGGAAGGGGAGTCGTCAGATTCAAATCGGAAGAGGGCACCATCGGAGCATATGCGCAATGTGCAGTCGGACGATGGGTCAGCGGCGAGCGACGCGGGAAAGGATACCTCCGAAGGAGACCTCACAGTCGAAGAAGTTAGTGATTACTATCATTCAGATAATGAGGAACGGTGTGGTCAGGCACATGAATCAGAAGAGGACATACCGGCCTTGCAAGACACGGATTCAGATGATTCGGAGATTGAATTTGAGTTTGACGAGGATAGCCCAGCCGAAGAATGGGTTGCGTCGTCAAAGCCACACCCACAGAATGGCGGGTTGCATGGGATCGTTGATGATTGGTCGGAGTCGGAAGTTGACCCAATCGAGGAACGCAAGCCGGCGGGATATCAGTACACGCAGGAGGAGGTTGATGCAAAGATAAAACGGTTGAAGGACCGTGTAAGATTGGGCACGCAACCGGTAGAACCTGTGGAGTACTGGACGGACGATGAATTCGTCGATGACGCCCGACTGGACAAGGTGGCCAAAGAAATGGCTGACCATATTATCTGGCAGGGGAATACTGATGAGGTCATTGAGTACTTATTCGCCACGGGCGATTCGTCATCGTTGTCCCACAATCCGGCTGATAAGTCAAAGAGGCGGCCAGTATATTTGAAGAAAGATAAGGAGGTGAGACCACGACCAGCGAGAACAAAGGCCGAGAACTTTTGTCTGACGGGATACATCACAATTCAAGGCCAGAAGGCCTTCACGTTGTTCGATTCGGGGTGTACTACAGAGGCTATGAGTCCTGATTTTGCGAGGGTAGCTGGTGTGCGAGTGCATCCCATCAAATCACCAATCACGCTACAGCTGGGAACAGCGGGAAGTCGGTCAAAAATTAATCATGGTACTATTGCACGAACGAAATATGCGCACTTAGAGTCGGAGGAATATATGGATATCGTGAATTTAGACCGATTCAACGCGATTGTGGGCACAAAGTACATGCGGAAGCATGGAATACAACTTGACTTTCAGTATGATACCATCCGGATTAAAGGCCGGCCCGCTCCCACACTGTCTGAGAAGGATGAGACCGCTGAGATTGTACGCCGTAATGCGGCACGGAGATTGTCGAAAGGCGAGTGACTCGCTAAGGCAGGCAATGCCAGTCCTGCAGGGCCTGCCAGTAGCAGCGGAAGTGAGTCCGGGACAGAAGGGAAGACGAATGGGGCCGAGCCTTCGAGAAGTAAACGAGCCACGCGTAACGGTCGTGTGACGGTGGAAGAAGTCGAAGATGAGTCCGAAGTAGAGGACGTTAGCGCGTCGAATCAGCATAAAGGCATTCCGATAATATGGAAGAGTTAGGTGATTTCACAGATTACAACGGGGTAGAGCACACGGAGACGCTGCAAGAATTTTCACGACAACGGTTTCCAAAGCATCACACATCTCGCGAGCCGAACTCGAAACGACCGATAACAGAGTATTATCGACGGATGGATGAGGAGGTGGAAGTGACGAAGCTCACATTGCCCAGTGACGTTAAAGAACATTTTTCTAAAGTGTTTAAGGCAGCTACGGAAATACACGTGGCGGAGATACAATCTGGGAAGATGAAGTTGACGGAAGCGGATATTCCGCACTTGCAACAGAGGTGGATGGAGATCAGTAAGGACATCATGTCCGGGGTACCAGAACGATGCCGCCTCTGCGTGAGATAAATCACCGAATTCCGTTAATTGATGAGGAGAAAGTTTATAATTATCACTTACCTCGATGTCCCGACTCGATGAAAGAACAGTTGATTGAGAAGATCAACCGCTATGTGCGAGCTGGATGGTGAGCCGTTCAAACGAATCAGGCGGCACCGATGTTGTGCATTCCAAAGAAGACAGGACTATTGAGGACTGCTATAGATTGCCGGAAGCGCAACGAGAATACGCGAAAGGATGTTACGCCGTTCCCTGATCAGGATCAGATTCGTATGGACTGCGCCAGGGCAAAGTTCAGGTCGAAGATTGATATGTCCGATGCATATGAGCAGATACGCGTAGTTGCCGAAGATGTCTGGAAAACTGCATTCACTACGGTGTACGGCACTTATGTCAGCCACACGATGCAAATTGGTGACTGCAACGCACCTGCTACATTCCAGCGGATTATGACAATGGTGTTTCAGGAATTTATAGGACGATTCGTTCACGTTTACTTGGATGATATTTTTATATTTTCCGACTCGATTGAAGAACACGAGATACACTTGAGTAAAGTGTTTGATACGTTACGAAAGAATTCATTCTACTTGAAAGTGGAGAAATGCGACCTGTATTCCACGAAATTGGACTGTCTCGGGCACATGATCGATGATCAAGGACTGCATGCAGATGCGGATAAGCTGCAGAAAATTCGTGAGTGGCGAACACCAAGGAATTATTTGGACATACAACGATTCCTAGGACTCGTACAATACTTGTCACAGTTTCTGCCGGATATTACGGCGTACACGGGGCCGCTTGCGGCTATGACGAGAAATGGTAACCTGTTTCAGTGGAGACCCATGCATCAGGCATGCTTTGAAAATATTAAACAGATTTGTTGTAAGACGCCGATACTTAAACCGATTGACCCACGGATTGATGAGCCTATTTGGATTATTTGTGATGCATCAACGTCGGGGTTGGGCGCGATGTATGGACAAGGCAAGACGTGGCAGACTTGCCGACCGGCAGGGTTTATGTCGAAGAAGTTCACACCCGCACAACACAACTATCGGGTGTGGGAACTGGAGACGCTAGCGATTCTTGAGGCATTCCTGAAATGGGATGATAAGCTGGTAGGATATAGATGCCATGTTGTGACGGACCATAAGGCGCTGGAGTTTTTCAAGACGCAGCGAGATCTGAACAGTCGTCAGACACGATGGATGGAATATATGGCAAGATTCGATTTTGACATACGGTATATTCAGGGAGACTTGAATAAGTGCGCAGATTGCCTGTCGCGGTATTATGAGAACGACACATGGGAGGATGTACACGACTCACACGAATATGTGAACGCAGATATACGACTTGACCGTGAGATGAATGATATACCTTGGTATAGAATTGAAGAAATTGAGTGAATGGCTCAAATGGATGAGCAGTTAAACGAGCTGCGCCGAAGTGCGCGACTTCAAAACAGATGTGAACCCCGCGATGACGAAGTTGCTGCTCTCGAAGCAGCTGCAGAGCCTGCAGCTGTTCTAGAGTGGGAGAGGGGAGCGATGTTGCCCGAGGATGATATTTCGGTGTTTCATTCGCGTGACAGGTTGGAAGGACTCGATGAGCCGCCTGAGACAGACGATGGGATGATTGAGGCCGTTAAGGCGGGGTACACAGAGGACATATTCTTTCAAAAAATTGTGGCCAAGCCGAAGGAGTTTGCGATGTTTGAGGTTCGCGACGGGTTGATATACACCCGGAACCGTGGTGGCGAGGAAGTGTTGTGCATCCCGTTGGCACAGATGGGGGAGCAAACAATACGAGGGAAAATAGTGGATCAAGCTCACATCACACTCGGGCACTACGGCGCACAACGGACAGGGGACTATCTGCGGCGTTGGTACTGGTGGCCGAGTGTATCGCGGGAAACGCGTGTGTTCTGTGATAGCTGCCCAGTTTGCCAGGTCAGTAAGACCTCGACGCAGATGCCGCCCGGAAAACTGCACTCGCTACCAATACCCACGAAGCCATGGGAGTCAATATCGATGGATTTTTTGGGACCTTTGCCGAAATCGGCGGGGTGCGACCACTTATGGGTGGTGATGTGTCGACTGACTACGAACGTCCATTTAATTCCTATCAATGTGACAACAAAAGCGACCGAATTGTCGCGAATATTTATACGAGAGGTGGTGCGGTTACATGGGCTACCTAAATCGATAGTGTCCGATAGAGACTCTAAGTTTACGTCAACGTGGTGGCGAGAGGTTCATCGGTTACTTGGAGCGAAGTTATTGATGTCCACAGCGTTCCATCCGCAGACAGACGGGGCAACAGAGCGGGTGAACCGTTCGGTCGGGCAAATGTTGAGATCGGTAGTCAAGCCGGATCAGAAGGATTGGGTGGACAAGTTACCGATGGTGAGCCATAGCTGTAGTATATACACTAAAGTAGATGGTGCTAGCCATGGAAACAGGTGTATATCGACACGGAGTCAGCCAACTGATGGCTAGGTCCATACCACCTCCTGCAGCACTCAGCAGGCCTTCTGGGCGCGTTTTCTCACGCCTGCGACCTTTGCTGGTATTTACCTGCTGATGGGAATCTAATTAATGGCTACCAAATACCTCACAATTATAATTGTACTTCCCAATCAATGATGGGATTCAAAATGCGCTTGGGTCATCCCCCCCTCGGCTCTCTATGTTCCCACGCATTCCTGCCTCCTCAATTGGGATCGCGTTTGCACCCGCTCGTGCGGCATCCTCCTTCGGCATGCACATATAGTTTCCCACGT
This sequence comes from Mycena crocata, assembly GCA_029281795.1. Taxonomy (NCBI): domain Eukaryota; kingdom Fungi; phylum Basidiomycota; class Agaricomycetes; order Agaricales; family Mycenaceae; genus Mycena; species Mycena crocata. The sequence goes on from JARJCP010000072.1 coordinate 205,227, forward strand.
GACCGTGTTCGTCCTGCTCCTGCCCGGGCTCCCTGCCCGGTTGGGGCTCATTGAATGTTGTGAACACATCGAGACTATCCTTTTCAACTCTACAACACATGTGTTATACGTCTGTGGTCCATATCGATTCGGAAAACACGCGGGTGAAACAGGGTACCCACACGTGATCGCGTCTTTCAGCTTTTACTGCCCCCTATAGTTGGGGCGAAGCATACCGTGCTTCCTCCATGAACTGAACTTCTTTCAGGTGCAGTGTCGGCTCAGGAACAACAATTGCGGAAGGTTTGCTTGGTCATGTTATATGTTGCACCCTTCGGCGTGGCCTCCCGGGCCGGCGTCTCCTCGGCTGCCCTTGCCGCCTGAAAAAATCATGGTAGCTCTCATTGTATGTCATGCACAATTCCACTACCTATGTACACTTTGTGCCGAATTGTGCTCAGCTAGCTGTATTAGGGGCTTTTCTTCCCCTATTTACAGTTGTTTCCTTCGGCTCCCTTGTTGAGTCCCGGCATGCCGCTCATTTTCTTCCCGTCCGATTCCTACTTTCAAAGATAGATAAATATCAGCATAGAAGTCTTGAACATATATTTTCTGCGACTCTGAACAGCTATCACTCCAGATAAATCATTTTGCGTGTTCTGCATCGCCATTGTCGCAGCACGTGACCAATGGAACTCGAAAATCATCGAAGTCCGACGACTCCTGAAAATCACAAGATCATCGAAGTCCAGCGGGGTTTTGATACATGGTTCCCACCCTTGGATACAAAGTCAAGCTTTTCATACATAAAACTGCAGAGAGAGGAAGGAAAACAGTACAGGAATCTAGTAACGACGATTGAATTTCTCATAGTAAGTGGCCATCCCTTCCAGCATCCATCCAACATCAATGACGGCCGCCTCCCATTGGGCGCGGTGAGCAGTAGCACTCGCGTGAACAGCGCACCCCCAGAAGTAGAGCGATGCCACGATAGTAAGTGTCCCGTTGACACCCCATTGGTACAGCGGGCCCCACTCCCTTCCATTCTCCCCATATGCGTTCATTGCCCAGTTCCCATCCGCGTCGAGCTTTCTCCAACTCGGCTGCAGCGAATTCCACCATGTTTGCCACTCGTTTTCATATTCCGTCGGGTTCGTCACGCTTGTGTCGCAATTGCGTTTCCCCCGCTGACCCCGGTTAATCCAGTTTGACACTTGCTTCGGGCGCCCCTTGGTCGGTAAGAGGGTAGTGCTCGCCTTGTACTTTGACGCCGCCTCCATCCGCGTCCATGCCAAGATGACGGCATCAAAGTGGGGCCCAAGCGCGACTCTGGTGATTTCGGCATGGGCGTCGACAAACCACTGTGCGGCTTTGTCTGGGCATCGAGGTCCCAGCGAAGCGCCGGGCTGCGGTGGTGCTGGGTGTGCAGGCACGGAGGGCAGCTGAATCTGTGTCGGCGGGGGTGTGGGCAGAGGCATGCTTGGCGAAGGGGGCTGTGTCGCGCTTGGCATTGACTCATCGGAGTCAGGACCACCTAGAGTGCCAGTGGCACCGTCAGCGACGCTGCCAGCACCGTCATCGACGCCGCCAGTGCCAGCGGCACCATCATCCGTGCTTAGAGCACAGTCGGCGGCGGCCGTGACAGCCGCATTCGTGCGCGCTGACCTCCGCAAAGGCTCGGCTGTGGTCTTCGGGCGCGGTTTGGGCTTGGGTCGTGGCACGGAAGGAGGGTCGGAAGGAGGGTCGGGAAACAATTTGGGGATGTTGAGCTCAGCGAGGAGGCGGTCATTGCGCGCCTTATTCGCGGCGCGGCGTTCGTCCATAGTGAGCCCGTTCTCATCGCGTATGCGTGTGTCAGTAGGCGGCTTGGGCCCTGTCTTCCTCTTCTTACGTGCACGCCGCTCGACATCCGATGCATTGTCGAGATCCGAGTCCGGCTCGCTGTCAGAGGTGTCATCGTCGCTGCTGCTGGGCTGGCTCTGGTCATCATCGTCGCTCAGTGTGTCGGAGCCGGCAGGCGCAATCTTGTATTTGGCGCCGCTCAGGTCCGAGGATGTGGGAAGAGCAGCTGCCTTGCGATGATCTTGATCTAGGGATGAATACATAAGCGTCGATCTCAAGGATATTCCGACAGCTTACACATACCAAAGGCTGTGGCTAAATACTCGCTCATTAACCCGAGGACGTTCTCATTGAAACGTTTTTTGTCCCACTGGGGGAAATGAGACCCCGCTGCGGTATTGTTGCGCCCATAGGAGACACTATGTAGTTGTTAGGTCCATCCGAAATGAAATACCCAGAAGATTGAGACGCACTGGACTGTTCTCAATTCTCCACCGTATTTGGGCATTGGACCACCGACAATGAGAACTGAATGCAGGCCCGTATACTGCTCGATCCCACGTAGAATGGGGGCGACAAAGTCGGGTAGATTATCAATGCATCTGCAAGCATGGTAAGTTTCAGCACCGAAAGCGACATGGACAAACTGACTTCTGGCGGTCTGCAGGTGCGGTCGAGGGCGGATCCTTCAGTGCGCTCACGAAGGCCTGCTTGTTCTTCTCCGCCTCTGCTTTTGCACGCGTAGCAATAGCTAGTTGCTCAGCCTTGGGCAGTGCGGCGAAAACATCTCGCGCCACTTGTGCGCGGAAGCCAGCCTTCGGCTTAGCAGGACGATCCAGATTCCCGGGGTCTTCGTCGCGAAGGGTATTCCAGCGTTCCATTACGACGGGTTCGATCTTCTCAGCATGCGACTCATGCATGTACTGCTGGTACGCTTGCCGCGCTTTCGGCGGCGCGACGACATTGGAGAGTTTTGCAAGAAGAACAGCGAACAGATCTTTGGTAGGATCCAAACCGGCGCTCAAGCGATGTTTACGGGTCTTCCGGATGCGGTATTTGAACCAGCGTCGAATGCGCTGAATGAAGAAATGAAGATGAGAATAAGGCTATGAAATGTGTCACGTGGCACTTGCCTCATTCAGCACTTGCATTCTCTTGCGCTTGGCGCGTTCTTGCTCCTCGGGCAAAATCTGTACTGGGGGCAGCTGCTGGGTTGGGTCCCAATCTTCGAGTACTGGTTCTTCGTGATCTTCCGTTGTCCAAGGTATCCTCGCGTGAAATTCGTTGGTGACCTTGCGCCAAAAGACTCTCTCGCGCGCCCAACCTGCATCCATTTCGCGCGCATACTCCTCCAGGTGGGGAAGGAGTATTGTTTCCCTTACCCCTTCAGCCCAGAGCCTCAAGTTTCTTCTGCTGTCTTTAGGAATACGCGTGCGCTTGCGCTTGTTACCAAGAGGGCCTTTGCTCATTTTTCTGGCCACTGCTTTCAGTCTCAATTGACACACAATTTCGTTTCAAGACTCGCCTGGGGTTTTTTTCTATGTGCAGCCAAGTTTATGGCTAGGTGTGTGGTGTTGGTAAGGTCCAGCTTTGTTTGTTTATGTACTTCATAGCGACTCGCTCCCTCGTTCATCCGACATCACGCGGAGTTTCAATCCCAACAGTGTATATAAACTCCCCACATGCTCCTCTGATCGTCCTCAACTCTTTCTTCTGCTCCACCGCCATCTCAATGACTCATTCGCACCAAGTGTCTTCTGGAACAGAGTCGCACTCTGCCCCAGTAGTTGCTCCTTCCCCTCCTGCAGGTGGCGACCCGGGTGAGTCTCAATCTTACCGTCATCATCCTGTCCTGACTTACCTCCTTGTTCTAGCTGCAGTCGCTGCATTCTTCATAAACGCCATCAATTCTTTCACCCAAGGTTCGGCCAGAGATCCCTCCTCCTTTTCCTCGCTCATTCCCCTCTCTCAGGCCATCCCATCCCAGCGACCGAGTGCCAGCATGCCGCCGCCGCAGAGCATCAAGATGCTGCGGCTGCTCCCATCGTTGCCGCTCCCGCTCCCATTGGGTTCCTGACCACTGGGCCTTGGGTTGCCGGGGGGCTTTACGTCGTTGTTCCCACTGGTCCTTTGCTCCCTATCGCTGAGCCGGAGTACGCCGTCGATGAGGGCCCCATCTGGTATTGCATCACGAAGGGAAAATATGTCGGACTCACCCTCAGCAACGCCTTGGCGCTCTCGGCTGTTGTCGGCGTCTCCGGCGGTACCATGAAGGGCTATAAGGCCCAGACCGAGGCCCTGGCTACTTTCAACGAGATGCGCCAGTACGGCTTCGTTGTTGTTGTGGCTTAATTGTGAGTGCAGTTATGTTTTTTTCTTCTAATGTGTTCCTGACCGTAACCCGTTGTGCAGCGAATGTGCATCAGCTTGTGACTGCCTCGTGTAGTTGATTTACCCCGTCGCATAGCCTTTTGAAATCCAAACCGGCCTGTTTTGTCTTCGTGACATTCCCGCATACGAACTGTGATCGTAAGTCTGAATTAGGGTACTTGTTACATCAATTTTGCGGACCCAAACGGAGACAGATCGTCTATCCCAATTAAGCCAGATCTCATCCCGATATTGATCGCTCATCTCTCATCCACAAATTACACACGCACATGATTGTCATTGCTACTCGGCGAGTACTGCCAACACCATCATAGACTGGACAGGCTCCTTTTCCCCCCCGCGCTTCAACACGACAAGGTGGCTACTCCCTCTCTAGAAGAGCAATTATTTTGCGCAGTGCGGAAGTGCGTTGATACGGTGGTCTTGGGGCAAGCGTGGGAAATGAGATGCGAAGGGATGCTATAGGGTGCCAGGTGCGAAAATGAGATAGAAGCTCTGACTGCAAGCGCTGAAAGCGAAAACAACCAAAACCAACTCAAAACCACACTCAACACTAAAGCGAAACCAACTACAACTCAACACAACCAACACTCTCTTAATGCCCTTATCAACCAACGTGCAAGTTCGGGGATTCCAAACACAGTATGTGCTTGTGGCAATCTGAATTTATTACACTTGTTGTGTGAAGCAAAAGCGAAACAGGTTTGTTCAAACTCGCAAACTCAATCAATTGACTTCTAGGCACTCAATAAAGTGTCAAGAGACAAGTAGAACCGTAGTTTTTATAAAATGCGAATGGGGTTTGTGTGTTTTGTGACCCAGAACTAATGTTACTGGTATAGCCTTATAGCTGTTCCTATCCTAACCTAATCCCAATATCCTTGCAAGCGAAATGGTGTGTTAAGCCAATGCTCCAAAGCGTTCAAATCCAAGCAATCCTTGTAACCGTGCAGCTAATCCAACCTAATCCAAACTAAAGGGTCCTAGACCCAAGCAAGCTAACGAGTCCTAGACTCAAAGCGTATAGCGGTATAGCAGCGCAACGACAATAGATTTCAAGCAAGTGTAGCTTTACAGCTTTATAGCAGTCAATCCAATTCCAACTTGAAGTTGTATAGCGGGACCAGAACAGGTTTGTCCAAACTGCTAAGGTCTTATAACTGGATTGTAGACTTCTTATAGCTCATGAAACCGAAGCCTTATAGCTTATAGCTCAATGCGACACAAGAAAAGTGCGATCCAACAACCAACAAAATCAATTCAGCTCCCTCTTTGAGCCTCACAAACTAGACAAGGAAATTACTGACTCCTTAGCTGACCAGTAGTAAACCGGCTGCCTGGGAGGGTAAAATCCAGTACAGTAAAGCGAAATAAGCTACCCTATTTATACAAACTAGCAAGTCCAAAAGGGGAAGTAAACGAGTCATACAATTAAAACGGAACCCTGGGTTATAATGTAAGCAGTCCAAATTTGGAAGTGTCCATACGGTTCTGAGGGTTTTGGGCATGCCCAATGTAGTATAGACCAGTCCAGACCGAACCAGACTCCTCTTGAGTCATCCAACCCTTGGCCCAAACATCCGGAACCTTCATAAATTCTCTCGGCAGCTTATATGAGCGTCCGTGACCAGAGAATTCATTATGATGTCAATCAGTGGATGATCCCGGAAAGCTCCGATGATCCCTGAAGCACCCGAAGCATGTGATCGTTGATCACAGTGACAGAAATGTCACAAATGAACAAGATGCCGCCGAATCTGCTACAACAACTCTGTCGACTCCATTCGACCTGCAACCAATGCCTCTTGGTATCGCTCTTTGTCTAGATGGATAGTAATATCACACCCTTGATAGGAACATGCCAGTAAACCCCAATTCAATGATAGAATGGTTTGGATAAACTGTTTAGCTAAACTCTGGTTCAATGCCCTGGGCTCTGACCCGTAAGGATCATTACTGCGGAACATCTTGGAGAGTCGCAGACACTTTAGCTCCTTAGCTAGCTGTCCGGGCATACACTAGCTCTCTAGAGATGTGCAATAGCATCGTGTAAATAGCACAAAAGCGTGAATATGTGTAGTTTTCACACCCTGGCCCAATACCATGCTTATCATCTCCCCCCAACATAAATTTTGACTGTCCCCAGTCAATATCACCTTTACTAGACTCTGAGTGCCTTCACCGCTCACATAAAGTGCATCGGCCGGTCTCGAACACCAAAGTTGGGACAATGATCACAGAATCCATAAATGGTAACTAGGTTCAACCGATCATGATCAAAATTGATCACCGCTGTCAACAGTTGGCAGATCTGCATCCGTTCCTAAGTCCACAATTCCGTCTCTGTGCAAAACACATTGAACAGAACAACCAAAGCCTACAGAGCTCAGTTGCCAAGCTCAATATGTATCACAATGCCTAGACTTTAATTTGTTGGAGAACCCCGAGTCCAGAAATCCTGACTCGGTTTCTCATCCAGAAAGCACATACTAAGTCCAACCTTGTTGTGCTTTCGATCATGGTTGATATACATGATCCCAAACTCTTCACCAACTGACTTTGTCAAATGAGGAAGCCAAAATTCAAGCTGCCCTCCTGGCTAGCTGTTTTCTAGCTTCAAATTCGCAAAATTTTCGGATCTCCCATTGCAATGACGCGAAATTGCGACTGCATGGTATTCCTCTCCCCCCAACATAAATTTTAACTGCCCCAGTTACACTGGAAGCAATAAAATACAGCTGGCACATTTATATCTTTGCCTGTGGTTCAACACAAGTTTAGAAAATTCCAGGGGAGTTGGAACGATTAAAGGGCCCTCTAATCAACGAATCTATACTCTGGGGACGTTCATTCGTCGCTCCATTGACAAGACCTGTCCAATTCCGTCATTTCTACTTTGGTGGTTGAATAATCTTCAAGCCCTTAAAATCCGCATTTTGAACGATTTTTTAAAGGCAAGAAGCGATTGTTTAAAGCTACATGAATGTCCAGGCATCCAAATTCAAGTACAGAGCGTCTAAAATGATCCTTTATTGGACCCCTTCCGATGTATGCATTGACTGGGAACAGGAAAATTAAACTGAACTGGTAGACTTGACTCTCATCACATCAAGCCCATTCCCTGCTCAAGCGAAATTTTTCTGTGCCCCATTGTAGCATTCATTGAAGGTTTATGACGCCGCCCCGAGTTCGAAGCTCTGTAGACCCTCAATATTCCGTGTAAATTCAACCAGAGACACAAGTTGAACAGAATTCAATGGAGTGGAGCCCCAACTCTATGTTCAACTGTTAAATGAACAGAGAGTTGTTGCCTTATTTCGAGGTTCTGCGACCATTTCAGGCCTTAAAACTCGTAACAAGATGGTCGAGAAATCAACCATTCCAAAGCCAAACTCTGAAATCCAACAAGTGCCCATGCATTACAAAATATCCAGCTTTCAACCACCAATGTATGCAGAAAAGCGAACCAAGTCTCGCAATTTTGACTCCCTCTGTGGAGACCACCAACAAATTTATGCAAATACCCTGCACAGTGACAAATCCTGCGAGTCCAATTCAAATTTCGAAGGCCACAATCATCATCAGAATTTTTGGAAACCAGGGCATTCTGGTTAGCTCAAGAACCTCCTTGTTCTATTGCCTGGTTATTTTGATTCAATCCCAGAGGCTCAGACCAGTGAAATGCGAACTGGCATAGTCAACAGGAGCGTTATGGGTGCTTGAACGATGCACCCCTCCAATTTATCAGACCGACTTAGGGATTCCTCAAAGGCTTGGAGGAATTCAGGGAAGATGCACCAGAACTTGTGTTCTGAAGTCTTTTCACTTTGTTCCTTAAGGAACCAAAAGCGCGATCATCCTCTGAGTATCCAGTAGTCACTACACCCGACTTTTGAACTGGTTTGGTCTGCTGCTCAACTAGATTTCGTCTCAAGGATCTAGACAAAGAATTTCCAAAGGAAAGAGTCTCTGTCTGGTCCTCAATTCCGAAAACCTGTTTGATTTCGATCAAACCAGGTCTTGCTGACGCAATAGCCCTCCTGGTCTCTGTGGACCGAAGTCCATCGGACTTATAACTCGGTTCGGACACCCTCTTCAGTTGAACAACCTCTTGTTTCAACCTTTCCTTGCCCCAACTGCTTTCACTTGTTTTGAGACGATTTGAAGCGACTGCATTGCCAGAAACAACTGGTTGACTTAGCAGAGATGATTCCATGTTCTGCTCAGCCATAGTTTCTGCAATTTGAACCAATTCATTGAGCTCAATTGGGTCTTCCTTCCTTCTGGTGCTTGCTGGCTGTCCAGGCAATACACTAGCCAACGAGGCTAAACCAGGAAATCGGACTTCAATAAGATGAATGGTTCCAATCATGGCACATATTGCTCTCGCAAAATTCGGTTCAAGTGTTTGCAGATACTCCTTAACAGAGTCAACATTGGCTATTAGGGCTGGAGGCCTTTGTAGCTTTGTAACCTCTGCCTTGAATTCCGCCCCAAAACGTCGCAAAAGACCCTCCTTGTCTGCTCCAACTCCTTTATAATCCTCACAGATCTTCTTCAACCGAAATAATGACCCAGAGCGACCTGATTTAATCTCAGGGTAGCCCTTGTAAATTTCGCACAAGAAGTCTTCAAATGAGCCAGAAATGTAGCTAGGCAAAGTCCTCCACAGGTTCTTCTTGCGAACAGGCAATAGACCGGTGAAATACTCCTTCCTGACTGCATCCTCTGTCATATTTGCGAGGCTAAGGATCTCAACAACTTGATCCACAAATAACAGCAATTCCTCATGATTGTCTGTTGTAAATTTTGGCACATTCTTGTCCCATTTATAAGGGACTCGAAAGCTAGCAGCTTGAGGCGCTGATGAGCCTGTTAGTGACCCGATGGGCGCCACTGTATTCACTGCGTTTCAAGGGCCCGTCGGAACAGGCTGTGCCGACCCCCCGTCAGCAAAGGTCGGCAGACCTGATGGTAGACCTAGTTTGCCGCCCCATGCCGACCTTATGTTATCATTGTGTCCTCCAGATGAGGAGTCTCTCTCCAGCAATATTTGCAGTGGAGGGTGTCCGAGGGTCGACCTGAGTCTAAATATGTCGCACGGCGGCAATGCGGCGGTGCCGAAGCCAAAAAGGCAAGGCATTCCAGCTCTCTGTTGCTTTTCAATTCTCTTGAACTACTTGTTGCACAGAAGATTAAGGAGTGAGACAAATCCCCGAAACTAGCTCCTCCATGGCGGATGCTGACTTGAGCACTGGATCACCGACCCCTGATGGTGACCCGCCAGAAGTTCTCACAATCAGAATTAAGCTCTTGTGTCACCTAAATATAAACCAACCAGTGGGGCCGCCATTCCCACGAACACAAGCAAGAGGTAGGGTTCTAACATGCATGCTGAGATAGATTCACCATTTGTCTTGCAGTGATGTCGATGGAGCAACCCAAGGTAGGCGCACTTGGTGGACGCAGCGGCGGCAGATGTCGACAAGTTGTCAGTCCAGCTCGGCACATCTGTGCCGATCTGATGTCCACAGCCTTTGCCGCCGCTGGTCGGCACACGTCGGCAGGTGTCAGCCCAGCTCGGCAAGCTGGGTTGACGGGGCCGTGGAACGCAGTGATTGGGTCCTTGAGTGCCCATGATAGAATAAAATGTAGGAAATGTGAGAGGGTGGTGTTGAGTTTAGACAAACTCAAAGGTGATTTTTGTCGGAGCTAGGCTCAACAAAATGGCTTCGAAACGAAGTCCTTCCCAGGTTTTTCCGAAGAAGAAACTCTGAGGCAAAGTTGCAATGCTCTGTTGACTTTAGAAAGTCTAGAATAGGGCCAAGACGAGATTTGACAAGTCCAAACTGTTTTATTGATGCTTTTGCTTCAAGTGTAATGCCTTCAAATGAATCCCCTCGCGGTGGGCTCCAGATGATACGGTGGTCTTGGGGCAAGCGTGGGAAATGAGATGCGAAGGGATGCTATAGGGTGCCAGGTGCGAAAATGAGATAGAAGCTCTGACTGCAAGCGCTGAAAGCGAAAACAACCAAAACCAACTCAAAACCACACTCAACACTAAAGCGAAACCAACTACAACTCAACACAACCAACACTCTCTTAATGCCCTTATCAACCAACGTGCAAGTTCGGGGATTCCAAACACAGTATGTGCTTGTGGCAATCTGAATTTATTACACTTGTTGTGTGAAGCAAAAGCAAAACAGGTTTGTTCAAACTCGCAAACTCAATCAATTGACTTCTAGGCACTCAATAAAGTGTCAAGAGACAAGTAGAACCGTAGTTTTTATAAAATGCGAATGGGGTTTGTGTGTTTTGTGACCCAGAACTAATGTTACTGGTATAGCCTTATAGCTGTTCCTATCCTAACCTAATCCCAATATCCTTGCAAGCGAAATGGTGTGTTAAGCCAATGCTCCAAAGCGTTCAAATCCAAGCAATCCTTGTAACCGTGCAGCTAATCCAACCTAATCCAAACTAAAGGGTCCTAGACCCAAGCAAGCTAACGAGTCCTAGACTCAAAGCGTATAGCGGTATAGCAGCGCAACGACAATAGATTTCAAGCAAGTGTAGCTTTACAGCTTTATAGCAGTCAATCCAATTCCAACTTGAAGTTGTATAGCGGGACCAGAACAGGTTTGTCCAAACTGCTAAGGTCTTATAACTGGATTGTAGACTTCTTATAGCTCATGAAACCGAAGCCTTATAGCTTATAGCTCAATGCGACACAAGAAAAGTGCGATCCAACAACCAACAAAATCAATTCAGCTCCCTCTTTGAGCCTCACAAACTAGACAAGGAAATTACTGACTCCTTAGCTGACCAGTGGTAAACCGGCTGCCTGGGAGGGTAAAATCCAGTACAGTAAAGCGAAATAAGCTACCCTATTTATACAAACTAGCAAGTCCAAAAGGGGAAGTAAACGAGTCATACAATTAAAACGGAACCCTGGGTTATAATGTAAGCAGTCCAAATTTGGAAGTGTCCATACGGTTCTGAGGGTTTTGGGCATGCCCAATGTAGTATAGACCAGTCCAGACCGAACCAGACTCCTCTTGAGTCATCCAACCCTTGGCCCAAACATCCGGAACCTTCATAAATTCTCTCGGCAGCTTATATGAGCGTCCGTGACCAGAGAATTCATTATGATGTCAATCAGTGGATGATCCCGGAAAGCTCCGATGATCCCTGAAGCACCCGAAGCATGTGATCGTTGATCACAGTGACAGAAATGTCACAAATGAACAAGATGCCGCCGAATCTGCTACAACAACTCTGTCGACTCCATTCGACCTGCAACCAATGCCTCTTGGTATCGCTCTTTGTCTAGATGGATAGTAATATCACACCCTTGATAGGAACATGCCAGTAAACCCCAATTCAATGATAGAATGGTTTGGATAAACTGTTTAGCTAAACTCTGGTTCAATGCCCTGGGCTCTGACCCGTAAGGATCATTACTGCGGAACATCTTGGAGAGTCGCAGACACTTTAGCTCCTTAGCTAGCTGTCCGGGCATACACTAGCTCTCTAGAGATGTGCAATAGCATCGTGTAAATAGCACAAAAGCGTGAATATGTGTAGTTTTCACACCCTGGCCCAATACCATGCTTATCAGCGTCTTGGGCCATGTACGACTCCCGTGCGTACAGATGGGTTGGGATGGGTTCCACACCTTCTGATGCTGTTTCTGCCATCTGATGTAGGCATGTGCTAGCCTCCGATCTGCCTATCGCTCCCGTGCATGCCTTATTTGTTTTCGGGGAGAGCCTCACTTCACCCATTCACCGCCCTGTTATTGCCATGACCAACCTCACCATAAACCACACTGCTGAAGACGATGACGATGCCCTCTTGTCGCGCATGGCTCAGCTGCGCCTTACCGCAGTTCAATCGCCTCCCAACACTCCTCCCCGTACACCTTCACCTCGCCCAGAAAATCGACGCATCGATGCAGCCCATACATTTCCTGCAATGCGCAGTCGCACATACCACACTGATAGGTCTGCGCTGTATCGGTTTGAATCCTCCACTCAGGCAGGCTATACGCGGCAATGGTCAGCTCAATATTCTTCCTCGAGACGTTCTATTCAATTCCTGTTTTTTTTAGGTCTCGCGCTGGCACTGCCACGCAAGGAGTACCAGGCTCCCATGTCTATGTCGTCCAACCCGCTACTGGAGGGAACAAACGTGGCGGTAAGAAAGTCGCGTTCGTTGTTTTTTGTGGCACAGATACCGGTGTGTTCCACTCTTGGTGGGTCTCCGCATCACATTGATCTCTTCCCCTTGTGACTTTTTTTTTCAGGCGAGAAACGCAGCCCCTAGTCAATCGTGTGTCTAACTGTATCTTCCGTGGATACACCACTCTCGCCCAGGCTGAGGCGGCCTTTGCCTATGCTGTCGCACGGTCGTGGGTGCGTGTGGCGGGGGCATCAACCTCAGGCATCTCGCAACTCCCTCGGCCAATCGGCCCCGAAGATGAACACAATCCCCTCAATGGATCAGAAACCTGTGATGATCAGTGGTATGTCGTGTACCGGGGCATTCGACCAGGTGTATATCGCTCCCAGTACGTTCTCCTTCTCCTCCTATTTTGACACATGTGTAATCTCTCGTACTGCAGTCTTGAGTGCCAGCTCAATACGCTTGGCGTGCAGGGCGCCCTCCACGAAGGAGTTGTCGGGCGAGAGACTGCACTGGCCAAATTCTACGCTGCCCAGGATCATTTCGACGTTGATAGGGTGTCGCCTCCCGAGTACTCAGCGTAATAGTGCTAGTTTACGTTGTGTACCAACTTGAAAAATCCGATTGTTTTGTCTTTTTCCTTCGTTCTGTTGCAGGACAAGTACCGAATGCTATAAGATTGCATATTGTGGGGCGAGAATAGTTTCTGGATGAGTAGAATTGGACGTTTTAGGTCGACAGTTAATGCAGCGAATGCCTGAACGTCGAGCACGGACTCCTGCACTGCCACAGTTTGACGTGTGATGGCTGTTTGTGCGAACTCAACACCACACCCTCGACCTTGAAACTCAACTAGCTCAGTTCCCACCACATCGGATCCAATTCTGAATCGTACAACCCTTTCCATTCAGCCTGATACTTCTCCACTGTAAGTATACTAACAGTACCTATCTGTACCATGCTGCCAGCGACTCCATGATATTCAGGGACCGTGAACTAGCCACAAAAGTGGCAGATATGCGAACTACCCACAGAAAGGGATCAAACCAACCAACGACTTGACAGTCTATTCGCCCTGCCCTTGCAAATCTGAATTGGCAAAACACTTCCGTTCTATCCTACCTTGCCTATATTTCATGCTGGCAGGCGAAACTTTTTTTGCGGCTTTTATATGATTTTATATCTCTTTAAGTACGTGTGAACTTAACATAAACAAGCTTTGAACACTCATTTTAGGTCTACATGTTCAAATTTACCGCACTTCAACACTACTTTGTGTCTTCATAAGTCTTCCACTCAAAGGCCGCCTCATTTCCTACGTAAAACTACCCGCCGAGTTCGAATATCACACTCATTTAGTGCCCAGACTCGCCGTTCCCTCGCTAGAGGCCAACCAATACTGCGAACTTCTCACAAAACACGCTCTGCGTCTGGTTCAATTATTACTCTCAATCTTGGAGTAAATTTGTGATCTCAATTTTTATTAGGGTGGGGAAACAGCTCCCTTCGTGTCTATAAAGAAAGAAAAACTCCCCCCTCTACGGCATGGGCCCACCGTGCTGTTCCCAACTTTGCCTGCATGCGAACTTGTCACAGAACTATCACAAGACATCTTTCATGGGCTTGCCGGTTGAACCATCTTTCGTTCACAACATATATGTTGCAGGGACTGTTGGTGCGTTATTCTACATCAACATTTCACTCCCATTACGGGTCGTTTCCCTTTTATTCTTCAAAAACAGTCTGCTTCCGTGCGAACTGGCCACTAATCAGTTGCACGACTACTTAAGCGAGTCCTTTGTCAATGTTTGCATATCACGTTGCCTCTTTCTTTCATGCGTCCGCCACCGTTAAAGTCGAAGCACCAGACCGGGGCTACCGAGCATGAACTGAAGTATGGCCCACTCTCTCCACCCATGTACCTGTCCTTAGTCACCACATTACCAGAATGCAGCGCCTGGTGTCCCGTCGGGAAAAGGCCCGTTTGCGTATGGCGCGGTTGGAGGACTCTTCTGGTCTCGTGCTCACATTCAAGCTGATTGTCTCCGACAGAACACGCGCTGAGCTCAAGTCCCGACCTATTGAGGAACAAGAACAAGCTGCTGAGCGCTCCCGTTTGTATCAGGCCAGGTACAGGGAGAGGTGTGTGTAAAAATCTGGTCGACATCATATGCTTTGCTGACAATTGCACACAGAAATCACGTCGAGTTGAGGATCTGGGAAGCCCAACGACGGGCTGAGTATGTCTCTATTCTATGAATTTTGTAAAACCAGTCCAGGTATCTAAAACTACCACACAGACATTACAAGCGGCGGTTTGGCGAGGAGGCGTATAATGCTTATGCCAAACTCAAACGGGAACGCAAGAGGCGGGCCCGCGAGAAGAGGCGGGCAAAAGAGGGATACTACGATGAACGCCCACAGCCCGCGCTGGAGTTGGTGCACGCACCACAACATCGGGATGATTGATGGTCGTCTGGGATGCTGATGTCGCATGCGCCCTCGCACATGTTGTTATCATGGTCGTTTCTGCTGCTTTGCCTGTTCTTCCTGCTTGTTCATCGTTGTTGTCATCAGTTGTGATTATTTTAGCAAATCTTCCCCGTCTCTATCCGTCTGTGAAAGCTCCAGCCTGAGTCCGTTTCAATTGCTTGAAGGGCACATCCGAGAGATGACGGATTTAATCGGACATCTGATGCGATTGTTGGCATCAGACATGTGTTCTTTCCGCCCAACCCGGGACCGCCTTCCCCGCTGACTTGACTTTGATTGCCAAGTCCTTTCAAAGCAGACACAAGAAAACAGAAAGGTATGTCTCGATTTGTGTGTGCGCTACTGACTACGATGTATGTCTGGAACTAGAACACGTAGATGTCGCGGACTTTGGAAAACAATTTGACACTCGACTGACCCCGCCGGTCGCGTGTGGCTGCCCAATCCTCGATCTCCTCTTGCGACGCGGACTCATCGAATTCTGAGTCAGAGCGATTACCCTTCTGCAGCCAACGCACTGCACCCGCACAACAGAACTGCCGGAAGACGTACATGGTCTCGTTCGGCTTCAAAGCCACAAACGAGAATCTCTTTGTGCCCGATGGAAACAGAACTGTTCCACCTGGCCGCAAAGAGATAACAGTTTCGTCATCCCAGAAAGCGATGCCGGACTCGGTGAAGTTGCCGCCAACAGTCAGCGCCTCCATTCCTTCCAACGTCGCGTCGAAATTGGTGCGCGACAAGCCAGGAACGTCGACGAAGGCGACTTCACACGTCGTGAAGACCGAGTCGAGGTATGGCATGCGTAAACCGAGCTGCCCTTTCAGTTGATGAGCCAGTTGAGCTTGACGTGCATACAACTTTGGCGCGATCTGCTGATACAGATCTGGAATGAGATGTCATTCAGTGAGTGAGCAATAGGGCGAGTCGACGTCTGGCAGGACTCACGATTGTGATAGGCGCACATTTCCTTGAAGCCGCCACTCGCCTGCATGTAGGCGACGTGACTGAAGTTTTTTGGATGCTGAATAATATGGTGCGGCTTCTAGTGCAGGTCAATATACTGAGGTTTGAATGAAGCGTAAGAACTTACAGCACCCCATTCACCGAAGCCAATACCGAACCGCACGCGCGCCTCCTGCTTCCCAAAGTTGGGGAAATAGCCGCTATGGTAAAGGCGGCCCATCGCCGACCCGAAATGTCTGATGACATGAACCCACCGTTCGTCCTGGTCCTTGGGTGCCCCGACAACGATACCCATAACATAGTCGCACTTGTCGACAACAGGGGTCAAGGTGCTGATGAAATCAAGTTATTCGTGTGAGTAAAGAAAGAAGTATGACAACGTACCCAGGCTGGAAGCCATGCACAAAATGTCCCATAGCCACCAGCTGCTCCATACCGAAAACACCCTCAATAGCCAACCCTTTTCGGATTCGAGCAGACTGGCGAGTCCCAGTTGGTGCTCGGCCCAAAAACCGGTTCTTCGCCTTACTGGTGTTCTTCTTGGCATGCTTGGCCACAGCTTGAGCTCGCTGCTTGTCAACCTTGCTGTATGTTATGATGCGGTGCGGCGAGCCGAAGAGTTCAGTCATGGTCGGACTCGCTTGACGGGCATAGTTGGTCAGGGGGCCGGGCGGGCCGGAGTTCCGACTGGAGGGAGTCGGAGTGAGGGGACTGGGACTGCTGAATGGGGAGTAGAGTGGTGTCAACGGCCGGTCAGATTCGTCGGAGCTGGTACAGAGCTGATCCTCTTCGTCTTCAGCACCGAAGATTGTGTGTGCCGCAGTTCCACGAAGCGTGGCGGAGTCTTGAGGGCGAACCTTGAAGATTGCATCAGCAAAAATCGAAACATGAATTCAGCGTTGAATATACGTCGCCGCGGTACACCGGATCGTGCTCTTCCCGCCAGATCAAGACATCATTTTGGTGCGCCAGACTGTCCGCGAAGGCGTAGGGAAACTGGCTGCGGATGGGGGCCGATAGAACTTGTCTTGCAAAGTTGTAGGTGACTCCAGAGCGACCGCGGCGGGGCGTGAGGCGATCACGGGGCATGGGGTAGGTGTAGGACATTTTTTTGGGGGGGGGGGGATTCGCGGGTGAGATTCACTGGGCAGTGTGCAAGTTCCTCTTGATTCAGGCGACGCTTTTGACTTATGTTATCACCCGTCTAGATGGCTAGAGCTCAGGGTTTTGCCTACCCACCCCCAGCAAGGCACGCAGCACAATCTTTGCGGTACAACCCTGACCCCGCGAACTGCCGAGATTTGTTCTCAACGATCTCATCTGATTCTCCTTCCTGCTGGTTGGGGCCCGATCTGAAAAAATCGATTACGGCGACAAGGAAGGAGATGAATATGAAACAGATAAGCTCGTCTACATCCTGTCGAGATTACTGAGTTTCTCGGATTGTCCTACCTCCATGTCCGACGAACCCATTGCCAGTAAAACCAGTGACGTGCACGACAAGGCTGTTCTCGACGACGACGATGTGCTGCCGGACCTCATCAGTGCTAGCGCTAGCGAGGCAGAAGATTCAGACAATGACTTTCCTCCTCCTCTGGAAACGGACGGCGACGACCTCCCTCCTCCCCTTGTGCCCTCATACGACAACGAGGACTTTCTGCGCTCAAAATTTTCCCGCCGAAGCCTTTCCAGTGAGCTCGACTTCCCTCACACACACACATATAATATCTTGACCATGTTTACCAGGCCGCCTTGCTGAGGAGAAACAACAGTTCTATGAAGATTATCGCCGCGTCACTAGACATTACAAGCACTTGCCAGAGCTCCGCAGGGCGTAAGTTTTGTTGCTTTGTATTCAGACGTTCTCGAGATCTCATTCATTTCAGTGAGGATATGCATATAAGCTACGATGTGGTCTGTACATATGGGAGGCGTCAAGTTTCATGTTGTCATGCCTGCGATAAGCCCCGCAATGAGTCTGCATTTGGCATGACTGACGGAGAGCGCGTCGAGCAAGACTGGGCGTCGATCAACCCTACGGCCCGCACCACCAAGGAAATCGGTTCGTTCATGTGAGTAACGTCGGCTTGCCCGTCCGCACTTGACTGATTCCATCTCCAGCACGCGCGCCAAACTTTGAGACGGCGGTGATGCAGAGATAATTCCGTAGCTTCGAAATAACATGCGCTGTTGCGAATTGACCAAATTCATTGTGCCCGGTTGCATGAGAAACCAGATCCCGGGGAAAATCATGACGAATCCCACCAAATTTGCTGATCGGAATGACGCAGCAAGCACCCCATTTTTCTTTTTCTGGCGACTTGGTCTGGGCCCTCCAAGTTGCAGTGAATTGTGGGGACGGTGAGATTTTCCGGGGCCATATGCGGATGTAAGGAACGACAGAGGTGCATCTGACCGACGGTTGTTGGGCATTTTTGCATCAAAGATGAGCATGGGCCTTGAAATTGCAAACAGATACGGAGGGTGATTACCAGGGACTGGGCAGTTCCCATGTGGAAGAATCCGTGGATGCAATATACCGCTTAATGATCTTCTGATCCCTGCCCGCAATGCCCGTGGAATCAAAAAAGAAAAACTTAACGTCTCTCCCGTAGCAGATGCAGTCAACGCGGTTTGTATTCGCAGTAGATACTAAAACAAGCAAAGACCATAATGGGAAACATGAGTGGACGGCAGAGAGCGCGAGAACGAATTGTAGCCGGCCGGCTATGTATGGGTGGATCGCGGAGGTTCGCACTGATAAGCGGTAGTAGGTCAGTAGGTCCACCAATTACGCGTTGATTGGCGCCATCTCAGAAGCGTGATGTCCCACAGCCTGGTTAGGTTCCTCTTCGGGGATATGTGTGAGAAGAAAATTCGAGGAGCAGCAAAAGTCCACAAGAAAATACGAAGAAAGGTATGGACTTTTTCCCCAATCCTGCACCCTTCACTGTCTATCGACGCGGAAACCGACCACACGCGCAGAGATCTATGTCTCGTCGTCAGGGCCGTGCGTCAGACTCCAGAAACTACAATGGTAGGTGCTCACCTCTGACTTGCCACTGATATTGCCTCTGACGTCGTACAATTTGTAGGCCTCGGCGTTGATCTCGCCCTGGTTCGCCAGCGCATTGACCAGCTCGACGCCGAGATTCGCACCACCAACCGCGGCCTGGATGCGACACTCCGCAATGAGCTTGGCCTTGAAGAGCGCTTGCGTCTCAGGCGCCGTGCTCGGGTCGATGCCGCCCGGTCCCCATCCCGTTCTATCTACGAGTCGCCCGCGCTTCATATTCGGCCTCGCAGTGGGCTGCCGCAGCCTACCAAGCTGGGAGCGCGGATGATTCGGGATGAGCCGTTGACCCATGCCGACCTGTGGGTCGATGGCGCTGGGCCTCCCGTCCAGCTCGCAGAAAAACCACACCACCAGTGTAGCATCTGTTGCCATGTGAAGTCGCACCCAGTCTCGTACATATTTTTTCACCCTCGGTCTTGTCGAAGTTCCTCTGCTGATTGAATTGGTGGCAGTTACGTTTGTGGCCACTCTCATTGCTACGTCTGTATCAGGCTTTGGCTGGAGCGGGACTGGAAATGTCCCGACTGTGCGACGATGATGCATCACGCCCCGTTTCGCCAATACGCTGAGGAAGACGCGCTCACAGATAAGTATCCGAAGTGGGATACCAGTCGGGTAGAGTACAAGTGGGACGGGCTTGTTTTCCCAAAAGTGCCGGCCCCCGTCATCGTAGTTCCTGACGCGCGTTTGTAGCACAGTAGACAGAGCACAGTAGATAGCTTCCCAGTATCGTCGCAGATTGCCAAGTAGCTGTAGCTGAAATAGGAAATTGTGGCTGTGCCTCACTTTGTCTCCTGCCTTGTCATCTCGAGAGTCGCGACCAGCTGGTCTGGCGCGCGAGGCGCATGCCTCCGCTGCTGCTGATTCATAGGTGAGGTTTAACCTGTTTCTGTGCCGTTTCAAGGCTCTGGACCCCACAATTTTATCTGGATTTTAACTCCGGAAAAGACAGATTTCTGCTTTCAATACTTCTTTTCTGGCTCAATACCCTCCCGGTGGGGATGTCAGCCATGCGTTGATTGGACATATAATGAATAATCTGACGGTATGGGCGAGTTTTACTCCGAAAATGAAACAAAAAAACCACAGCTGATACGAGTCGCTCATAGCCACCCTCCCACTCCTTCCACCAGCATGCCTCGTCACCGTGCCGACATCGTGGATTTCGCCGTTGGAGACGACGATGAAAACCCCAGCGCCGATTTGGGTGTCTACATATCCACGGACGGTCAACGGCGACAAGAGGAAATGATGAATATATCACACAAAAAACGACGTCTGACGGATCTCCTCGCCGAATGGAACCCAGTGCCGGAGGATGGCTACTCGGAGATGGAGGACCGCGACTCCACCAGTAATCCACTCAACGCCGTTCCTTCTGAGCCAGTGTCCCGTAAGCGAAAAGAGTATGCCAGCTCTGTAAGTGTGTCAATTATGAGACATGGTATAAACTAAAGCTGTTGTAGGACGATCCTGCTTCTCTTTGGCGTCCCAAAAAGTCCTTCTTTCTGGACGAGCTCATCCGCCATGACGGGCTGGGCGATGATATGCACTCGCCGCACTGTGCTCACTGTCAAAAGCCATACGAGCAGCCCGACCGTCGCATGGTGTCTGAGGGGAGGACAAAGCCTACGGCCATGCGCATCTTCAAATGTGGTGATTGCGGCCAATTCTTGCAATGCCACTCCTGCTGCCTGTCACATCACACATTGACCCCGCTTCATGTCATCAAGGTAATGCTGTCTTTCATTCTTTTGACTGCATATTGTTAATAAATTGATAGGAATGGAGCGGCGAGTTTTGGATCGACACAACGCTCGCACAAATCGGGCTTGTGTATCAACTCGGCCACGGGGGATTTCCCTGCGTCGTGCCCGACACGCGTATCTACAAATGACCATCATCGAGGCACCTGTCGTACATCAACTGCATATACGTTATTGTGGGTGCTCAAAGTCGGACCACGCCGATCATTTGGAGCAGCTCCTGCGGAATGCGTGGTACCCCGCCTCTGTGACCGATCCCGCCACATGTGCCACGTTCAAAACCTTGGACGCTTTCCGGCTGTACAACGTAGTGGGGAACATGAATGTGCATGATTTTATTCATGCGATGGAACGAGGTACGGACGCGAAGGCGTCAACGGGCATGACTTGGCTCCCAGTGAGTGACCTTTTTCTTCTTCGTTTGATGGACCGGTTCTGAGGCCATGCGACAGGATCGTTACAAACAATTTCAGCGAATGGCCCGACAATGGGCTTTTCTTCTCCGCGTCAAGCGAGCCGGCCGCGGACACGACGCGGAGGGACTCGACAACACCAAATTGCGAGACTGTGCCATCATATGCTGGGCCTGTCCGTACGAGGGGCGCAATCTGCCATTGGACTGGCGAGACGTGGATCCCAAATTACGGTAAGTTTCCAATGCCTTTTTCTTAGCAAAATTATTGATTGACAACGGGCAGATTCTTATACATGCTACTTCTCGCCGTTGACGCCAATTTCAAACTCAAGAATCGCAAGCGGGCCAACGAAATCGATGACCCATCCTTGGGTCCCGGCTGGGGATATTGGGTGGAGCCACGACGCTACCGCCGGCATATCAGGAAATATGTGGCGGAAAAAGATGTCAGTGGCTTGTTTGGCGATGTTATAAATTCTGCCTTATTATGATCCAACTGACGTGCACAACAGATGAGCACTTGTATCGCTTTTGCGGCACTACTACAGAAGGATACCCGTTTAACCACAGGGCTCCGAGCGTCAGGGGTCGGTGGATGCGTCTGTACCCGCCACGAGTGCGTCAGGCCTAACGGGGTCGGTGACCTACAGAAAGGCGAAAGGTGTGTTATCATACTTTGTGACTTTCGCAAGAACTAACAGATTCCCTAAATAGATACGCTAACATGGACTTCATTGTCATGTCGGCCCTAGTGGGATTCAATTTACTGTTGCTCACAATTTCCTACGACATTGCATGTCAATGGAAGAAGAACCTCGAAGATCGCTGTGCCAAACTGCCGAGGAAGCTCCGCCTTCCGTTTTCTCAGTTCACCTACCAGTGTGCCCTCCCTGTCTGGCACGCTGCCTCCCACGACGAGAAGTGTCAGGTCGAGAACAGCCTGAGTTACAAACCTGGCGTCGGGAAGAGTGATGGCGAAGGTGTGGAGCGTGTTTGGTCCGTACTCAATCCTGCGGCGTACCACACGAAGGATTCGGGCAGGGGGCAGCGGGTGGATGTTTTGGAGGACAAAATTGATAGTCTGAATCACGGGAAGAATTTTGGACAGGGTCAGTGAGCAACGGCACTGATTTATGACGATACTGATTGGGGATTGATAGGAGATAGCCTCCAGCGAAAGCTGATTGTAGCGATCGCCGAGCGGGATCGCCAGTTGGCCGCCTTTGAAAGCGTCAGCCAGACCGTCGAACGCGACCTGAAGAAGGAGTGGGTCAATATGGTCGACAGATGGGAGGCAGATTCGTCCCAGCCTAATCCCTATGTTCTCCTCCGCCAAGGTGTGTGTGTTCTTGTCCCCTGTTTGTTAGTGGGGTTAATTCGAAGCTAATGATCATCAGATTGTCCCAGCGAGGCCGAAGTCCGTCTGGAGCTCAAACAGGCCGAGGACGAGGCACTCAATGGCGCTAGGATACCTCTCGCGGGCAGCAGCGCCACCGCGTTTCTCGTGGCAGGCCTGCAAATAGAGGAATCTCAGTACGTGCGGTGCCTCAATGTATATATATTGACTGGATTGCACGACTAGACGCCGGATCATCGCCGATTTGGGGGAGACGGCCCTCATTACCGCTGATCGCGAAAGCAAGCTCTACGACTGGCGGCGGACGCTGTTGGTGAAAGTCTCCCAGTTCCGCGACCTCCAAAGGATCTACATGCCCGGTGCCGCCGTCGTCATCGCGAACGCCGAGGCAGAGCGTGATGCTGATGCCGTACCACCCAAAGCCGAGAGAATCACTCTGTACATGCCCAGCGAGATGCCAGCAGCCAGCGGTGATCCCTTGCGGGGGTGTGTGGAGGGTCTGCTCGCGATGGAGGCGAAACTTCGAGTGGCGCAGTGCACCAATGCGCTCTGCGCGCTGCGCTCGCGGCTGCACGCGAAGCGGCATCTCATCACGTTCCGGAACGCAAACGTGACCGGGCAGATTCAATCAACAAAAGCGCGGACATTGATTGGGCAGGTTGGGGAGCGCGTCGAGGCGTGTGCAGCAAAGTATCGGCGCGCGCGCGAGGCGGTAATTTCCTTGAAGGGAGAAGAAGAGGGAGAGAGGTTCTGGGAGTTGCGCGCGGCCGACATCCAACTCGATGGTGATGCGGAGGAGAGTGACTCAGCTGCTCGCAAAAAGCTGGCTATGATAGGTGCAGGACGGGGCGAGCGAGCTCCACGCGATGCCCCAGGAACATCGAAACGGATTATGTCATGGATGTGGACCGCGCCGGGAGCGCTTGACGACGAAGATGAGCAGCTTCACGACTGTAAGTGTCCTATTTGGCTCATTATATCAGCCTATCTAACTATACAACTTGTGTATGTAGCTATCCGTGTTGAATGGGTACGCGCACGCGCCAGGAAGATTCGGTGGACGGAGGAGGTTCAACTGTTGCGAGAGGAGATGAGAAGGGTGTTGAGGTATCTGGAATGGCAGGCGGGCTGGTGGGAGGAGCGTTTGGAGCCGAGAGCAGGGTTGACTTTAGAGGTAGCTGCAGGTGTCCGCGCGTATGCGCTCAAGCAGGCACACTTGCACGATCGCCTGGGGGCGTTTTTCAAGTTGCGGTGGCAGATGTCCGCTGTGCAGGCCGCACGCCTTATCTTGGCATTGGACTTGGCGGCGGGGTCTGAGCCGCTAGGTCTTGATGCGCTGTTTTCGCCAGGGGAGCCTATCGAGACTAGTACTGAGTAGAATAATCATTTTCTTACCTTGACCACCATCTTGCATGACTGAGCTGTGGACTTCGCGGCGGGGTCTGAGCCGTTGGGTCTTGATGCGCTGTTTTTGCTGCCCTTGACGCGATAGGCGCTGGAGGCGCCTATTGAGACAAGCAGTGAGTAGCACGTGCAAAAAATCATTTTCTTGCGCTGTTATTGACCTCCATGTCATGACTGGGCTGTGGCCCCATAAGGAAGCACAAGGGGATGCAGGCCTCGACCTTACTGATGGGAACCCCCAATTTGGACGGCAGATATCAAAATATACGCGAGTTGAGAGTTTAATGTATTTAAATACAAGCCGAGGCAGTCAAGGTTCGGCATGCTCGAAACGGTATATAAAGTATTAGTAATGTTGCCTGCAGTAGGGGAGGGATTTAGTGTATATACATGGCTCCAGCCATCTGTGGCTAGAGACGTGGTTTTAAATAACGATTCCGTTGGCTAGCTTCAGGTCGTGAGCCTATAACCTACAGCTATGGGTGCGATGGTTGAATTTGCGATTAACGCCAGCATAAGTGCGGCTACGGGGTTCGCGCCATTCGAGTTGGTGGGTGGATATATGCCAGCGATGATACGGGAGTTTACCACGGGGAAGACGGTGCCGAAAGGCGTCAAGGCATTCGCTGAACAGGCGCTGTTGAATTTAGCAGAGGCACATGACGCATTGATTCAAGCACGCACGTTCCAGGCTGTCCAGGCTAATAAGCACCGCCGAGAGGAACCACTGGTGAAGACGGGGGACCTCGTGTATTTGTCGACGAGGAATTTGGCGATGCCCAAGGGGCGCGCAGTGAAGTTGATTCCCAAGTTTGTGGGACCATACCGCGTGCAGAAGGCGATCCCGGCGACATCGGACTATGAACTGGAACTTCCGGAAGTCCTTGCGTCGAGGCGGGTTCACAACAGGTTCCACATCAGCCTGTTGCGTCCTTTTATTGCCAATAGTGACAACCTGTTTCCGCGGCGAGATCAGCCGGGACCGTATGACTTTGGTGCTCCTGCAGAGGACGAGTGGCAAGTCGAGGCGATCATGGCTCACCGATGGGTGGATAACGCGGTGGAATTTCATGTTAAGTGGAACCAGGGAGATACCACCTGGGAGAAGTTCAGTGCCGTTAAGCTATTGAGTGCACTTGATGATTATTTCGCGCTTCACGGTGTTAGCAAGTGGCAACGATTGTCAAAGAGAATGGATTCATAAAGAATTGTGGGTCCACGGCCTCATGCCACGAGGTGATCGAGCAGAGATTTAAATCCGCGGAACGTGGAGAGAAGTAGCCACGAGGTGGCTGTGAACGGGAAGAGTCGGGATAAATCGGTACAGTAGATGATCGCGTGAGCGACATGAGGCAGGTATTTTAAGAGCGAAGGATGAATGAATTGGGACCATAAAAATTGTTTAATAGGGAGATGGATGGACGCTCTGCAGTCATTGAATTTGCCTTCTGATTACTATGGACTCGCAGGAGCTCCCCGCTGAAAACGCCGACTCTGAACCTATGGGGCCAGTAATCACCTACTCGAACGAACTTGGAGCGTCAGCTACAGCATCTGGTGCCAATGATATGGAGATTGATGATTTGCTCGATTTCAGTGGTGAAGACGACGACATTGATGGTTTCGGAGATAGTTTGGAGGCTGCCGAAGCTGCAGCGGTAGAGGACGCGGGTGGCCAATGCAGTCAAGAAGCAGATACTGGCGCCGCCGAGATGGTCGATGTACCAGGTGCCCTCTACACGGTGTCCTCGCTGAAGGACGAGCTCCCTCAAGTGAGTGAGCGCGGGGGAGACGAGGAGCAGCGACTGACGATAGAGCAGGCAGTGAAAGTGCAAACGGAGAGCCGGCTGGTCGAGATGACGCGTGCAGAATTGGCGACAGCCAATGGTCGGATCGAGAGCATGAAGGCTGAGATAGGTCGATTGCGCGAACGCGTGGAGTGGGAAAGAAAGTCGAAGGAGAAGCGAACGCGCGAACGCGACGAGAAGGTGGAAAGAATGATGCAGATGCAAAATCGAGTAGAGCAGCTGCGCGCTCACAACAACGACCTCGGAGACGAGATAGACCGGATGAAAAGTGATATCGTCTATTACCGTGACAAGTACGAACCGGACTACTACGATGCATGCAGGAAACGAGCGAAGACGGAGAACGTCGAGCACAGTGAAGATGGTATGGAGACGGCGGACGCCGTGGAGTCGGGGGAGAGTGAGCCTGGCAGGCTCGTGCCCAGCAGTGAGAGATTCGGGCCGCCAAGCGAGGTGGTGAAAAGCTATAGCACGGTCGCGGCCAGCACCCCGATTATCCCATCCACAAATCAGCAACACCTAGTCAACAACATACCTCTGGTATCAGGGCACAACACAAATGGCGGACCGACTTCAGCACCGCTGTCCGCGCGATTGGGACCATCGTCGGCGGATCGGCCGGTACCAAGGAAGTCGATAGACGAGATTCCTTTGATCGTCCCCCCTCCCGTTCCATCCCATCTAAGCGTCGATGAGCGCGGGTACCCGAAGGATATCCCGACGTGGAACTGGATGAATATGCTTCAAACCCAAGGCAAATATTGGCCGATTGGTCAACGACTCTGGACGATGTTTGTCTATACCAATGACATGGAGCCCGCAACGCGTTCGGAACTCCAGGTGCACATCATGCAACACTACATGGTGCCGGACTGGATGTCGGATACAATGTCGGTGATTGGCACGACGAGCGCCGCGAACGCGGATAGTGAAAAGAGATACGATAGATTCTCAGTGTCGGCGATGGTCGCATACAACCCCGCGCTGTACGCCAGCATCGTGCAATACCGCGAACAGAGAGTTCGGGGATGTCCTTTTACGGATCCTTACTTCACGCTGGACAAGCGGCTTGCTCGTGGAGCTCATCTATTTCAAATACTGTTGCCGGCGTGTAACAAGGAGGAGGATGACGCGCAGAAGAAGATGCGCTTCGCGCTGGAGCAGGAACTCATGGAATTGTTGGCGACGCCCGACTGGTTTGTGAAACTATGCCGCGAGTGGAAGATTGTTCCCGCTCCTGTCTTTGCACCGGTTCCATGGTCCTCTCAGCCGGGCGAAGTCCAGATCACTCAACGAGCCATCGTGGAGCATTTGGCGTCACTAGGGATCAACGGGACCATTGTTGACGATGCTTACGCGTTTGCGCAATGCTGGCTTAAAGCGCCGTTTGATGGAGACGACAAGATTGAAGGATGGACGGTTGACATTGCGCAGGAGATCCTCAAGCTCGGCTACGGCATGCGAGTCCCGCGGGGGCTATTTAACCCATCCAAGGATGTATTGATGTGTCATCCATTGCTACCGTTCTTCCGGAAGTGGGAGCATGCGGTGATATTCTGGCTGTCCGACTGGTTCCATCCCGACACTGTCAGTGTCCGTCGTCCACCTGGATCGAAGATCGCGCAACTTATGGTAGAAGGGCGACGTCGAGCCGCAAATACTCACCCGTATAGGATATCAGCCATTAATCCATTGCGGAAACGCAAACGACCGGCCACGACAGTATCCATCCCGGTTCCCGCAGTCATGCAAATGATGACCGCCAACCCCTTGTTGCTCGCTCCTACCACTCGTCCATCGTTGGTCTCGCGTCTCACGCCCGCTGATGACGTGGTCATGGAAGTCTAGCTCAGTGCTCAGATGGAATCATTCTGTGGGCGTAGTGAACGAGCCGATGTGCTCTATGTTTAATTAAAGGTTACTACACTTGCTCCGATTGGGTTAACTGGATGGAATCCAGGAGCGGGAGAGTGTAAGGTGTCGTCCCAATCGGGACTGATAGAGTAAGCAATGTTAGTGTTTAGTTGGCTACGGCCTACTACGTAGTTACACAATCAGGTACATACAAGGGACTTTACAGCTTGCTTTGTACCACACTAGAAAACGGTTTTGCTTCAATACAGTTGTTGCAGAGCTACCTCTGGTGTGACTAGCGAGGTGTATCGACAGCGTCTACGACGCTTACACCTCCGCATCGGAATCGTGACAGACACCTGCACATATGGCACCGACATACCAAAGCTGGCGAGGGTCATCATCGCGCACATTGGTGATTCTATCAATGATTCTCCCGAGGTCAGAAAGCAGCAGTTAGGCCGTCCGGGTCGTGACGGAAATCCAGCGGTGGCTCTCGCTTATGCGCCGAGTTGGGTGCAAGATGTGCCACAATCGGAGATTACCACCAAGCAGGGTCATGCAGATCGCGAGCGACGCAACCAGCTCCCTGCTGTAACCCATGCATTCTTCAATCCGACGGTTGAATGCTGCTCGCGTGCTGCAGATCTCGAGTACAACAGCGAGCCGTTTGTTCTCCAGCCCAATTGTTGTTCCCTGCATGCCCCCGAGCCGGAGCAATCCCGCGATCTAGGAATGGTTGCGAGGTGGGCGGATTTTTTCCAGCGTCAACAAGAGGCCAACGGTACAGCAAAGGCGAAAGCTGTTCGCTCTGACGGTACTCATCCGCCCCTTGACGCTGATAAGCATGGCATTGGGCCAGGGTGTGAAAACCACACATATTCACGCTTTTGTGCTATTTACACAATGCTATTGCACATCTCTAGAGAGCTAGTGTATGCCCGGACAGCTAGCTAAGGAGCTAAAGTGTCTGCGACTCTCCTAGATGTTCCGCAGTAACGATCCTTATGGGTCAGAGCCCAGGGCATTGAACCAGAGTTTAGCTAAACAGTTTATCCAAACCATTCTATCATTGAATTGGGGTTTACTGGCATGTTCCTATCAAGGGTGTGATATTACTATCCATCTAGACAAAGAGTGATACCAAGAGGCATTGGTTGCAGGTCGAATGGAGTCGACAGAGTTGTTGTAGCAGATTCGGCGGCATCTTGTTCATTTGTGACATTTCTGTCACTGTGATCAACGATCACATGCTTCGGGTGCTTCAGGGATCATCGGAGCTTTCCGGGATCATCCACTGATTGACATCATAATGAATTCTCTGGTCACAGACGCTCATATAAGCTGCCGAGAGAATTTGTGAAGGTTCCGGATGTTTGGGCCAAGGGTTGGATGACTCAAGAGGAGTCTGGTTCGGTCTGGACTGGTCTATACTACATTGGGCATGCCCAAAACCCTCAGAACCGCATGGACACTTCCAAATTTGGACTGCTTACATTATAACCCAGGGTTCCGTTTTAATTGTATGACTCGTTTACTTCCCCTTTTGGACTTGCTAGTTTGTATAAATAGGGTAGCTTATTTCGCTTTACTGTACTGGATTTTACCCTCCCAGGCAGCCGGTTTACCACTGGTCAGCTAAGGAGTCAGTAATTTCCTTGTCTAGTTTGTGAGGCTCAAAGAGGGAGCTGAATTGATTTTGTTGGTTGTTGGATCG
Organism: Mycena crocata; assembly: GCA_029281795.1. NCBI lineage: Eukaryota > Fungi > Basidiomycota > Agaricomycetes > Agaricales > Mycenaceae > Mycena > Mycena crocata. The sequence goes on from JARJCP010000072.1 coordinate 234,482, forward strand.
CACTTTTCTTGTGTCGCATTGAGCTATAAGCTATAAGGCTTCGGTTTCATGAGCTATAAGAAGTCTACAATCCAGTTATAAGACCTTAGCAGTTTGGACAAACCTGTTCTGGTCCCGCTATACAACTTCAAGTTGGAATTGGATTGACTGCTATAAAGCTGTAAAGCTACACTTGCTTGAAATCTATTGTCGTCGCGCTGCTATACCGCTATACACTTTGAGTCTAGGACTCGTTAGCTTGCTTGGGTCTAGGACCCTTTAGTTTGGATTAGGTTGGATTAGCTGCACGGTTACAAGGATTGCTTGGATTTGAACGCTTTGGAGCATTGGCTTAACACACCATTTCGCTTGCAAGGATATTGGGATTAGGTTAGGATAGGAACAGCTATAAGGCTATACCAGTAACATTAGTTCTGGGTCACAAAACACACAAACCCCATTCGCATTTTATAAAAACTACGGTTCTACCTGTCTCTTGACACTTTATTGAGTGCCTAGAAGTCAATTGATTGAGTTTGCGAGTTTGAACAAACCTGTTTTCGCTTTTGCTTCACACAACAAGTGTAATAAATTCAGATTGCCACAAGCACATACTGTGTTTGGAATCCCCGAACTTGCACGTTGGTTGATAAGGGCATTAAGAGAGTGTTGGTTGTGTTGAGTTGTAGTTGGTTTCGCTTTAGTGTTGAGTGTGGTTTTGAGTTCGTTTTGGTTGTTTTCGCTTTCAGCGCTTGCAGTCAGAGCTTCTATCTCATTTTCGCACCTGGCACCCTATAGCATCCCTTCGCATCTCATTTCCCACGCTTGCCCCAAGACCACCGTATCAACGCTACCATGAAAACATCACTCACCAACATTCTCATTCAATGGCGAGCAAGAAAATATCAACAACTTCAAAATTCTTCAAGTACCGGGGGGGTGGCCACATTGATTCTACCGGGGCGATTGATACAGCGTCTTGTCGAGCGGGCCCATGTGTGCACCAGTCTTGACCGCCTGTGGGGAGTGATGGATGACTGGAAGTATCTGGCACTGCTTGGTGCAGATCTCTTCGAGATTCTTTCGAAAGTGCTGCCCACATATTCGGAGATTCTCAAAAAGCGAAAAATGGCGGCGACAGAGGACACAGAAGAGGAAGAGGAGGACAACGAGCCGTCGAACTCTATGGATATCGACACATCTAACCCTGAAAGCGCCGACACAAATGACGCGACACGTTCCCGAATATCATCTGATGCCATGGACATCGATGTTGTCGAGCAGTAAAAACATCGGCGGGCCCGTTTTAAGTGCTGCTCCGAAAGACCTGAAGCTGAGTGCTCAAGTCTGTGGCCAAGACCTGAAGCGTATCAAGTACCGTGCTGTACGCGACGGAAAACCCTAGGCGGCAGAGGAGCGCAAAAACGTCCCGATGTGCATTGCAAGTGAAAAGGAAGAGGCCGATAAATGTAGGAAGGACAATGGCATATTGATAGCGGAAGAAGAGAAGTATAAGAATGGTTATGGTGGTTCCCTACTTGTCGTCTGAGTCAGCGGTGCAGGATCTAAGTGCTGAATATAACTTACCAGCCACGGATCTCTCGTCATCCTTGGAGGGACACCGGAAGTCAATACTTCTTCCCCGTCATCTTCCAAATCACTGCCCGACTCGGAATCTGGGGAATGCACGCATGGGTTATCGTCCTCAGTACTCGCGTGAGGGGCATCAGCATTAGTAGCAGCACCAGGATCTGCAGGCACAGCATTGCCTTCAGCTGCCTTCTCCAATTTCTTGCGAGCATTATCATTCACGGCAACACTTGTCATACAGGTGAATATGACAGGTGCTTTGCCCGCTACTATCTCCTGATTCCTCGTCATACTCCAGTTGAGGATGTCGAACCAGGAGAACTTCTCCGCTGGCTCATCTCGTTTGCGCTGGCGCACAAATCCGAAGACGGGATCCAGCAACAGATCCGCCTCCTCCTGCCAGCGTGCGACAATCACCTGAAGCGCGAAGTTGATGAGGGAATTACGGGTGGTATTTTTCTGTGGCTTGGGAAGCGTTGGGAGAAGCCGCTGAGATGGAGGAAGTGCATAGCACGGAAGATCGAAATGAATATTTTCATCTACGCCAAATCGTTTCTTTGAACGGGGGTCTTGAAAGATCCTTTCAATGATGGACATCGGATGGGTGCGCACATCGACGCCTCTACATTGCAGAAACGCCGTGACGGACTGATAAACGGCTTGGTGCGTGTTGTTATCGTCACCCAGAACCGCAGCAAAGTAGTCGCCAACTGTCTCAAAGCCAGCTTTCTGCATGCATCGGAACGCCACGAGGAGACGATCCTCCTGCGTAGTTCCCGTGGGCCACGAGAACCCCAGCGCTCTCGATCGGCGGGGCTTGGGAGTGCCTTTGGATCCCGAATCTTCTGCAGGCGGTACATTGAAGACTTCATCAAAAATTCCCTCTGCGAACGGGGCCTCGTATATCGCGTTTGGTCGCTGCTTGGGAGCAGGAGTGGCAGGAGGGGTGTAGATGTACATTCATTCACAGAGTGGTGCTCGAGAATACAGCGTACTAATTGATTAATGAGCGCGCCGTGGCGGTATGTTTGGCCCGGAGGCCGATACAAATGCGGCAGATCAATTGATATCTCGTGGCGCAAATCCGTTGCCATCTTTTTTTTCAAACTCCGAGGCGGCTCGTACTCGCGTGTACTCGTCAACTCCAGCCTCGCTACAGTACAGTGATTCTGAATGACTATCTTCAGAAAATCACGCCCGGTAGAAGTAGCGAGGCTGAACGAGCCTATACTACATCTTGGACCGAAGATTTAGACGTTTTTGCGCTATTTCGTAGCGGTACCTTGCAGCTTTCCCTCAGTAAGTGTTTCTCTGATGCTAGAGTCCATAACAACACTCGATTCAAAATGTTCATCCCACGGCAAACTGGCAGCACTTCTGGCAATTTCTGGCATGAGCTGGCAAATTTCAGCTTCTGGCGCCAGTCATCCCAGATGAGCCAGACGGGCCAGCACATGCCAGGTGAAAAACATTTTCCTGATGCATTCTAAAAATGAGGTGTCAATAGGGCTATTGCAGGGACGTAGAAAGACGTGCCTCGTTAATGATGGCGGCAGCATTGGTCTCTTTATCATTCTGGCAACAATTGCCCGACGCATCGACGGCAGGAGTAACGGTGGTGGAGAATTGCTGTCGCAGTAAAATCAGCTCAGTCTTCTGCCAGTCACATAAACCCGGTACTTACCGTCATGCTTATCCCACAGAAAGAAGAGGTGGACAGGGAAGGTGGGTTGGGTTGAACAAAGAGAATCTCAATACTTATATACACCACGGAAACCGAGTCACGAACTTGGCTCTTGTTCCCGAAACAAATGAATGTGAGAGCTTTAAGCTGCCTCCATTCCACATCAACGTCGGGTAACAGCCTGGATTGTCGAACTCAGGGTCCAAGCGCTTGTTCATGTCTCTTATCACCACCAAATAAGATGTTCTTGCTTTAGGTAGGGCCGCCTCGTTTTTTAACCATGCATTGTGGGGACCGAGCGGCTATTTCCATCATTATGAACCGACGAAATGTGTGGCCACTAGTTGGCCACTAGTGAGGATATCGATGCTGTGCATCAATGGGCCGTGGTCATCCGTTGAGGGGACCCGGCTCGGGCGCCGTCAAAAGCTATAATGATAATCTCGGACCCCATCGTCCAACAGTATCATCTGCTGCCAGTGAGGAACCCGAACTGCTACTTATCATTGCTCCTTTGGGATATTGATCTGATCAGTGGACTCGCTCTGCTTTCGTCCACGACATCTCTTAACATGACCAGGGAGCCCATGTACTTGCCATATTGGAAGGCACCATCTTTATATTCTCCAGGCCATAATGGTACGAAACCAGTCCCTGAATGCAGCAAGGACCAGTTACACTATCTGAGCAACCTCTTGGGTCGGAATGTGTTGTCGCTGGAGGCTCGGATCGGCTACGGTGTTTACAATGCAGTGAGTAGTCGTGAAACTGTTTCTCCTAGATCTAAATTTGTATCGCCAGGTATACAGTCTAGGTATGGACTCAGAAGACACTGGGCCCGATTGTGTTGCTCGCATATGCTACAATTTCAAGGTGACTTAATCTCTTTAACAGAAGATATTCATCAAACGTGTTTGCGAAACAGGATGACCACAAGGGTCGCGAATTTGCTCAGTCTATGACTAAGAAGGACGTTGCAGCCCTCGAATTAGTCGCAAGCTTCGTGCCAGATCTCCCAATCCCCCGTGTTCTGGGGCATAATACAGATCTCGAAAAAGATGTAAACCCTATTGGGGCACCCTTTATTCTTCAATCAAGGTTGAACGGTATAAATCTCCTCAACACTGCGTTCAACCCAAAGCTTTGGGAGACGTTTGATTTTGTAGGTCCACTTGAGCGCGCCGATTTCCGTTTTCTTACTGTGCAGCATATATTTATTCCTGAGCTTGCCACTGCTATGGCGCAATTGTTCGACGTAGTTCTCCAACCCAAAATCGGCGAAGTCACCGAGTTTGAGTTGCCTGCCGGTCCCCCTAAAGTTATCTCTTTTGCTGAGTGTGAGGTACATTATGCATCAAACAACACATTTTCATCTGCAGAAGCGTTCGTGTCTGGTTTACCATCACCCTTCAACACAATACTTAGAAAACATCCTTTAGTTACCTGCGCTGGCGCATCCCGGCCACAAAATGGACCCACGACCTTGTCGATGTCCCTGCGCTGCTCGAGCGGTTAACAATCCTTGCATGCCGCCTTCTGAAAAGCCTTGAAGACCTCGATCCTTTGCTCTTGTCGATACGGCCCATGCATCTAGATCCCCACGATCGGAATGTCTTGATCCGCGACAGCCATTTTGCTGGATTGGTTGATTGGCAGGTGAGGCGACGTTCCTAGCATACTGCAAGCTCGTTGCTAACATTTACCTAGGTGTGGGCAATGCCAGCCTTCATGGCTGCGGAGTACCCTCCATACCTACGCCACGATGGCATGTATGATGATCGGTACGCATCGCTCAACGAATTCGGATGTATCAGACATATGAACCCACAGCTGGTTTGCCTTTCTCATTCAAATTGCATGCCCACCACTGAATGTGAGATACTTGCTGCAGAGACCAGAACCCGATGAAGCAGAGCGCCTCTGTGCGTTGTACTTGGCGGCTTCCGAGAAGAAAAGTCCATTATACGCCAGAGCGCTGCAGGAAGGAAAGCTCCTGCGTCAGCTTGTCGAATGGCTTGATTTTGTAGAGTGGGATGGGAATTTTGTTTGGGCCGGGTTGGAGTTGTGGGAGGCTGATCGAACAGCGGCAATGGCCCGTCATCCAAATGAGGGTTGAACAGGTCGTGAATTTCATACCTGTGCATCTCTACAACATTTTGAGGATCAAACCTTTGTAGACTGTCTAGGGGAGACTAGTGCATCTCGGGGTTCTCGGCGTTGTTGTATTCGGCGGTTAGTGTGCGTAAAACTTACCTCTCCCCAATGGATTCCCCGGTATGCGCGACGACCTCAGCGATTCCAAGATGCGGGTGTCCCAGGATGGCGGGTTTGAAGCAACCATTAGATGATCAAGTATCTGTAGGGAGGCCGAGTTGATAGTGGAGGTTGAAACCTAGAAAATTTCAGTAGGGTTATTCACAGTTTCCTTTTCTCTGCCCTTTTTCCTTCCCTTTTTTGCTCCCTTTTTTGTTCCCTTTTCCCTGCTGAACCAGAACAAGGATATACAATATATTTACATTGATTCGAGCACAATTTGACAGCAGGACTGTACTGGGTACCTCCCACCCTTGTAGGTCAGTTATTGTGCAATTGGACACCACAAATACCAGCAAGAATGAAAAAAAGGACAACAAAAAGGAAGCAAAAAAGGGAAACCCGGAGGGGGGTTTCACAGTTCTCCCTTTTTCTTTCCCTTTTTCGTTTCACCAATCTCCCATTTCAATGAGTTTTGCACCTAGGGTCGCTGTTTCTTCCCTTTTCTACCCTTTTTACATCCCTAAGTTGAAAAGGGAAAAAAAATCCAGAAAAAAACCCAAGGAAAACAAAAAGTAGGAAAAAAGGGAAAGAAAAAGGGAAGAAAAAAGGAGAACTGTGAACGACCCTAGTGTCAACGACGCTGGATCATTCAAGAGTACTTCTGCTGAGTAATTAGCATCTACTCCGAATGGCTCTGCCTCCTCGTTGCATTGCATTTTCTACCTTAACTGCCACTGTCTGTTAAGTACTTGAACTTGCGAATGGGCGCGAGTGTTTCGGCATCGGCATTCTTGGTATTGATGTATCCACTAAATTTACATTCCTGTTAAAATCAACCCGGCCAGAAGTCATAACTACTGCTTACGTTGCCGTTCAAGCAATTTGGAAATCTGCCAGGGATAATTTTTTTCAACCCCCGCCATTGTTGTGGGGACGGGCATCGTCCATGATTGATCCGGCAGCTTTGGCCATGTTTGGTTGGCAGGAGGAGTCGGTTCCAGCTTTACATCCAGCATGGATTTTTCGTCTTCGACCTTGAAACAAATCTGAGGCAGCCATATTGTTCCGAATATACTGTAGCACAGACTTCCCGTGCTCGATTGTTTAATATTGCTCGATTACCCTCAATGGGAGGCCATCTAGTGGAATTTTGGGCAGTTCCTCCGGAATCAGAGCGAAAATGAAAAATCGGGCTCGGGAACCTTGTGCTTTGGCCATTCAGGACCCACTTCCTGTGCAAAAATCTTTCAATCCGTCCGCAACTGATCAACTTATGTCCCCTTTACGCAACATGGAGTAATGCCCTTTTTAGAATAGAACAACACCAGTTACGGCATTTATATCCTTCCAGAACATTAAAATATGCATCCCAAGTGCTCTGGCTGTTTTTTTTTGCTCTCAAAACTAGCTCTGAGAGTCAAACGCCGCGAGAGAGCCAGAAGAGTGACATGTGTCACGCACTGTTACACTCCGTCACCTCAGTCTCGCTGAACAGACAAAGTAAGAGTTCTACGCTATTTCGCGTAAAATATCAAGCTCAGTTGGCGGATGTAGCTCTATAAATTCATTCTTGATTTTATTTGATGATTTTTCATTCATTTTTCACGTCATTCTAGCTAATGGACAGGTGGACCAGCCCCATTTTTCATGGGATTGAAAGGATTTTGCCTGGGAGATGAAATTATGAATATCAGGACTAAATTTTGCCTGTTGACGCAGTCTTCAAAATTCAAGTGGAGGCCAGTAGAAGAGGGAACATGCAATTCCGACTTGCAAGAGAGATCAAAACAACAACAAACATGCCGGATCAATCATTGGCAGTGCCCGTCCCCAATTGTTGCTGTTTGACATCGGCTTCTCAAGCGTGACTTCCACATGTCACATTTCCTGATCTTCTCACTCTTTCGGTCATGCTCGTACGATACAGCGACGCGTGGTGGATTGCTCTATCATTGTTTTGTGCGGAATTATCACTCATCCCGCCCTAACCCGAATCAAGGAATTCCACCGCGACTTCTACTGAAGGAGGCGGTTTTGCGAGCCGGTCCGAGTGAAGATATTGCAGCACGACTTACGCTGGAGGGGGCGCCTCGAATATCGACGCTGGACCCAGATCTTTTGAAAAGGACCGACCATGTAACCATCATAAACGGCTGGCGCTTTCTGGTTGTATTCGCCGCCACGGAGACTCCTGTTTACTTTCGATATCATAAACATAAGAGCGTGCACCTTTTCTTCCCCGTCGCACCGCCGGTTTCTTTTACTACCACCGTCCCAAAGACCTCCCCTTTACTGCGAGCGCCATTCGCTTCCGCATCGCCGCCGTCAACCCCAAGACCTTCGCCAAAGGTGCCGACCTCCTGCGCCCTGACGGTGCTCCATGGGAGGTCCCGCTTTCGCGTATCATCTCCAAGCGTAGTCCGAAGTTGCTCGAGCAGCTCCTGCGTGACCGTCTCATCACCGACGTCGATCTGGAGCAGTCCGCGATGGTGTTCCCAGGTAACCGCGCACGTCTGCTCCATCGCTTCGGCGACCTGTTCCCGATTTCATTCGAAGGGATGCACTACCTGCAGATCGTATGTGGCGAGACGCACCACCGGCTCGACGTGCGCGTGTTCCATGAGCAGCGTGGGGGCATGTCATCGGCGGTGCATCCATATTCTGGTGAGTTTGAATGTGTTCCCTTTTGTAACCCAACTCAAAACAATACAGGCCGCGCCCTGGTCCGCTTTGAGCTTTCCACGCTCCCGGAATACGCTAGCGCCCGCGTCGTCGTGCTGCGCCTCGTCAAAATGATCGATCCGCCGACGCTTCGTCTCCAGAATTACGACGGATACCTGCCGCCACCCATCGAGGGTGAGCTCGTGCAGCGACCACGGAGATCCCGCGGTACCGGCACGGCCCCATGGACTCGAAAGCTCGATTCGCCGAGAGGGAGGCCTCTGGCGCTTTTACTGGATGAGGAGGAACGCACAAACGCGGAGAAGCAGAAAATGGATGATGTCGACCCGTAGTGGGTGGAAGAATTTAAGACGCCCTTGCTTCCTTGGCAAAAAAAACAAACCAAACCAAGTGTCGTTACTGTCTCCCTGTTTTTAAATGACAAAGCTGTATTCTCCACGTACCTCGCTGAAGAATGTGACAAAATACGCAAGAAATAGCGGTTCTGTGCAAGTTTATTGTGGATCGCCGGCCATAATATGACAGCAGTGCTAAGAAACTGCTCAGCTGAAGGGGCAAGAATGTCGGATTTTGTTGTAAAAATTGTATTTGGCCAGTCCAGAGTGATTCCCGTTACGCGCGGCGTGGGAATATGTTGAGTTGAGGGCGAAAGTGGGTCTGACTGCTCATGATGCAGAGGATATACAAGAGACGGGCGGCACGGCACATCTGAGGCACGGCACATCCAATTCAGTGGCGGCACATTCACACCAATGTACCGTGTTTCAACCAGAGGCGGCACTTGCCTTTTTCGAATGTACCGCCTGGGCAAATCCCGTGATTCGGTCCTTCGGAACAATCCGCGTGTGAAACTGGCACCCTCTTGCTTCCCTTCCACCATCATCACCCACCGACGTCTGTCCCGCCAGCGCGTCAAAAAAGCGCGTCAAAATGGCTGCATCGCCCTCCAAGCACAGTGCTGCTGAGCAACATTTCCTGGACGGCCTCTCAAATGGGCAGCTGAAAAACTTCCGTGACTATGTACGTTGTATCGCGTCGCGTCGCGTCGCGTCGTTGACAGCGAACCTCTTACATTCTAGATGTTCAGCACTGCGTACATTAAAGACAACGCAACACAGTTCCTGGACCACGAATGGATTGATATCCCCACGCTGAAGGGCTATCTCTGCCGGAATTACCCTGTCGCGGCTGTCACACCTTCTACGCGTGTGTCTCCTTCCCCTCTCGTAAAGATCGAAGACTCGGCACCTGTGCTGCGGGCGCCGACTCTCCCGACTGCCTCCGTCAAGACAGAAGCATCAGTACCGTCTATCAGCAGTGTTTCCTCCGCCACGGCCCGGGTCCGTATATGCTGCGAGCATGGCCGAGAAGTGGTGGAACTCTTATCTGATTCAGACGCCGATGATGGAGATTCTGATATTCAGGAGATCTCGGAGGCTTTGACTCGGGGGGCTTCTCGTTCTTCCAGTCCACCGAGGGGAATGCTAGGTGGGTTGACTTCCAACGCATTCGTTATTGAACCTGATAGTAATCTTGCCTCGTAGATCTAGATGAGCCGGGGGATACCTCTCCTGCTTCCGGTTCACCTCAGCGGATAGGTGACATCATTACTAGTGTTACATGTTTGTCATTTAACCTAATTATAATCTTGACTTGCAGATTTCAATGAGTTCGGGGATCCTTCTCCTGATTCGCCTCGTCCTGGATCCGGCCAATCAACTGGTACGTTAAGTATTTTCCGTGTATTTCGAGTTTGATCCTGTACCTTAGATTCCGAGGACTTCGACTGCGACGATCTCGTTGAATCTAGGACCAAGTGGCAGGATCCCATCACGTCCTACGTGCGCACTGGGGACTTTAGGATCACGAGAAAACTCCACAATATTAGAAACATTGAATATGTTGACGAGCTCGCTTCAGTGTACCCCGTTCATCACGAACCCACTGTCCTCGTTGTAGATCTTAGTGATCCAAAATTTGACCTACAGGACCCGAAAAGTGGTGAGCTCTATACCCCCGACTTTCTGATCACCAATGCGGTTCGTTCGATGTGTCCCTTCTTACCCAGAATCTCTGATAAACATCTTGGTAGGACAACGACTCCTGGGAGAATTGCGGGACCGGCACGGGGAGTTCCAAGGCAATGGTTACTTTCGTGCCTGGAGAGCCCCAAATTCAGTGCCGCCGCGCACAATACAGGTGTAGGGGCGCTTTCGGCTGCGAGCTGATTGATCAGTCACTTTTGAGTGGTAAACGCTATGAGTTAGACCCTGCCTCACGGAACGCAATCATCGCTGCCCAGGCAGACACGCGACGGAATGATGGTACTACGCCAGAACAGCGGGCAGCAATGTCATTCTGATTTATGTGCATAATTTATATCTTACTCAACGGGTTCCTCAGGTTCAAACAAGTTGTCACGAATGCAAGATGCACTGCGATCGATTCCAACGGTAATCGGTGCAAGGGTGCCCCAATGATGAAACCGAAGCCTGGGGTGCGCATTTACGTTTTCCTGCATTACACATTGTTCATTGAGGATTGTCGCGGTTCGCAGGGACAGTCGCGCGGTCACACATATTTTATCGCGTGTAGCGGCTGGACCCCCAAGTTCAAGGAAAATCATGTTAATCACTCTATACCCGATAACGTGGACGAGAATTGTCTCGCTCAGGCCTTCGCCGGTCAGTTGGCCGAGGGTACGGAGCATGACACCCAACCTTGTAGTCGCCTCGTATCAAGTGGGCTTCGTAAACGGTCGTGCCGTACGTTTCCTGTGATTGATCTTGTCCGACATCTTTTGACCATACGGACTTCTAGCTCATGCTCATATAGTCAATGGCGCACCCAAACGAGCCGCGATCCGGCAATATCCTTGCCCGGCGACGCGAACGATTTACGTACCCACAGATCGTTCCGTTCGCAAGGCCCTCATCTTTCATAATGACACTGGTCATACACATCCTCTTCCCGTGTTGGATAAGGTATCGATTGCGGTGAAAGAGATCTACCGCAAGTGTGTCGAAGCCAGAGGGGCCGTGGGCGCGACGGTCGCAAAGGTAGATAATGGTATGTGGTTTCTTTCGCTGTTTTTCGATGCTGTGGCATGGTCTCTGTAGCGCAGTCAACTAAACTTCTCCTGGACGGCAAAACCCCAGCCGCATTTCTTCCTGCGCTGGCTTCGAAGAGGGTGAAGAGGGAGATCGTGCACAAGGTGAAGACGGCACATTTCCCGTCTGGCCTCGGTCTCGCTGGTATGTGAAATATTCAAAACAATGCATCGTGTTTATTATTTGTATTGTTGCAGGCGCTTTTGAGCTTTACCTGAATCACCTCACCAAACCGTTACCGGAGCGCTACATCCACAGTTACCTCACAACGAAGGACGGTGGTATATGCATTCTCACCTTCGTTCCATTTCTTCTCAAACTCCTTGATGATTCCGGCGTAATTGCATTCGATGATGACACCACATACAAGCGCGTGGAGGGAGAAATGAACGAATGGGAGCTCACCTTATTTGTTCAGGCTGTATTGCGCGGTAAGCATGCCCTTTTCTACTGGTCCAGATCTCATTTGAACACAGCTGCCTCCGTTGTTCGCGCGTACATCAATCGCGCGAGCACGGATTTCTTTGAACTTATCTTTGATGAACTGCAGCGCATTAAACTTGAAGTCACCGGGAAGCCCATTGCGCTCAAGCGCTTCGTTCCTGACGGTAATCTGCTTGTCATGAACGTTGATATGGATGGGGCACAGGTTATAGGCATTTGCCGCTCCGTCATGAAGCACAATGTGCCCGAATACAGCGGTATTCCCAATGATACGCCGCCCGAACAAATTGCACCACTTTTCATCAAAGTTTGCTGGAGACATGGGAAAGAGTAAGCCTGTTTGCGCCTGACGATGCTTGTGAGACTAATCCGCCCGGAGGCCTGTCAACGAGTTCAGATCTCTTGTCACTCCGGCCCAACATGAGCGTCTCAGTGATTTTGTATATCTCGACTCGAAGGAGGCTCTGATAGAGTATACTCGCTTTGTGAACTCCCTGGGCATTAAAAAGATTAAAGGTTCGCACCCATGTATCATGTCCTACTCTCGCTAACATACTGGCTGTATGCGTGTAGATTGGTGGGACCACAAAGGGATGCACGCATGGATCATCCCCTGTCTGGTGAAGTCGCAATCCCCCCTGGGCGCTGACGTCTGGGACCGCACCCCGTCAACAACGAACACCAATGAGGGGCAACATCATTGGACGAACACCCTCACGGGCATCAAACTGACCTGCGTCGAGGCCATCGAAAGGCATGTAATTTGATCCATATCACCGTCTCAAAACTCAGGCAACTGTTCAGTGCACGCGTCGTCGACCAGAACACCGCGTCTGAGATCGAGACGTCGATGCAAACAGGCATCCTCACTAATGTGAACAACGACGTCGCCAATCGCATGGCACGCAGCATGCAGCGCCAGTCTGCTGTCGCACGCAAGTCTCGCGAGTCGCGCGCACAGAGCGAGGCGGAGAAGCGCATTACCGCTGAGCTAGTGGAAATCAATGACAATCAACAGAAATTCAAAGCACGAAGCAAGGACCTCAACGCGCAGCTGAAGGCTGTGAAAGGGTCATCCAAAAAAGGCAAGTCAACCTCGGCTGCGATTCTCACTGTGAATTCAAGCGGGCGTGTCAAATCTGGTAAGCTTCCTTTTTTTTATGTTTTCACAACTGCTGATAATCCTTTCCTGAAAGCTCCATCGAGGAAGAAGAAAGTGCGTCCAGCGCCGGTGGAAATGTCCGATATGCAGGAGGGCGGAACAGAGATGGCAAACCTTCAACCAGGTAATGTGAATTAGAGCACACATAACATTTGTGTTGATCTATTTGCCCTCCCAGACGCTCTATCACTGAACGCGCCAGAGTCACAGGGAACCGTTACAGAAATGGCCTCTGTTCAACCAGGTACTTGGCTCTACCGATGTACTTGCTGAATATATTAATTGGGCCCTAGATGTATTGACGAGAAATACTTCCGAATTGCAGGAACAGAATTCAATTCAGCCAGGTAAATAAAACCCTGTAAAATGCCTTTGTATTAATTAATCGTTCATCTCAGATGACGTGCTCGCCGCATGGTTCCAAACCGTCTCTGGGAGCTCCACCGACGATGCACCTCAATTGGAGCTGCAAACCGCTTCAACTTTTAACCAATACGGTGCGTACATCTATGTATTTCACTTACATTCCACTTATCAACTATTCAGGCACTGTTGATCCCAACTCATACGCTCCCGTGTTCATGAACTCAGCGCCCAATTATGGGCTTGACCCCGAGTTTTACGCGGCAGCATTCATGACTCCAGCACCCCAACATTCCGACCAATTTCCAAGCTCCGGTTCAACATGGACCGACGGTGTCTACAACTTCACGGAGGCAGATCTAGCCGCGTATCTCGGGCTCGGTTCAGATTCCAGCTCGGGCTCAATGTCCGAGATCCCTTTTGCGACATCCTCCCAATACATTGCCGATGATGTTGCTTTCAATTTCGATGCATCTCTTCCTGCACTCCCTCCACCTCCTGCCGACTCCCCGCCAGAACTTTCATCGGAGCCTCCATGTGCCTCCACTCCGCCGCAATCTCGACGGACTCGACTCGATGGACTTGAGCCCGCAAACATCCTTGCAGAGGGAACTTCACGCTCCAGGGGTGCAACCTCGCGCAAACGCGACGCCGAGCAACAGGAATCTAATCAAGCCAAGAAGCGCAAAACACGTAGGGTAATTGTCCTTCAGTTCAATCCCTGTACGCACTTTAAACTCACCCAAATTCACAGAATTGAATTCATATTGGACCACCACTGATGCCCTTAGATGAATATGCATCATTCTTTGTGAACACCTTCTCCGATAGACACATTTACGCTCCACTTTTGCAATATACTTAGAAATTTCACTTCCTTTGTAAATTACATCGTAATCTCTGGATTATCTCGGAGGAAAATGCTTGCACAGACTCAAAACAACTTATATATACTTATACCAATGTATCTTGCCCTTTTGCTAACGATTTGTGCAACATGGGTTGGTACTGCAAGAAATCCAAGAGTGCGCTTTGAAACTGTACCCAGTGGCTGTGCTCGTACAGTTTCAAAGCGCACTATTGAGGCCCTGACTAAGCTGTGTGTTGAATGGGCCGGCGATGGCCAATCCCGGCACATACGGCCAACATACGGCAGTCAATCCCGGCGCATAGGCGGTGAATGTGCCGGGTGTAACACAATGTGCCGTCGGAAAGCTGAATGTGCCGGGCCCGCGAATGTGCCGTGCCGCCCGTGTCTTGTCCATCCCGCATGATGCATGATGTCCAACTCTGGCAAAGCTCTTTGATTATAAATGACGACTGTGTTTCTTCGGACTGACTGGAAGTTTGTGGTCTGGACACTTGCAGTCGTCGCGGGTTTGACTAGACGCCCCGTCGGAGCGTGCCAAGAGCGTGCGTCCGGTAAATGATCCTTCTTCTTCGCCTTGAAGTGGCATTCCGCTGACATCGTCACCGAGGAACGGCCCATTCTTGACATATCAGCGTGATACACTCACCTGTTCTGACATCTTCGTTCGCGCTACCTGATCCAGGTTGATCTCTGAGGACCATTCATTCACTATTTCCTGCACAAGCGCAGTGATGGTGAGAACTTCGTCGAACACATCTTCTGGCGGTCAAACCGATTCTACAATATCAGAAAACTCTTCACCCGGCAACACAGGGCTTCTATGTCCATTCCCAGGGACACCAGTGTCACCGTCTCCGGTTGGGTCAATTCCAGGGCGCAGGCGAATGTCCCCAGGAACATCATTTGTTATGTCGAACGCACGCCATCCAGCCTTACCAAGTGCTACTTAAGAGCCCTTCCTTCAGACTGTATCCCTCAGGTTAATCATGGTTCACTTTCTTTGCCTAGCCGCGCTTCTTCTCACCGCTGTGGTCGCTTCCCCCGTCGCTCCCTCCGTCAACTTTGTGACCTCGACCGCCAGTTTGACTGCCGCCGCTGGAAACAGGGTTCGCATAATCGACACCAATGCCCATTCCTTGAGTGTAGATCCAGGTTATCCAACTGCGCCGGAGTTTAGTCCCGTCGGCGGGGCCCCAGCCATCTCCACTGCGACTCAGACCAACGAAGATGCGGGTGTAATTTTTCTAGGAATGTGTTATGTCGCTGACTTGATCCGTATGTACAGTGGATTCTAGTTCCTCAAGATGAGAATACCTTCAAAATCCAGAGTGCTCCCTTCCCCGACATGTATCTATCCTACGCGAGCTTCGGCGCCCCCGCTACTTCGCCAAGCCACACTCAGCTTATTCTACGCGGCAACGCCAACGCTGCCATCTTCAGTCTCAAAACCATCGGTGGCGGAACGACAGTAAAGTAAGCGCCTCTTTCATTGGCTATCAGGATTGACTAATAGTTCGTGTGGCTTTCAGCATCGTGGTCCCTGCAACAGGCAAACTCTTGACTTCTTGGACCACTACCCTTACCGACACGACTACCCCTGTATGTTGATCATCAGCAATGCTATACTTGTCCCTCACACATACTCCCCCCTCAGATAACTATCACCGATGGCCAAGCGGCATCCACAAGACAGATTTTCACCATCGCAGTCATAGGCGAGTACAGGTCGATTTGTGACGTGCTCCCGCCTCACTAACGCTACAGTTTCAGCTTAAATAACATTAAATCAGAATCAGCCAGGGCTCGGAATGCGGCGAGATTCCCATAGAGGTATTTTCAGAGGGCGACATTCCTCGGTCTTGCTTCCGGTTATCGTCACAAAAGGGGCACAATATAAGCATGTTTTGTGAAATTGTTTTGAAACCACTGCCTGCCTTCTATGGGTAAATGGCTCTGCTACAAACTGCTGAAATGCGAGCCTACGCAAAATCGTCGGTTTCACATCACCTCCCACCTCAGGCTGAATCGTGGAAGCAGATGTTGAATCGCTCCGGAATTAACCCACTCTGATTTCTGTGTACGTTCTGAATCGTCACCGAAGCAATGCAACGACGCTGGAGTTTATCAGAGAACTCCGATCAGATTTAGCCCTTTGGCGACGAATGACAGGACTTGCCTGAGCAGCGCCTCCTGAAACTTGCCGTGGAATTATTCCCGACCACTTGCCTCTGATTACAAGTTTACAACATGTCAGGAAAGAACGTTTATAGGCTGTAGGCTGTCTAGGAGAGACTAGCCTCCGACGACGATACATTTGTATCGAAGGACAAATCTTCGCATCCTCAGACGAACGAAGATCAAAAAAAAAAACGGCCGATGCCGGACTTATTCCCACGGTTGATTTTCTTCTTGCAATGAGTTTTTGCGCGGAAACCAAGAACCATGCCTCCCAATTGACGTACAACCCCCTTTTTTTTTGGCCATGACATGCCGATTTATCGCAGCAACCCGGAGTTCCTCCGCAGTCTCTGATATGTTCTCATTATGTTCTAGAATGGACTTGAAAATGCAGCCAAATGGATAAATAAACCATCTGCACTGATTTACAACACTGAACTTGTTGTTAGCAGCACGGAACGTACTTGTGGTTCGATTTGAAGGATTCTTATCTGACTCCGAGCACACAACTTCCACGATGTTTAACCTCCGTGTGCGAAAGCTGGATCTTCCGACTGCTCTTGGGGATTCTAGTCCCGGAACCCTTCTCGAAATCGGCGTCATTGGGTCTGTGCTAAGCAAAGCTTACGCCAGTGGTGAGTGAAGTGTTTTCGAAATGGATCGATCTCACCTCTTCCCAGATGTCTTTACCGCGGTAGTCACAGGAAAACTTGCCCGTCTCGTGCGCGAGAAGGTGGCGGGCAGAATTACTGCCGACGACTATGATGCATCATTGTTTCACTCGCGAAAGGGGCGGACATTGTAGAGGTTCACTGACTTGTGTTTAGTTTCAGAAGCGCTGAAAAATACCAGTTGCAATTGGATTCCATCGCTTCGATGATGGACAGAGACAGAGAACAGGCTTGGCAAACGTTCAATCCGTTGGGATTGTAAAGAGATACATACGGTAATCATATCTGGACACAAAAGAAAAGAACACATACATGGAGTCTATAGATCATATGGCATAGATATATATAAGCGCGCACTCAAGGCCGCCACATCGGGCGTCCGGCGCCCGCTCCCGCTCCGGGCCGCTTGTTCCCGAAATCTCCCACGCTCCTGACGCGCTTCACTTCTGCCACCTTCGCGCGCACGCCATCCAGCGCCTCGAAATTCTTCACCAGGTCCTTAACACTTCCCCCGCTGCTCGTACGCGGACGCGGTCCAGAAGGGGCTTCTTGGGGTGGCGGTGACACGTGGTGCAAATCGACGAGCCGACGCGGGGGCGCACGACGTGGAATGAGTGTTTTCTTGGGCGGGGGTGGTGCAGGCTGCAGATTGACTAGCTCCTTCGGCGCGCGCGCCTTGGGGATTGGTGGCCGAACGGGGGTGGTGATTGGACCACGAGGTTTCTCGAGGATATCGAGGGGCGGAATCGGGAGACGTGGACGCGTATGAATACCGGTGCGCGTCGATGCAGGCGGAGCGGTCTTGGCAAGGGTGGGGAGGTACGAGAAGAAGAAACCTTTGACTCGCTTGCCTATTGTAGCGGGTGCAGGCGGTTGCGAGGTCATTGGTCGATCGAGAAGCGCCTCCCGTTCGCGTAACGGCGTCGCTGGCGCCATCTCCTCATCCCCGCCGTCAGCAGAAGACCCAAAGCTGGAGTCCCGTTCCTCCCCGAAGCTTGTGTCCTGCTCGTCCACCTCGTTCGCGCTCGGCTCTTCCTCAGATTCGGGGTCTGGCGCAGGTGGTGGTACGCCGCCACTGACGGCGATAGCTTCATCGAGTAGGTGCGAATAGCGCGGCGCGAACAGTGAGCCAGGCACGCGTCGTCTGCGAGCTGGTTCCGGCGTGGGGGGAAGGTTGCTGAATGGAGCCCCGCTGCTGATCGGCGGGGGCAGGCGCGACTTGCGAGGTGGCATCGCGCGCTTCCCGAGGGGCGTAAAGTCGGGCACTTCCATGGATGGGCGGCGTTTGTGTCCCGTGAAGAGGTCCTCATCTTGTGCACTCGACGCAGAGGTCGACTGGCGCGGTGTCGGTGGCGCGACATGCCCCGCACGTTGCTTGTTCTGCAGCGCTCGTGCGCGTTGAGTGAGCCTCTCGCTGGAGCAGAACATTCTATCAGTGAATTGAATTTGCACGGCAACAAGAGCACCTACGTTTCCCAAGCCGGACCATACGCACTGACCGTAGCCGCGCCGCCCATACTTTCCACGAAGCGCGCAACAACAGCTGCGAGGTCTACCGCGTCGGCCGATGCCATCACCACTGCACCGTCCACGGAGGTGCTGCCTCGTCGTACGGGAGTGCTGAGCGGCGCAGGCGCAGGCGAGAAATTGAGCACCATGCCGCGTTGCGCAGCCACCGCGATGCGCTCGTCCGTGAAACACGCATCGAGCGCCTTCCAGTCCGCCTTGCACCACTCTCTCGTTTCCTTCCCATCCTCCTCGTCGTCTGAATCCGGCAGCGGCACTTGTCTCGCGAGCCCAGAGCTGCGGCGCGCAGAATGGCGCGGGGCAGGCGCCGAGACCGACTCGGCGCGGAACACCGATATTGAGTCTATCTGCCCGACGGGGATGTTTTTCGGCGCCGGGCCACTTGCACCCTTGCTAGGCGACAGACCCTGGCTAATGACCTCCGCCTCCGCCTCCGCAAGCAGCTGCGCGGTCGTGACAGGCGCGGGGCTACCGGGGAAGTACACTCGCTCGCCGACGACGCGGGCAGACGCCCGACGCGCCTTCTTCTCCTTGTCGGCCTTCTTCCGCGCCTCCTTCTCCTTCGCCGCGCGCTCGCGTAGCTGCAAGATATCCTGTATCTTACCGCCTCTCGGGGGCGATCCAGGTGTAGGTGACGCCAGTGGCACCTTGCTAACACCCGCATAGGAGTGACGGCGACGGGCGCGCTCGGTCTTATGCTGCAGGCGTGTGAAGCAGTCATAGTCGTGCTGTGAGTAAAATCAATAAGTGAGAAATCAATAAAGAGTTTCTGTAACCCACCTGCTTCAATATCGCCGCCGCCCTCGCGGCCGCACGCGGGTCCGTGCTCGTAATCTTGACGAGGCCCAACAGCGCATTATCATCGTCCGACGGGTCGCTGTCGTCCGCGTCTGCCCCCACCTCCACGCTCTCCCCCTGCACATGCACACCCCGCTCTTGTCTGGGTCTGGGGCTTGATCTCGCAGGGCGGTTCGCGAGCACATCATCCAGTACGCGCGACGCAACGGCAAGGGGCATGCGCGTGCCACGCGCGGTATACACGCCGGGGCCGGGATCCTCTACGCTCTCTTTCCCACCGTTCGTATCGTCGGTCTCTGCCTCCCCTTCTTCCTGCGCATCCGCGGGGTTGCCCATCCGTACGTCTTCATCTCTGGCACCAGTGGTCCCAGACATCGCCTGGGATGAGGACGCAAACGAGGTCCGCTCAGAGCGCGGGGGGATGACAGGCGCGCGGCGCATTGGCGGGGTCTGCGTCTGTCCGATGCTGCTCGCAGTGGCGTTGAGCCATGCCACCGAATTGCTGCGGACAGGCGTCGGCTGGATCACGAAGCGCGGGGGAGCTGTCTCGGGTTCGATGGACATGGCGCGCACTTCCTCTTCCTCTTCCTGCTCATCCTGATCCTGCTCGTCCGCGGGATCTACGCTCATAGCGCGCACTTCCTCCTCCTCCTCCTCCTCATCCCCATCTTCCTCGTTCTCCTGCTCGTGTTCTTGCTCCTGTTCTTCTTCTTGCATGTCTTCTTCCCGGTGCCCCCACCCAGTTCGTCCCTGGGCCTCATCCTCCTCCCTCAGCGCGCGCAGGATGCTCACGCCCTCCTCCATCTCTTCCTCCTCTTCGTCTTGATCTTGCTCCTGTGCATGCGCTGCATCCTGCGACATCGTCTCATTGGCGTTGGAGCTCGTGACAGGAGCAGCGGCAGCAGCACCAAACTCCGCGAACGACGCGCCGGCGCGCCTCCCATCCATCCTAAAGCTGCCCTCTCCCTCTGCGCCACGCCCAGGGAACGGGCTGCCCCACACACCCCATGCGTCCGCGCGCGCCTTGGTGCCGGGCGTCGGCGGGTCGGGTTTCGTCGGGAGGACGAGGGTGGTGTACGGGCCGGTAGCAGATGCAGATGCGGAGGGGGTGCGTGTGTGCCTAATATGTTCGGGAGGCGATTCTGCCGCGATGGGGATGGATGGAGCAGGAGCGGAGGGAACTGCAGCGGGAGCCGGGGCAAAGGTCGCATTGGGAGCAGCACACACACCGGCTGATGAAGGTAGCTCCCCCTCGTCATCGTCATCCGAGTCCCAGCCCCCTTCACCTGGGAGCGGGCCATCGAAGGACGCGGGCGCGTCGAGATCCATAGAGTCACTGCTGGCGTCATCTTCAGGTACTTTAAGCTTCAAACTATATGCGTATAATAAGTACAAAACACACCATGTTGAGGCAGACCCGCGGTCCAGTCAAAGGGCGCGTATGCGGCGTCGGAAGACGTGTTAGTGTAGTTGTTGTGATTGTCTAGTTCGGGCTCTATTTCCTGTTCATCCTCCTGGTCGTAGTTGATGGTGTTCTTCGTGCGGATGTCGCGATTGCGCTTGATGGGGGACGAGGACGCTACGAGCAGCAGCGGGTCATCGGTGGGGCTGGGCGGTGTCATAGGACGCTCGAGATCGATGGGAGGCAGCTCCTTCTTGACGCTGTGGACCACCACGCGAAGGGGCGTCAGCGCACGGACCTGCGGGGTGGTTGTGCGGACGGCATTGGATTGGCGTCGGGGTTTCGCACGGGGCTTCTGCACGGGTGTTTGCAGCACGACCTCACGCGGCGGGGTGAAGACGTCCGTCGGGGGCTCGTACGGGGTTGCGCTACGGCGGGTTATGGTGATCTCGCGCGGAGGGACCCAGTCTGCGTTGGGGTTGCGGGGGTTGGGTGATTTGCGTGCGAAGGCAGCACGGGTGGGTGAGTCCTGTTCCTGGACGAGCGATTCGCTGCGCCGCCTATGGGTCTTGCGTGGCTTAGGGTTCGGGGTGGCTTCGACGGGCTCCGCTACGGGTTTGGACGGCGTACCGCCCACCCCCGCCCTTTTGCGCTTCGTTTGTGCTGTGTTGGTGTTTGTCTGTACAACGTGTCAGAACAGGGATAATATGGGTGTGCTGCCTCCACAGCCGTTAGCAAAGCCAAAAGCTAATTAGCCATTTCCTCTGGTTAAAGGCCTACAGTACCCGCAACAGCTGGTCTTTCGACTAGCTTTTGATGCGCTAGATATTCCAGATCCATACACATCCAACACAGCAGAGGCAGAACACAGACAAGATATGCCACCCACCCTTGGAAAGCCAAATACGTGTGTGCGTTGTAGTTCTTCTTCCGGCGGCGGGCTAATGAGCATCCGGGCTGGGTCGACCTGTGGGACACTGAGTTTAGACAAGTCGAGTCTCGGCGGCACTGTGTTCTCGCTCATCGCGGGGAAGAGGAAAGTCGGAGACAAGGTCAACGTGCACGTGATCGCATGCAATGGCAACGACGAACAACATGGCCACACACGCGTCATCTGATGCCAAGACATGGGCGCATGTGGGTCCGCCAGCTCAACTTGGACGAAAAGTAGGGATAACTGACGAGCAAGGGGGATCGGGGATCCAAATTTCTGCTTAATTATTGCGTCATTTCCACCTTCAACGAGAAGTGGGTGACTTTTATAACAGCTGAATTTTGGTTGAACTTCTCTTTGAGACTCTTAGGTTTCTGCAGAGTGAAGCAGGCGATAGTGTGGCTATAGTAGCAGGCAAAAACTTTCCGGAAGATGTTTTTGATCTGAAAAGTACCTGCCCAGGAATTTCAATCGACCGTTTGACATTGAATGCGCCGTATCTCAAGTATCAACGCTTGCAGGAAAAATCAGAGTCAAAAGATTGCTAATAAAACAGAAGCCATTCTCTTCATTCGACTCCTCTTTCTGTTGGAGGCAAAACACATCTCCGTTCTTTCCACATTTTTCGAAATAACCGCTACACCTATATGCCAGTCCAACGGAGGTAAGGCAATTTGAAACCCTATAACATGAGAAAGAAAAAAGGAATACCAGTGTCAATTGTGAAGCCAAGGTTTGGCCGCTCAGAAATAGAAACTTGAAGTCGGCCCACGCAGGACTTTGCGCCATCAGAGATACTTGATTCCCGCGGAGGACGCGTCAGTGGCGGTGCATATGGATCGACGATCACGGCATTATCCGATAGCTTTAAACCTGTCAAAACTGAAAAACACCCTCCTTTCTTGGGGGATCTAGCCGGAATCACATATTGAGATTAGTTTTTTCAAGTTGATCCAAAATTTAACTCGACATGACGAACTGACCAGAACTAACGGAGTATCTGGGTGAGAACTGGACAATAGCGCAAGTCGTGGTCCCATGGAGTCCGAGAAATTGGGTCCATTAGTGTGTGGGTATACGATGATGAATGTAGACTCTAAACAGGTATCAGAAGTGTCAACCGAGCCACACTAGCCACAAGATATCAGATCGAGGTCAGTAATAGGTCCGAACTGTCCGAGATATTCTTAGTTGCAAGGTAGCATATTTCAGACGGTCGAGCCGAGTTTGAATATTGAGATAGACTGGTTAAGCTTACAGTAATTGAAAGCCTGGCCAACATCCGAACCCCTCCGACCTCGTATAGAGCATTCCGATGAATATCGGCGGGAGAAGATCTGCCCCTGCCTATGATTAGAGAGGGACTCGATTATAGTCCTACTACCAAGTAGTGTCGATTTCCACCTGCACAATGCAGTTCCGAATCGTGACTCAAAAAATACAATGCTATGCAGTCCTGGGTTGAGATCTGAGGCACAATAAACAGATTCAGACTCTTCCTATGTCAAATTCCAACAGATTTCAGTTTAGACTCTCATCTTCAACGAAAAAGAAATTTATCAAAAAGCGTGGGAATATTCAACGGAAAGGAGGTCCTTTTCAACTTTGGAATTGTACCTGGGAAATTGCAAAGCTGGGATCCGTCGTAGGCATAGCTCTGCATTGAACATCGAAGCAGTCATATGCAAGCAATGATCGTATCATTGATTTATTCTCACGGTTGACTTTTTGGAATGTTTCAAGCCAAGATGGCCTGCAGCAATCCACGTCCATCGAAATAGCGATACCCATAGATGAGTTGAATAGGAGCTTGTCCTGAGCTTCATAATTGGAGACAAATACCTTTGAATTTTCGGAACGCAGTTCCCGCTATGTACGTCAAAGTCCATTTACATACTCCAACGCCGGATGTTATTCTTTCGACGCGGCGATACAGTTTGAATTGCTTATTGCTCAGAAATTTAGATACCCTTATTATTTTTCTGCCATCCCTGAAAAAAAAATCCATCATGCCGCGCATGCAACACAAACAGGCCACTACGATCTGTGCTGATAGACTCTGCAAGAAAAATTACGAATATCATCACCGGCCTCGACCAGAACTACAAAAGATGCAAAGGAATATGAAACAGTTACTGTAAACTGGAACAAAAAATTATACATCAGGGTGGGCCCTGATTCCGAAAAAACCAATGGACCTACCCCACCCAAAATCCAAGGATCTTCGTCGTCGGCGATTAGCGCAGTGGCCATGGTGTAGTTCGTGTGACAGGCTGCGTGTTGCCCACGGATTCCTCAAGTCCGGATGATTGGCCAGGGCGCGGCTACGAGATGATTGTTTAAGTTAGAGGGAGGAGAGCGAGATCGTCTGGAGGGCAAACCTGAGTCCTCGGTTGCGCCTTGTCTGTGGAAGGAAGGAATTAGTTATACGTAACTAAAACGAGACTCAGAATTTACATACGTTTCTGGAGGCAGGAGTAGATG
This sequence comes from Mycena crocata, assembly GCA_029281795.1. Lineage (NCBI taxonomy): Eukaryota > Fungi > Basidiomycota > Agaricomycetes > Agaricales > Mycenaceae > Mycena > Mycena crocata. Next base: position 258,617 of record JARJCP010000072.1, read on the forward strand.
TAGGTCTGAATGACGTTTCCGCCACTTGGGTGAGGGCTGGACACCCCGATGCTAACGCGGTCTCCGACTTGATAGTTCATTCCCCGTCGCCAGGCCTCGCGCGTGGTGGTTTGCTTGGCGATTGATGTGAACAAACAAGCCTCTTACATAACAAGGCATGCGCTATGTAAGCGCCTTGATAAGCGCCAGCCGCTTGTCAGCCTGGAGCCACCATCGCATTTCTGCTTTCTCCCTCGACGTGGTACGCAGTTCAGGTGCGCACAAGCCTTCATAAAACATATTCTTACCTTCTTTACAGGTTACGATTCTCCCATCGGCGACCACTCTCTCTCGCAACACTGCACTCGAACTTCCCGTCGTATGAATTCTGCATTCCCTTTTTCCTGCGGGAGGACTGGCTTGTCTTGACGCTTTCGACATCGTCACTGATGCCGCCGGGTTGTGTTGGCATACGAACATTCTCCCCGTCCTCGTGGGGTACCCGTATGGTACCCTGTCGAGTCGGGGGTCTTCGCTCGGAGTCTCGCTCTCGTCTGCTCTTGTACGCACCAAATCGTGTTCGTCAATGACCAGCGGAGGTCTGCTCGACTCACTTCAAGACTCACCTCAAGCCGGGGCAGCACCTCGCCATCAAGACTCACGGTGCGCATGCTCTTCATTTCTCGTCGCTTGCCTGATTCATTTCCAGACACCAACTTCGGAGCACACTCGAACGCGTTGTTAACTGCGCCAAGATGCAAGGTGTGTACCCTTTATTCCCCTTCCTTTCCGGCAGTTGACCTAGCTTCCAGGACTTACTTTTGTAGCTGCGTCACCTTCAGTTGCTTCAGTTATTCTTCAGTTATTCTTCTTCGTTCCTGCCGCGCCCGGGGCCACGTCCTCATCGCGATTGTTGCACTTTGCTTGCGAGTGCTTGTACGCGCTCGCACGCGCTCGCACAAGACCCGAAAGTGCCCAAAAGCGCACGCGAGTGCAAGACCACGAGCCATGTCGAAATTTACACGAGAGGCTTCATAATATTAATATTTTTTACTGTGCACGAGCCGCGCGAGACGGCGCGAGACATGATATATTCACAAACAAGTACTTTCAAGCTATGGCGACAGGGCATATGTAGGGATGGGCGACGAGTAATGACAGACAAGGGCAGTAAGGACGGCGAGGGAACGCGCAAGGACAGTGGAGAGAAAGAGTATGAAGAGGGGGTTTATTTAGCAATAGACTCACTTGCACAGGCCGTGGAATCCCTTTGACGTGCAGACGTGCTGCAGACGCGTTCACGTCTCGTCTTGTGTAGCCACAATGCTGGTTCCAAATCAGTTCCTGTTTTGCGAGAGAAAAATGGAGTCCAAAGCAGTGTTGCGTGAGTCCGAAGGGTGCAAAGAATTGGGGAAAAGATGGTTGTACGTGGCCAGAGGCAGGGACCACAGTTAGAAGACGAAGACTGAGTGCCGAGGCCATGGACAGGAGAGCAACGTAGACTTGATGGGTACGACACAGAGGTAAAGGGTAGCCGGGGGAACAGAGCGAGAAGACAGAGAGCACAATAACTGTGTCCAGCGTGCGTTGATGAGTCCCAGAAGACGACAGGACACCTGGAATGGCGTTGAATGGCGGGGACGGGGAGGGGGAACAAGGGAAAAGGCAAGAGACGTGGCAGCAGTTTCCCCATCAAATCACGCCATTTCACGAATTAAGGCACGTGGCGTCGGAGTTCGAACGACTTGGGTGAAATTTTCGACTTCGCTCCGCCCAAATGTTACCCACTTTATGTGAGATCTACTGACTTCGGATAAACATCTTGCTGGTGATCATTCTTGCAACCTTCTGCTGTGATTTTTCCAAAATTCTTGACGACTCTTGTACTCTTGTGAACTCGCGACTCTCGTGCGACTCGCGCGGTCTTGTGGGCGCGACCCACGCGACATCACAAGATCAAAAAGTCGCGAGCAAAATGTGATCTTGCTGATGCTCCATCGATGTAACCGCCACGTATATGTATTTTGTCAGCAGTGTTCCTTGTCATGTATTCCCAATGCACTGTTGCGATTGCTACCCACACATAAGAAATTCGAGCAGATGAACCGTGAGAGTGTTCCTGCAATGGTGCTAGTGATGCCGCGAGCTGAGTCCGAGCGAGGTCGAGTTGATGGGCCATCAACCTCGATGCAGCTCGAGGTAAATCGAGGCGCTCGAAGATCACTGCCATAAAGGGAACCGATTTTCCCACGCACCTGTATTGGTGTCGAGGAGCACAGTAGCACAATTATATTAACAAGTAATGTATGAAAAATGATTTAGAATGGGCTGAGATGACCCGTGAATTTTTTTCCAGCTTTGAAATGGCCAAGGAATTGATCAAAATGACTTGATTCTCGTCGAGCCAAATTCCTCTTTATTTGCCCATAGGTTGCCCATATTTCTGTGAAGAATGTCCCTGAACCTTAGGACACGAATGGTAATGCATGGAGCCTCTCCTCAGGTTTCTTTCATCTCATGCTAATGCACACTGGTAGCCAGCAGTACCGCAAAAGTGCAGTCAATGCCAGTGCCTCTATGCATGATACTTGGTCATGGTCTTTTGGGAGCAGATTATAATTGAGGATACCAAATAATAGAAACACATAAAATCATTAAACACGTTGGAATTTGGTGCTAGAACGTCTCAGCAAAACTGGAAGGTGCTTCGGCGGCATCGCGGCACTGGTTACTATTAAAGGAAACGGCATCAGATGGGGCTCAAGGTAGCTCGAGCCGAGCTGAGTTCCCATCACCTCGAGCTGCCGGATTTGGTATGGCTTCGAGCCGAGCTGAGTTTCACCTCGATTTAGCTCCAGCTCGCGGCATCACTAAATGGTGCGACCGTAAAAGGTGTTTTATTCCCACGCCGCCATGACCTTGACTGCCACCACGGCAACGAAAAACCCACTCGGCCGGCTGGCTGTTCACTCGACGGCTACATGCTCAGTCCAGGCCACGACTTACGGCAAATGCATTCTTGCGACATACACTGACGTTACCAAGGACGTCTGCAAAGAAGAGTTTGCAAAGTTTGCGAGATGTCTCCGGGAAGCCGTATGTCTTGCAGTGATTTCCCCCATTCCTCCATTCCCCATTCTGAATCCACTCTTCCTATGTAGATGGGTCGGAAATGGTGACCAGATGGGACATCTTTCTCGTACGTACCGATCGAACGTCCCAAAAATTTCAATGATTATTAACTGGAGGTGTGCACACCTTTTCCATCAGCCTTGCAAAGCACGGCTACGACGCCTGTTGTTCTCAGCTGCTTGCATTATGGCGGAGAGAAATCCCGCTGCCTTGAATCGTTCCTTGCCGATGTATTCTTTTGACATGAAAAGAATCTCAAGTCGCTTCTGACGCTACTGTTCACGGTTTCTCCGTCTCGAACCCTGAATGTAGAGGGCTATCACGAGACCTCCTGTGCGGTCCGATTCACCAAAGTGACTACGCTTCTGATTCTCTGTGGCCCGAATCGCAGTGGCGAATTCTTTTCCTGGTCTGATGACGCCATCACGAGCTCTGCGGCCCGTTCGACTGCCTCTTTATTAATCAAGACGTCCTCTCCGTGGCGGCAACAATATGCGTGTCCCCGTTCTCATATTCGCGCTCGCACCTTTAGGACTTCATGCGGCGACAACCGTTAGCGTCAGCTCGTCGGCCAGTCATGCTATTCCGACGTCTCTTTGTGCGTGATTTGAGGTGCTGCACTGCCAAAGTTGACTCCTTACTAGATGGCCAGATGTTTGAAGATATAAGTGTAAGCACCTTTGCTTGACCCTCGCAGAAAAGGCCTCATGCATATCATTACAGCATGTAAATACCTCTTTTTCCTCCAGTTCCGAAAAGTTCGTGGCATCTGCGTAGAGCGGAGACGGGGGATTGTATGCAGAGCGTGAGCCGCAACTTTTGATTGTCAACACCAGCTGTTGAACTGTTCACCCAAATCCAGTGCTCCAGAATCGCGCTTTCCAACAAGTGACACCAGGTACATGTTATGCTCTAGTCATGTTCAACCTCAGCTGAAACGCTATACATTAGGAACCGCAGCAGCACTCAATGCCTGGCATCCAGTCAACGGAGCCACCCTCAATGTCATTGCGGATACCTTCCCAGTGTCCTCAGCACTTCCTAACTCCCTTATACTATCAATCCCTCCCGACGCGACAGACGAAGTTGGCTTCGGAAATGAGGGTTATTGGGGCATGTTCCGACCTCTCATTTTTTCCAACGTCATTAAGCATTCCGACAGGAATCAACGTTGTAGCCGATAATAACTACCGCGTCCCTCTATTATCGTCTCTCCACCGCCCTCTCAACAGATGGCGACCTACCGACGTTAACACTCGCTCTCCAGGCTGCAGACGGCACCCGCCTTGCCGCACACTCAGCACCCCTTGTCGTGACCGAAACTGGGGCCTGGACTCAGATCACGGCTGTGCTAACGCCAACAATCCAACCCCCATCAACCGCGAACAACTTCACCGTTACGGTTGAAGGTGCGTCAGCGGGCTCGGAGATACATTTTGCCCTTTTGTCGCTCTTCCCGCCGACCTTCAAAGGACGTGCGAATGGTATGCGAATGGATATCACAGAGGTGAATCTTCTATCCACATTCAACGCAGGATTTATTGGGCGATGGTCTCATTTTTCTTTGCAGACCCTTGCTGAGATGCGTCCTGCGTTCTTCCGATTCCCAGGAGGGAACAACCTTGAGGTGGGTCGATGTGCATCTATATCCTTCCCGTCTGATCTCAATATGACGACAACCAGGGACAAACGACCTCAACTCGTTGGCAATGGAGAAATACTGTTGGCCCACTTACTGAGCGTCCAGGTGAGTATTCTTATCTCTAGAGAAATTTTGTTTTACTTAAATACGGCAGGCCGAGTTGGCGATTGGGGTTACATCAATACCGAGTGCGCGGATTCGCTAAATGCTTGAATAAACTAATGGTTAGCTTGATTTAGCGGAATTGGGCTCCTTGAATACCTGCTTTGGTGCGAAGACATGGAGATGGAGCCATTCATGGCCGTGTGGGATGGTGTGCATCCTTTGTTCCCCTTCCTTTAATATTGATCTGTTATAACTACCATACCAAGGCTATTCTCTGGGCGGGACAAGCGTCACCGGTGCTGCCTTGGAGCCCTTCGTTGCGGAAGCCATAGATCAAGCAAGTCCGGCGTTGCCTATCTTATGTTTCGCTCATTGTCATCCAGATCAACTTTGTTATTGGTGATCCTGCCACAAGCGAGCCAGCTGCTCTGCGTGCCTCTCTCGGGCACCCCGAGCCGTTCGCTTTGACGCATATCGAAATCGGCAACGAAGTTCGCTGACTGTCGTTCCTTCAAATTACCTCAACTCATTTTCAAACCAGGACTTTGTCGGCCAAGCCCCGGGAACGTACGGTTGTTACACTGACCCGCTACCATTTCCCATTCAATTTAATCGTCAGTTACGCAAGCCGCTGGAATTCGTTCGTGACGAACTTGACCGCAACTTTCCCGCAACTGCGTAGGAAAACACATAGTATCTGGTGGCAATAATTTTCACTCGACGTAAAGATTTCATGGCCACGTCCCGCACGGGATCTCCCGTGTTGACTCCAACGCCGCAACACTACGATCTTCATCTATACCAGACACCGAAATTCTTCTCCACTAATTCCTTCACATATGACTCATTCCCTGTGCGTGGCACTCAGTTCTTAATTCCTATTTCTCATACGTCAGCTATTAGCGTAATGGAATGACTTTCTTCGAGGTTTATCTCTTTCCCCACGCTTTCCGGAGTCCGCTAATTTTTTACAAGGGCGAATACGCCGTCACATCCACCAACTCTAGTAACCTCTTTGGAACCCCCGAGCAAGGACGTCTGGTTTGGCCCACCGTGGCCGGTGCCGTTGGTGAAGCCGCCTACATGACCGGACTCGAACGTTTGTCTCCCAAGGCACCTTTATGTAGTCTGACTTCAACTTACGCGACATCAGGTAATGCGGATATCGTATTCGCAGCATCTTATGCGCCTTTGCTCGGGCATGTCAATGGCTCGCAATGGACACCGAACCTTGTTGGGTTTGAGTATGTTCAACTAACCGATTTCAAACGCTGGTTTTCGATTGACGCCCTCGATATCAACCAGTGCCGGGAAGATATACAAATCGACGAGTTTCTATGTGCAGAAGGTCTCTTTTTCTCGTTAGGGCTCCATAAACATCTAAACATCATTCCAGCTTTTCAGCCTTAACAGAGGTGATGAATATCTGTCTAGCACCCTTCCGGATTCTAGTTCGAACGGTACCCTTTTCTGGAGTGTTACGCGTTGGAATAGCACAGGTGAACTAGTAATCAAAGTGCGTCGCTACATGTACCTAGACTTGCTCTCGGTTGTCTGACTGTCATCAGATCTCAAACAACGCCATCACCGCAGCCGAGATGACATTTGTCCTTCCATTTGAGACAGTATCGGATGTAGGAACAGTGCAAGTAATTTCCGGTGTTGGGAACACTAGCAACACGCCCGCCATTCCGGATCTTATTGCACCGGTGTCAGCACAGATTTCGACGGGCGCAACATTCAACTACACTGCCCCTGCGATCAGCGTTAGTGTCATTAAGTTGGACGTTGAATGAGCGGACTTCCGTTGCAAATAGATTTGCGCCAGTAAATATATCAACTAAAGTTTTCGTTGAACTTTGTAGGCCACGTGCCATCGAAGTAAGTTGAACCGTGGGAAGATTGTTTGCCTGGGAATTGTGAAATGTTACTTGCACAGCAGACAGGAAAACTCCGAGGTCTGACGCTGGCTCTGATTCTTGAGGTTCTTGCGTGGTGCCACCGTGCACATCCTCTCGTCACAAGACTCAAACACGGGCCATCCATTGGTCAGTTTTGTCTTCTATATGAATTCATCTCATTTTTCCTTCTTCTCAGGCTCCGCCTCTCGGCGGGCCGACGCTTCGATATAAAACCACCACTACTCTGAATGCCGAACCTCAGGCTCTGGCTGTCAAAATGATTCACACCCTTTTCCGACTCTTAGCGTGTATTGCGCCCGCTGCTGCTGTTACGGTGACGGTTAGCGCAACTACGAGCCAAACAATCCCGACGACTTATGTTCGTAATTATGATTTTCCCAGCCTCCCCTGATATCGATGTTGATTTTCCCGTTTTTACAGGGGGTCAAATGTTTGAGGATATCAGTGCAAGTTCGTCCCCCTTGCCCACTGTTACAACGCGGGCTGAAACTGTATTGGAAGCATGTATGGGTTGTGGTTCATTGTCTCCGACTGTAACAAATCAACCCAATAGAGCGGAGATGGTGGCCTCTACGCCGAATGTTCGCTCTTAAAATATTTCCTCTCCCCTCTCTAATGCCGTTATTTAGTGCTACAGAATCGTGCATTCAACAAGTCACACTGAGTAAGATGCAATTCCATTTCAACGTGATCCTGCTTAACTTTTTAAAAGGGATACAGCCGCAGCGCTCAGTACCTGGCATTCAATCAATGGCGCTGCTCTAAGTGTCGTTGAAGACACCCTGCCCGTGTCGTCGGCTTTACCTAATCATTGCAAGTGACGGTTCCGACCGGCAGAACGGGTCCAGTGGGTGTAGGAAACGAGGGTTACTGGGGTATTCCATATTATCTAAGGATAGGGCAAAACTAGATCTTTACAAGGCATCAAGGTTACCGCGGGTTCAACTTATACAGCTTCATTCCGTTACAGATTTTCACTCCGCAACTGGACAATCCCTAGTGTCCACTATTGTCCCCATCACCGCCGCGGATACCGCGTGGAAACTGGTGAACATGACTCCTCGTCCAAAAGCCTCCGCGTCCTCTGCTGCCAACAATTTTACTGTGACTCTAGATGGAGCCGCAGCTTCAGGCCAAACTGTTCATTTTGCGCTGTTCTTTTTGTTCCCACCTACCTTTAAGAATAGGCCGAATGGGATGCGAGTTGACATCGTGACGGTATAGGCTGTTGCTCAAAACTCGTTTTTCTACGATGGATTCCAAGTAGGGCATGACGCTCCTATCTCCAAACCTTGAAATATCCACCAATCCCACAGCGCAATGCAACAAAATACTTCGAGGTAGTTCCTCGTCCCTTCACTATATAGTGAGCTTGTTGACCGAAAATTACAGGGGGAATATGCTGCTATCTCTACCAATGCGAGTGACATCTTCGGCACGCCTGCTCGGACGACTCGTGTTTCCGACGATGTAAAGTAGGAAGTTGATCATGGTAAATACACAAACTTTTCTGATTAAACTACCAGGCTCCGCTGGCGAGGCCGCATTCATGACCGGTTTGGAGAGGAACTCAGATATCGGTATGCACGCCGCGTGTCTTGTGTTGACTATGTTCGATACCGTCACTGATCAAAAAATACAGTGTTCAGCGCCTCTTATGCCCCGATTCTGAACGTGGGATCCATTTCATCCATAATTGAATAATACGGAGCTGATTTTACTCACTCCAGCATGTTGCGGATTCCCAATGGGTAAACTACAAAATTCGGTTGAACCGTCATTTTTTGTCGCTCAATAAAAGTTCAATTGCGTAGACACCAAACCCCATCAGTTACGAGTACGTGCAACTTTTCAGCCATTTATGATTCAGCTGAATTTTGAAGCGCTGGGAATGTGTATCCTTCCACGAGCTACTACGTTCAAAAGGTATCTCAACTCCGTTATCGGCGCATCAATCTCCTTGCTCAAATATGATTTTGTAGCTCTTCAGTCTCAACAGAGGTGATGCATACATTCCCAGCACACTTCCGACACCAGCAGGAACACTGTTCTGAGCGTTGTTCGGAAGACGTCGACGCACGAGATTATTATCAAGGCACGTATTGTTTTGTGTTTTCATCTCGTCTCACATGGCGAGCAGGTTTCCAACACGGTTGGGACCGCTGCCCCGTTGACCTTTGTCCTTCCATTCGCGACCGTGGCAAGCTCCGGCAGTGCCCAGGTTTGTGTCTTTACACAGAGGTGCAAAGATGAACTGACATTTTCCTATCCAACAGGTCCTCACAGGTGCAGCGACTGCGAGCAACACACCCACCACCCCGAACCTCGTCGTCCCGAAGAACAGCACCGTCACTACCAGCAAAACTTTCTCGTACAATGCGCCCGCATTCAGTCCCAGTGTTTCAACCCTGGTCGCGCACTAAATGCGTCCGGATCGATGAGCAAACTTGTCAGTACCAAAAATATGTTTCCTGTCTTTGTCTTGTTGCAGTCGCCTTGGAAATGAACTACTTGGCCATTCGTTCCGCGATGGCGGCTATTGCGCCGTCGAAGGATTCTTCAACCGCGTCAAGGTAGTCTCTGGAATTCTGATCTTGCATATTCCCAGCAGGCACGTCAAGCACGAAAGACGGCGCATACGCGGGGAAGTGGACGTGGTCTGGAATCTCCGTGTCAAGGGGAAGCGGGTGACCGAGCTGTTCAATCTTAAACACGAGGAAGGTAGAGGGAAATTGGTAGGAGCCTACAGCTACGGATGTAAGATATCCCCAAGCCCTGGCGGCGTTCGGTGAGTCGTACCCACCTGGAGAGCATGAAAAAGTTGGTTGAGTCGGAAGGGAGGTCACATACCACCACCGAGGAGTAACTTCTTTCCACGCCACCCATTGACAACACGCCCCACGCACCAACCAAGCGAGCCTTCGTCCGGGCCGAGAGACCAGTTGAAGATAGCGCATGGATCACCCGCGAGTCCGTCTACGCCGCACTGCAACACGACGTAGTCTGGGTCAAAGGCGGTATGAACCCGCTCTACGCATTGCCATGCACGTGCGAAGGTGCGGTTTGACGCGCCTGCTCGGAGAGGAAGGGATAGGGTAAAAGGATCACCCTTGGGGGAAGGCAGCGCCGCAAGGGCCGAAGAAGGGAAGAATCCTGGTGCCGCGTGGTGGATGCTGAATGTCTGTATGGAATGTGGGCAAACTGAAAATATACATGTTGTAAACTGACCAACAAGTGGGGTGAAACGGCGGAAGTCTGAAAGAATGCGTGCGAGACACCGTCGGAGAAATGCAGATCGAGATCGAGGTACATCGTGCGCATCTTTAAGGTTGGGCCCGCGCTGGGACTTGGTTGCGTGAGGCGGCGGAGAGCCATCAACGCAAGGGTGCAGTCTGCTACATAGCAAAAACCTGCGGCCTGCGATTTTTGCGCGTGATGCCTACCACCGTCCCAGCAGATAGCCAGTTCGCATCTTGGCTGCCGCAAGGTCTTGACGGCTGTGAGAGAAGCACCACCGACAAGTCGAACATAATCAGCCATGCCTTCGAATGTTGGACAATCCTACATTATGGTTATTCCTTAAAACGGGAAACGAAAAAATAAATATATTCACATCTTCCAGACCAAGATCGATCTTGGTTACCTCGTCCCCACTGGCAACGTTTTTAGGATCCAGAATGAAGTCCAAATATTCCTTCGTGTGGTAGCTGTTTAGTTCTTCGAATCCTGCACTCTGGGGAGGTACAAGTGCAATGACTCTTGCAGGCGAGAAATCACGGGAGAAGAGACCGAGAGATCTAGCCAGAGTGTGTACAAGAGCAGAACGATTTTTATTGGATGGAAGCAAGGATGAGAACTGGAGCAGATGAGTCAAAACTCGCGGAGTCAGAGTGAAACAGGTTGACAGACTTTCATCAAATCGAGCGATGCGATATACGCAACTACAGGTCGTACATCGGATTCAGTGGCCATGCTGGTTCGCGACAAAGAGTGATTGTGATGTGACGATGCGTGTCGAGAATTCACGTGTGCGTGTGCGTGACATGTCGAAACCGCAAGACGCGCCTTTTGACGCGTGGCGCGTCTTGGAGCTCCATCGCCTTCCGCCTAAATGATCTAATCTTTGTTTTCAACTCTAAAGTAAATGCTGTTTACCATTTTGGATAGCCCAATAAATGGACCTGAACTTATACTAGTAAGTATTGTTCTTCCCATAAAACTAGAAAAATCGGACACACCTCTCAGACGCCGCTTGTAAGTTGTGAAGGGTAATAGGATATATAGTCAGAACATTTAGCCATTGTCTTGCAGTGAAAGCATACGCCAAAGCCGTCATGCGGACGAACGTCGTGGACAATCTGAACTTCAACTGTCCATCCGCTGAATGCGTGTGCTATTCCGCTAGCCTCCCAGCTGTTTTGACCATAAAGTGCTGTCTTACCTCTTATGGGCGCGTTTGTATTCTAGGAGCGTAGGTGCGGGGGTCGTCGCAATGGACGGCCAATGACCTCGTCAATCGGTCTTCTCCCCATAGTAAACATCATCGCATCCGCGAAGGCCGCATCCATCTCCACCCTCTCTTGTCGTCCTTTTTAGTGCGAATCGTGCGATGATGGAAAATTCAACACCGCCGCGATTGCATGAGCTTTGCAAATTTCAAGTTGGTTGAACTAATATATAATGTACAAGTCCCAGTTCTCACAAGTCAAACGTGAAAGTTATGCATCGCCGCAACCTGAAGACGACACTAAGTTCTGCTCCGAACTGTCCATCGGAATCCGATACCTTGCCCATACCTCAACGTAAGTATGATACCTGTAACGAAACAAGACTGTCCGTGGGAAGCCGGGGAAGTCCCGGGCCGCATCACCAAGCACTGGACGGCAGGATTGATCCGGACCTTCTGCTGCTCCTCGAGAATCAGTTACTATCACTGACAGTCAGTGCAGGATGTGTCTATAGACCTTAACCGGCGCACCCGGAAAGCATGTCGCTCATAAGTGATACAGAGTAAGTGCTGTCCTCCTTGATCTTGGCGTCTGACTCTCATTGTGAGCAGTTTTCTAATCCATAGCCTGCGTTTGTCGTATCTGCGGGATGTAGAGGATCCCTACGGCCCAAGACTCATTAACCTAGCACCAGCCTACAACTCCAACTCGTATATTATCGCTGCTTCATTGAACGATATCGACCGATGGCCAGAACTTGCCATGCCATCTAGTCCTCAGCTTAGTGACGATGAGCGGCCGTCCGGATTCCCTGGAGCTCGGCTAAAATATACCAACACCATCATGGGCGGGAGGACAGGCGGGCTCGGACTACGTGTCAATGGGAAGCGCGCATCCACCTCGAAACGTATGTCTATGTCCGGCACTCCAATGCAGGGGATGGTGCAAGGCGCCCCAAGCAGTACCATCCCTGTTTCCAGCTCGCTGGCGGAGCACAAGGCGGACGACTGGGTCAAAACTCCGTCCGGGGTCGACCTTTCTGCAGGCTCCGCGCCAGAGGTGCAGATCCAGGAGGCTACCATAGCCGAGGAGGCACCCGTCGCCAAAGTCGTGCAGTTCATCCCCAAGTTCAAGGGTGCAGCGGAGATGGAAGCACGCCGCCGGGTTCGCATGGCTGCACGACGGGGGCCAGGAGGTGCAGCCCCAGCGCCGCCCCCCGTCCTCGATTTCTCGTCATCTTCGGACGAGGCAGATGACTCCTTCGACTCCGACTTTGGAAAGCCGAATGCTGCAGATGCGTTGGATGATGGAGACGAATTCGACCCGTGAGTAGCCGTTTTTCTGCGTACATCCTCAAATCACTGATTTCTGTTTTACAGCGACTTTGCAGCCAGCCGTACCCCGGGACTCGCCTCGGATAGCGTATCAGACGCGTCGTCTGTCCCTATTTCGTCCTCCCAGGCTAGCGCAAGTCTCCCTCTGCCCCGCAACCGAGCACGTCTTAGCCCCGTCACCGAGGGCCCGACACCTGATCGCTCCGGTCCTTACTTCGAAATGCTCACCCCTGGCCCCAGCAGCGCCAGGCCCGACGACGCCTCCCCGCAGTTCCCGTCACGCAAACCGGAGGCCCCGGCGCGTGCGCGACCCCATGCTACCAGCCACGGCGGCTCCTCGTCTGTCTCCTCCGTCGCCCCCGAGATGAACTTTGCGCGCAAGAAGGTCGCACCGCTGCCGAACAGGCCGCAGCGCTCTGCACTGACCGCACTGCTCGTCTCGTCTGGCGAAAGCACGAATCCGTTCGCGGAGCTGTATGCCGCGGTCTCTGGCCGTGGGGAGGGCGCCTCGACGAACGTCTCCGTTTACTTTCCCTCGGCGCGCGCACCCAAGGGACAGGCGATGGATCTTAATGTGCGGCGGGACGCTACGGTGGAAGAGGTGATCGGATTCGCGTTGTGGACGTACTGGGAGGAGGGCTGGTTACCCAAGCTCGACGAGGGCATGGAGAATGCGGAGGAGGAGAAGCTTGCGACGCGGCTCTCCGCCGTCGGGTGGATCATGCGAATCGCGGAGGAGGATGGCGAAGTCGACGACGATTTCCCGCGTATGTTGCCCCACATTCTTTTCCGCTTGTCGTGCTAATCTCACTTTCTTCTAGCGCCGGATCGAATTGGAAAGGTGGCCAAGTTCAATGCCGAGGCGTACGCCGTACTAGAGGCCACACCTGCTCAAAGTATGTTTTGCTTTCAAAGGCGACAGCTCATTGACCTTCCCCGTAGTCCAACAGAACCAGCTTATCGAAAGCAAGATCCAACGGCATCCCTCGCGGGTGACCGCAGCGAAGAAGCAGCAGGAGAAGCCGTCCGCCTTGACCCTGGCGGTCGCTGGAAGCGCTCTCCCGGGCAGTGGGATATTTGGCTCTGCGCTGGGGGGCTCTGTACCTTTCTCGACGTCACTTGGACCTACCTCCGGTCACGGGCCACAGATATTCCTGCGTATCAAGGTCGAGGACACACCGGACACGGTCCACATCGCGACCACGATCCCTGTGTAAGCTACTCATGCCTCTACCACCACCAACGTTCCACTAACGTTGTGGTTTCAGGTCTGCGGGCATGTACATGCAAGAGGTTCTGGAGCGCGTCTGCCGAAAGACGAAGCTCGACCACCCCGAGGATTACGCGCTGCTCCTCGCCAACGACAACACGCGCATTTTGATTCCCCTCGACCGCACCGTTGCGAGTTTGCAGGGCAAGCGGGAGCTTGTCCTCATTCGGCGCACGATGATCGACGACAATGTCGTCCGTGGGACGGGCAAGACCACGGACCCCAATGGTGGGCTCTTCATTCATTCTGGTCATCCATGGTGGGTAAAATGAGTGCTTTGCAGCATCGATCCTGAAGCGCATGTCGGACACACCGGAGGTGAAGTACTCTTCCGCAATCGATTACAACAACGTGTACAAGCAGTACACAATCTACCGCAAGATGCCCATGCTCGTCGCCAAGCAGGAGCGCACACTCGCTTTCGACGGGCTCTACATCCACGTCTGTATACTAACTCCCTTCGTACGGACCGCCGTCTGATGCGCGTATGCAGATCCTGCCTACCGCAAACAAGGCCGGCAAAGCGGTGTTCGACAGCGGGAAGCATGTGTCCTATCACATTCGGAGTATCGCGGACTGCCAGCAGTCGACCAAGAGCTCGGCAATCTTCAAGCTTGTGCTGGGGCGCGCGGGTGGGAAGAAGCGGTATGATTACGAGGCAGAGAGTGCGAAGCATGCTGGTAAGGCCCTTTATCATCCTCTCTTACCGGAATACTAATTGCGTTGCGGTTGCAGGTGAAATCGTGGCCCAGATATGGACCCTCAAGAACTCGGTGGACAGGTCGGGGACGCTCAAGTCGTCACGCCGCAGCCGGGCGGTGGGCTAATCCGAGTTGGTGGACTTTTGCTTGGACTGGAGGGGTCCGTTGTATATAGGATTGTGTATTTTTTATATACTGCTGTGTATTGCTATCTTTATATCGCGCGAAGCAGCAAAGAGACAAATGAGTTGTATGTCCTTGCCAAACCTGGCCAAGCACGTCTCTCTTTCCTCCCTTCGCTGGAATCTATCATCTCCGCTGCAGCGCTCTCATATATTAGACCCGGGGACCTACCGTGAATGCATTCTTCTTCGATTCTTTGTGCACCTTCAGGCTCGCGTATCGCTTCCACCGGCCGACACAGAAAAAAAAGGAAGATCCGTCTGGGTTTGATTCATACTTTGACTACAACCAACGAGAGGGTATATACCACGTCAAAAGAAAAGAGGCTTCGGTGCAAGATGTACAACGTGTACAACTGCGGGTATAACCTGATTCTCGGCGGTCGGAAGGCGGCGGCGGACTTTTGGCGAGTCGAGCTAAGCGGGACCGGCACTAGAATGAGAGAAATGGCCGTCAGACACGCAGAATACATTCAACGGAAGGAAAACGAACACGTCGCGCACAACAAGGCACCAGTTTAGGAGATACACATCGGAGGTGAGAAAGCTTGCTGGTGGCGAGGAAGGTGTACTGAAAGGCGTCCCCTCCGGTATTGATGATCCTCATGGCCGCACCGGTAGCTTCGCGCGTGTCCCTCCAGAGTGATCCCCTCTTAAGGTGGTGCTTGCTGTCGACGTTCCCTTTTCTGCTATGGTCGAATTGACGCCGTCGTTCGTGGCCGCAAACCGATTCTCAACCGAGAAATGAGATAGGATGAAGGAGGGTATAGGGTATCTGAGACGGAGGTGATGAGATCGTGATCAAAGACGGAAAGTAAGACTTACCATCGGTGTCGCAAGTTCTGAACGACTCGTAGCCAGTGCCAGAAACGTCGCGAGAGCCTGCGTACAGCGGGGAACTATTCGCAAAGAAACATGAGCTAAAAGAAAAGAACATCGCACGGGATAAGCTTACAATGAAGAAGCCGTAGAAGATGAGCGCCGGGGCCGCGATGAGCTGAGAATCGAGAGTCAGTTGGATGGACATGTCAGTGGAGTTGATGAAAACTGACCAACTTCTGCATCGGGTGCAGCCCGTGCCAGATCTCGAAGCCAGAATTGAGCCTTGCAATAAGGGTGTTCGGGAGGGCGGCGGCGAGCTCCTTGAAATGTTCGATCTGGACGGCTTTCCACTCTTGATAATTCCCAAGCAAGTCCCAGAGGAGCGCCTTGGCTCGTTGCCTCGAATTTTGGCAAGTGAACGGCCTTCCTTTCGGGCAGAAAACTGATTTCCACAAGAGGTGCCGGTCTGTTGAACCTAGTTGACTATACTGCAGTAGTGACCACAGAACCAGGAATTCGACCGAGAAGGATGCGATGCCGGAGAGGCACGATGTCACGAGGAAACGTAACACCAGCGGATGGGAGAGTTGGCGAGCAATACCCATCATGGAGGAAGGAAGTCCGCAGAGGATGTGACATCCGAGCCAAAGGCATACGGTGGAAGTATAGATGACCGCAATACCGATGACAATCTAAAAGCAAGTTTTATGAGTTTTGAAAAGTCCACAGAAAAAGCCTAGACACTGACCGAGAGTTCGTCAAAGTGGCTGATTGCCAAGGAAGACAGGTAGGACGAGAAGCATAATAAATTCCAAATAATCCCGTCGATAGAGGGAAGGATCCGACCGTGGAAAAAGTAATAGCCTCCCCAGAAGATCCAACTGAGCTGTGAGAAGGACGAGATCCCAGCTATCATCATCATAAATATCCCGAAGACATAAGCTTCTTCCTCGTCGATTCGAACGAAGCGTCTGCGCAAGCGGCATAAGGTCGAGAAGATGAGGAGACAGGTGAGGTGCATTGCGATGGCAAGGAGAAGAAATTTGGACTGCCTTAAGCCATGCTCCGAGAGGTACAACACCGCCGCCGCAAGATATGACATAAGCACATCCCACCCATCCCGCAACTTTTTGTCCACCGCGACTAATTTTTGGCCGGAAAAGGATGCGAGTTCTTGGACAGCAGGCGGAACGGAGTAGGCGAAGTAAACACGAGCTACGACGCTGGCAGCAATGATGAGCAGCACGAGAAGGGCGATCATGAGGAAAAGCAGCCATCTGATTGGCCATGGGGCCTTGACTGCGCTGGAGCTTGAACCTGGCTCGGGTGGAGGCGACGGAGGCTGCCTGGCGACATCATTCTGTTTCTGTGCAGGTATCGACGACATGAAGCCCTTTGCACGGAGGATGCAGAAGAGGCTCGCGAGTACCACGGTAGCGAAGCCCACGGTGATGCAGACACGGGGAAAGAGAATGGAACCGCTCGAAAGGACGCATTTGGTAGGCAGGAGGGCGATTTCACGGGTGGGGGTCGCGCGGAGGCTGGTCTTGGGAACGGACAGGCCAGAGAGCACGACGGTGAAGGTAACTTGAGCGCCGATGAAGATGCTACCGAAGAGACCAACGAGGCTCTTGGAGGGGAGGGAGACGAGGCTGAGAGTAGAGAGCATGTTGTGGTACGGGTTCAAGATGTGAATTGGCCTTGTCAGCCACCCACCAAATCAACATATACACATCTAAACAAGTAACATATAAATAAACGCGAATGCATATCACGTGGGCGCGCATCCCTGTTCCTCGTACCACCACAATCGACGCGATGTTCCTCCTCGCCGCGTACGCCATCTACTTTAGTGCATTCTTTGCGACTATTTACCTACCCGCCATTCAACCTACCACCCGCCAGGCCCTCGCCACGTTGGGCGAGGCTACAAGCACTTCTCTCTTAGTCTTGGGCGACGGCGTGCGGAGGGCAGGGCGAGAGACGACGCGCATCGGACTGATAGCGGCTCGTCCGGTAATAATCGTTTATTCTTACCAGCCCCGTCCCCGCTTTGGTTAGTTGATCCAATATTCCAATTTTCGTTCACTGGTGGCATTTCCGATGTATAGGTCTTCCCGCGTCCGTTGACCCCTTCTCAGACGGCACACTCCCTACTCCCGTTCCCGCCTCCGCTGAGAACAACGGTGTTCGCAACCATCCGCAACCACTCCCTGCGCCCGCCATACTACCTGCGCCTCCTCGGCTGACTATCTCGTCGACGGCGCACAACAGTGTCACAGCCGCTCCATCCTTCGTCACCCTCGTCTACATTTTGTTCATCACAATCGTCATGATGAACCTCCTACGACAACGACATGCTCTTCGAAGGGGGCTTACAACTTTCCTTCGTCGCTTTGTGAGGGTTTCATCTGGCGCCCCCACCCTCCCAGCTGCTTTTGACATTGCAATGGGACTGGCACCTGTCAACATCCCCCCACCGGCGCTAATTCCCGAGGTGTTCATCCCCGCCCTGGAGGAAGCACTCGGGCTGTTCGCCCCGCCTCTGCCCTCTTCCCCAGACCAGGATCACCTCCCTGCCACTCCCGAGAGGCCGCCGACTTCCACCATCACCCCGCGCCCGAACACCGTACGTCGCCGTCGGGACACGCCACCAAGTCCTATTGCAGGGCCGTCTGGTTTACATCTATCTTCAGGGACTCACCTGGCGCTCTCCACGCCAGTGCGACATGCTTACGCGGCTCTCGAGGCGGCCGACAACAGGGCGCTGAGCACGAGCGGTCAGAAGCGCCTGCACGGCATGGTGGCTGGAGCCAAGTTGTGGGGAAACCGGCGTGTTCTCGACCCCGTGTCCCCGTCGGTGTTCAATGCGACGACCGACGACGTGCAGGCGGACGATGCTGAGGAAGAGAGCGATGAGGAGACGGGCCGCGGTGGGAAAGGCCGCGGGGCCCATCTCAGCGAGAAGGCCAGAGGGAAACTGCGGGAGCTGTAGAGCGGCGAAAGGGTGCAGATCGACGATGCCCGATCTAGGGTAGGACGAAGGCTTCAAGGTGTATCACCCAACGTGTATGAACATTCTATTATTCTTATTCAATATGTACAGTACCCATTGCATCCTGTATCCCTGCAGTACACCACATCTGTATCCCCAATTTCTATCCTTTATTCATTAGACTCCTAGAAACTCGCGGTGGATGATTATTTCATGTCCTTGACCGGCGAGATCATGTCTGCGTCGACGGGCTTTGAAAGTCGAGGCACTTTTCATCGTTTACTTTTCGGCGTAGCATAAAAAATGGCAACCACCTGCTCTACGTTGATTCGGTTGCAAAAGCTACCTCATACATTGCATCTTTGCGGCGCAGCGCTGCCACAGAACCCGCTCACCGGGCGACAAGGCAATGCTTCCACAGCACTGAGTAATAGAAGGTGGTGGGCGACGAAAAAAAAAGAGCTTATTGTGGATTCACCATACCAATCCTGAAATCTCCGCAGATTCGGATGCAGGAAATGAAAGCACTGGGACGGTCATTCAAAGTACAAACTCGGCTCATCGTTTGTTCAAGTTGGATGAAATTCAAAGACCAGGTCTTGAGCGTCGCTCGAAATTGTGTGGACGTACAGTATACATTTGAGTGTTACATGGCACTTCTCATCGATAATCGCCGGGGTGAGGGTGTGGTTCAATCACAGAGTGTTGTGTTCCGTACGCGGATTGGCTGGAAAGAGAAGGGAGTGGTTCAGCTTAGTCGCCTGGAGGGAAGCCGGGCTCCCGACGCGTCTTGAAGAGGTTCTTCAATCAGTGGAACAGTGGAAGACGTAGCGACCGTAAAGCGTTTAACGGATGAGCGCGGCGCCAGAGGAGTTGGCTTGAAGAGAAACGAAGCACAGAAAGAGAGGCGAGGCGGGCGAGGCGTACATGAGGAGATTAATCGGGGTCAGTAGTTTAACAAGGCGAGATAATTTCTGCACGCAACCTCCGTCAGCGACAGGGTATTAAACAGCTGTGTTGTCTGCATTTAAATCTATAAATGCACGCACTCCGGATTCCACTTGTCGCCGAGACGTAGACAAGTAGTGTTGGACATCGTGGACTCGCCAATGTGGAAACATCCGAGATGCCAGCGAGTTGACGGCCTGGGCCGACCGGAATGGAAGGTAGTTGGTGACCGCCGATATGTGGGATGTGCGCTTGAAGTAGTAAGTTCATCCAGGGACCAGAGGCCGACAAAACATTCAGGTCGATTTTTGACTCGGTTTGCGGCGCAAGTTCCACAAAAAGCAGGGTTCCATAGAACGCAGGTCTTAATGCGGGCAGCGCTGGATGACATATACGGGTCGGAATCAAGTCGGAATGCCGTACCGTTGCCTTCTTGTGGCCTAGCCACGCGGTCCAGAAAGTCGAAACCTGTCGAAACCTGTCGAAACCGACCTCGACAGGGACGGAGTTATTACGAGGCGGTCAGTCCAGTTGCGAACTTGAGATGAATCATCTGAGAATGTCCGGATCGTGAGGAACGCTGAACTTGCGCTGAACGTCGATCTGTGATGTTCAGCTCGGGCAAGGAGGGAGAACGATCGCTTCGTCATTGAGTGAGGACCAAGCTCACCTCGACAGATCATCAAGATACGGGACAGAGCGAAGAGCTGAGAGGATGATATTTGTGGTATTCATATCCCGGGCCATCCAGTTATGTGTTCCGGCGTTCAAAGCGGGACCAAATCGGGCCAGCGCAAACAAAGCGGGAAGTAGGGTCGCAGACTCGATTATGCTCAGGAACGTTCAGGGTCACAGGATGTAGCCGCTTACAGGTGAGAGGGTATATCAGGCGAGGCACGAGCAAATGTTGATACTACAGCGTCTGTCTTAGAGAGACTAGAGCAACAGCGACGATCAGCATTTTCTGTCGAGCTTTCAGGGAGGTTTATCAGAGTTTCAAGTGGGAGAGAGATCGAGACAGATTCTATCTTTCACAGGCTCGGTTGTATCAGATGGCGGCGTGCCTTGACATGTGGATGGCACAACAACGTAAGCAGCCGGAAGGAGTGTGGAAAGAGAGGTAAGAGGGGGGATGTGAATTCCTGCACAACCAGGCACAACACTGGCACAACCATGCAAAATATTTAGCTGGAAGAATTTTAATGGTCGAACTTTTTGGGTTGGGCTTGGCGGATGATTGATCGACGAAACACGATCGAGGCACGCGTGACACATCACGTTGATTGTCACACGTCAGGGCAGGTACAAAAGTTGAACCATCGCCCAGTTTGGTCATTGTCCTTTTCCCTTCTTCTTTTCCTGTTCTCGGTTTTTCTGCACGGCTTTTGCTTCCCCTCTGCAAGTCAGAGTTCCCACGATCTTTTAGCTCCCCCCACAGCACCCACAGCACCCACAGCACCCACTACCATGCTGGTTTCCACTCTTTTTACCGTGCTTGCCGCCGGTCTCGCAACAGCCGTTCCCTTGGAGCGTCGCGTTACTCTCGATGCTGCAGCCACTGCTGAGGCTCAGAAGAAAGATAACACAGCTACCCGCGCTTTCACCGCCACCACCATCACGGTTTGTAGTTTCTAGTTGGTATATGCATAAATCCAATTTTATTACAGACTTCCGATGGCAAATGTCTTTCAGTCGATCCCCTCTCGGGTGATTTCCGCGAGAATCTCACTCCAGTTGTTGCTGCTGCTTGTGATGGCAGCAAGAACCAGACTTGGGACGTTATTACCGCCGGTGTGCACAACAACGTCAAGGGCCAAGCACTCATCGTCAGCAGCCTGGTATGTGTCCCGCTTTTTCTGTAGAATAACACATTAATCCCGCACAGACAAATGCCTGCCTTAACTTCGACCCCCGCAGAGCCGCCGGTAACCAGGTTATCTTGTTCTCTTGCGGAGGACGTGCGGACGGTGGTACGTAAACATTTTTATTGTCTGAAGTACCTCTGGCAGCCAAAATCTTATACCTCGATAGGTGGACTGGTCACGGACTCTCAGCTCTTTGCTTTCTCTGGTGGTGCCGGCCCTCTCGCTCTTACGCCTCAAAACGGAAAGAACGCTGTTTGCTTGACGATCAAAGGGAACGCTCTCGACCAGTCCGCCTGCAACGCTGCATCCCCGTCCGCTGCTCAGGTTTGTTTCGGTCCTTCCATCCATCGTGCGACTACTCAATCATTTGCCTAGCTTTTCACCATTGGGGGTAAGGCCGCCGCAACGGCCGCTGCCGCGACCACTAAAGCCGCCGCGACCACTAAGGCTGCCGAGACCACGAAGGCCGCTGTGACCACCAATGCTCCTGACTGCGTCCCGAAGACTGTCACCCAGACCGTCACCGTCACCGTTAGCGCTGGAGGTCCCGCCACCACTAACAACGCCGCTATCGACACAACGTCTTCTGCTGCCCAGGCCACCACGTCGTCTACCGAGGCTGCGGCGACCACCACGGCAGCTACCACCGCCGCCCAGACCACGAAGGCCGCCTCGACGACCATCAAAGTCTCCGGTGCTGGAGGTGCGGCTACTCTGATCATGAAGCTTGTATTTCTAAACACGTCTATTTCAGGTGTCCTTAACCCGACCGCCGTTGCCGAGTCTCACAAGAAGGATCTCACTGCTACCCGTGCCGCCACCGGCATCGAGATCAAGGTAAGCGTCGAAATTTAATCCTCGTGCAGCGACTTATTTTCTCCCGCAGGACTCTACCGGCGCCTGCCTCTCCGTCGA
Source organism: Mycena crocata (assembly GCA_029281795.1). Classification (NCBI taxonomy): domain Eukaryota; kingdom Fungi; phylum Basidiomycota; class Agaricomycetes; order Agaricales; family Mycenaceae; genus Mycena; species Mycena crocata. Next base: position 280,877 of record JARJCP010000072.1, read on the forward strand.
TGAGACCGCCGGAGACTTCCGCGAGAACCTGATCCCCATTGCCATCAAGGCCTGCGACGGCAGCGCCGGCCAGAAGTTCGACTTCATCACCAAGGGTGTGCACAACAACCAAGCCGGAAAGACCCTTATTGTCAGCAGCCTGGTGCGTTCTTATTTGTTTTCTTTTATCCCCGCTCCACCTCTAACACGGCGCAGACCAACGGATGTATCAACTTTGACGACCGTCGCGCTGCGGGCGACCAGGCCAACATCTTCTCCTGCGGAGGCCGCGCTGACGGCTGTACGTGATATTCTCATCTTGCCGGAGGATGTGGTACTGACATGATCAATAGCCGGCCAGGTGCAAGGCGCCCAGCTCTTCCCCTTCGTGGACGCCGACCTCACCCGGCCCTACGCGCTCACTCCCTCGAACTCGAAGGGTGTCTGTTTCACCAACACCAACGGCCGCCTGACCAACGTCGCATGCGACACGGCCAAGCCTGACGCCGCTGATGTTCGTCTACTTTCATACTTTTCATGATCTCCTCGCTCACCAGGAATATACAGCTCTTCACCCTCGGCGCCCAGGCTGCTGGTGCCCCCACGACTGTTGCTGGCGTTACTAGCATCCCCCAGGCTACTTCCACCAGCAGCACCGCCGTCAAGGTCACAACTACCCAGGCCACCACCACCCAGGCAGCCACCCAGGCCGCCTCGACCACCATTAAGGTCTCCGGTGCCGGAGGTGAGCACCCTTCGGCGTATAAAAGCCCTTGAAATTAGTCTAAACGATTTATCCAGGCGTCCTGAACCCTACCGCTGTCGCCGAATCGCACGCCAAGGACCTCACTGCTACTCGCGCTGCCACCGGAGCCCAGATCAAGGTGTGGGGAATTATTTTGCTTCTCGCTGTTTATGCTGACGTCTTTATTTTTCCGCTGTAGAACTCCGCCGGCCAGTGCCTCTCCGTTGACGCCACTGCGGGCGACTTCCGTGAGAACCTGATCCCCATCGCTGTCAAGGCCTGCGACGGCAGCGCCGGCCAGAAGTTCGACTTCATCACCAAGGGCGTGCACAATGACCAGGCCGGAAAGACCCTCATTGTCAGCAGCCTGGTGCGTCCTTATTTTATTTCTTCATTCACAATCAATGCACGGCTCATATACCCGCGCAGACCAACGGATGCATTAACTTCGATGACCGTCGCGCTGCGGGCGACCAGGTTAACATCTTCTCCTGCGGAGGCCGCGCTGACGGCTGTACGTGATATTCTCATCCTCCAGGCGGATGCGATACTAACATGATAAATAGCCGGTCAGGTCCAAGGCGCACAGCTCTTCCCCTTCGTCGACGCCGACCTCACCCGGCCCTACGCGCTCACTCCCTCGAACTCGAAGGGTGTCTGCTTCACCAACACCAACGGCCGCCTGACCAATGTCGCGTGCGACACAGCCAAGCCTGACGCCGCTGATGTTCGTATTTTTTCATGCTTCTTACTCGTTATTGTCTGATCGTCTTCACTTTGCAGCTCTTCACGATCGTTCAATAAGTTCTTCACGATCTCGCCCTCATCTCGCCTGATTTGGCTTTGCCTCTTGGATCTCTCTCCCTTACTCACGACTGAATCGCGCTTTATCTTCTTTCATCCTGCGGATGTACTGACGGCGCGGTCCGCTATTTTTTTTTTGGGCTTGGACGGCGCGTGCGCTGCTGGGATATCAATCAAAGATTGAAAAAGGATTGCTGCGTGAACTTTAAGTGGGATCCGTGCAAAGACCTGAATTCTTGAAGCTTGAAGTGGAGAGCGTACAAAAAAAATCAAGTGTTTGTGGCAAGCCGTACATGCCGAATCGGAGTTCGAATCATTCAGCAAATCTCGGTCCATCGGCCTTATCGGCGATGCTAATCTGTTCTTTCTTGCAAAGACCGTGCACCAGTTTGTCCCCCACATCCCGGCGGGCCAGCGAGGGTGGAGACCCATTATATCTTCAATCGTGATATGAGGTCCCCAAAATCCAGGGTGAGACTGTGTGTCCGCGCCAGCAGAATGTTACAAGAACTGTATTATCAGAGCAATAACGTGCCACTGATTAAATATATGTACCGGGCGATTCCCTTCAATTTCCTAGAGCCTCGACTTGCGGATGTTAATATTGCGATCAATGTGGAGATGGTGCACGGTAGGTGTACGGAATTTCGGTTGAGGCAAGTGAACCACAATTTGAGGAATATATCCTTTCTTTGAAGAGGAGGCTGGAGTACACTGAGTTGAAGGATATGGGATACATATATGTACAGCTTGAGAAGAGGAGGAGGAATTGGGGAACGATAAATAACACAGCTGAAACGATTTCAACTTCTGACTAGGATTATTTCAACCGTGGGAACGAATCAGTGATGCTCGCTTCTATCCTTGCCCCCACTTTCGTCTTCGTCTGCCGCTGGAGCCATCCCCCTGCGGTGTCCAGTCGTCCACTCGCATAGTTAGGATATCATTCGATCCGTTAATGAGATGCAAAACCAGTTCATTAGAGGGCGCATATCATTGGTACGTGAACTATTTCTTGATCGCTTGTTTCAAGAGCAAATTATTCAGGACAGCTATCGCTTCGACGCGGAAGTTTTCCGCGGTGACGTTGACGCCGTAGGGATCATTGAAGGTAAAGAGGGAGTGATTTCCCGCTGCCGAAGGCGTTTTCCACGTCGGCCAGATGCCGGCGGGCTTCGTGGTCGCAGATGAAGCCGGGCGATTGGGATCCAGGGTGTTCACGAAATTGACTACGATTAATAGCATCTTCAGTTCCTCGAGGACGAAAAATGGAACGATACCCACTCAAAGAATCCCCACCCACGGTCTCGCTTGGGCTCCCAACAAGGAACCAGATCGGGAAGTCGCCGCCATGAACGACGCCAAGCGGCGGAATTGCATTCTTCCCGCGCTTGATTACTGGCAAAATATCTTGAGAAATGCAATAGCAGCATACGAACGGACGTACACCAGCTCCAAGCATTTTGCGTCTTGGATGCGTGTTCCAAGAAGAATCGTCTCCCGCCAATGAACCCAAAGTCGCCCGAAAACGCCGCGAGTCGCTTGAATTCCTGCCTGTGCGACATGAACATTGACGGCAATAAAATATCCCTGGGGACGCACGTCAATTCATTCGCAGTCCCCGTGTTAAACGGAGAGCCCTAGAGTTGAATACAGCTCAGTTGGACGCCTAACAACTACAGTGCAACTCCCCTGAGTAGGATCATCAGGGTATAGAGTTCCAATTTGAGCTATCTCTTCTGCCGATCTGCCGGGAAAGTAGCTTGACGGAGAGTGAGTCGACGGTACGAGCCAAGAAATATGAAACGTACTTTGAATGTACATAATCGAGGAACTCTTCACTCGTTCTGGACTGCGGTGAAAAAGAGTTTGCGTGCCATATGCAGCACACCTACGTGATATTGCCTTGTGAAGTCGAAAAGAGACTGAAGAATGATCAGGTTCAAACTGGTGCCGACGCGATGGCTGCATTATCACTTACGTGCCCTCATCCTCACAGTTTCCTGTCATAATAGGCACCTATCATCCGGTCAACTCTAGGCTTCGTCTGTTGGGGAGTAAATATCACCTTAGCGTATGCTCCATGGGAAACCGACACCAACGGGTCTTCTACGATGACATCTCCATCGATACGAACATTCCAGACGAGGTTGAGGCTTTGGTACGAAAAGACATCAGCAGTGCTGGTGATTGCAGTCATGAGCGACTCGAAAGGCGTGTGCCGCAGACAGTCCAGGGTACTGGAAGACGTGGTACAGTTGGTTGCAGCGACCAGATCATCGTAATCCGGTTGCCCTTCCGCGAGGGGAGGAGCATTGCCCGGGCCACCCGATTGCTGACGCACTGATTAACTAATGTTTCATGGTATGGGCGCAGACACAGACGTACCATGAATGCCCCACGAAACATAGAATTCGAGTTCTGCTTGTTGGAAAGGAGGAGCAAAGAGGTCGATCTGGCACCTGCGCTTTGTCCGCCGCTTTGAACATGTCCGTAAGATGAGAGTGGATGATGAATGATGAAATGAGCTACATCACCACTCGCTTAGGATCCCCGCCGAATTCAGAGATGTGTTTTTGAACCCATTCGAGGCCATATATCTCTGGGAAATCATCGCCATTTGCGATAATACCGTCTGATCACAAAAGACTCACGGTCTCGAAGGCCCAGATTGCTTATTCCTGCAGAGCCCACTTCCTTGCCTGCGAGGAATCCCAAGGCTGGGGAACTATGTTATATTGTGGAATAAATGGTGATGCAGGAGACTCACCGGTGAGGCGGTAGTTGAGAGCGACGACAATAATTGGTTCATTCCCTTCGATTGAGCGCTCGACCAGTGGCGACATATCTGTATCCCTTGAATTCCCGATTTGAAACCCACCTATTCCACCCAGTGAGTATGTGTTTGCGGTTGATTGAGAGGGGATTCACCGCCGTAAATCCACTGATGATAGAGTTTAGCAACCGGTGTGGAATACAATAGGTGAAATGCACGAACCACGAACACAGGAAGCATCGTCGTGTTGGAGGCGACCGGCTTGAAGACATCGAGAGTCAAGCCTCGATGAAAGTTAGTAACCTAAAGCAGTTGCCATGCGACACAGAGCTTCGACAACTGACAGTCTTCAGAGATAGTGGGATATGATGGTTGAATGAACCCAGCGAATGGAGGGGTGATTTTTTGCTGAGGGCAGGCGGGGCCGAAAACCGTTGCATTTTGGACACCGTGCAGTCGCCTGGGCGGCTGGGGCGTCTCAAATCGCGGCCTGCCGGTTGGGAATGACCCACGTCAGTATCCAGTCTAGCGCTAAATAATTTTCCTACGAATGGGCAAACGGAATCCCGAGAAACTTGGTGAGGTTTCCGCTGTTGAATCCTTGGAACGTTCCATATGGAAGGGAAACTATCGGCGGTTTCGCGGCCTCGACACAAGATCCAAGGAGGATACTAGAAAGGGAGATGAATGAAAGTGGGAGTAGCATGTTACGAGACTGGACGTCAAGCCAGACAATTTTTACCCACCTTAATAAGCGTTGAGGCTGGCCGCCGCTGAATAATAGTGAATAATCTGTGATGGATCGTCGCACTAAAATGGCAGAAAGATTGATGGGATGCGAGAATGATCTGACGGAATTGATTGACATACCATTAGCTTCGGTCTCCATGTACGACATGCTTTTTGTTCTTGTTCTCCTCCTGTCCCCGACACCTGTTCCATCATCTATCCAGCGGGCGTGCGAAGAGGACAGCGGACTTGCCAAAAGCGTCACAAGAGGGTATGAAAAACTGATATGTATAATGTAACTCGTTCGTTGCGGCGACAGGGTATTGTTCGGCACTTCTGATTGATCGTGCGTGCTCATTGTTTCAAATTCAAGTGCAGGAATGTCCCAGACCGACACACAACAAATCGATGCAATACCTATTCTTGTACGCTTCTAACGGGAATAGCGGGCACACGCCGTAGGATATATCCTACTCTGAGGTACCAGTGCTTGAAGATACGAAGAGGCAAAGGAAAATCTTTTGCCTTCACAACCCGGGACCGCAATTTCCAGCAACTCAGGCCCTTGCGTATCTCTGCGAAGCGTTCAACAACCTCGTCGATAGTCGGGCGTTTTACAGGATCCTCGGCAGTCATGTCGCTCACCAACGGCCTCATGAAGTCCAGTCCGTACATTCTATTTCCGTAGTCCTCGTCACCGTCGCCCTAAGTGATACGGTGCATTCAACTTCGGAGTAAGGATGGTATTTAAGAAGTGCTTACGTCGAGAAAATTGGTCCTGATCATGTTACCGAGAAAGTAAATATCGACAGGGAAAGGATTGCAGGGCACCACACTGAGTCCGTCTTCATCCAAGAACTTGTATTCAGGAACGCTCCTATCCCCTCCACGGATAACTGAGTCGATTACGTCCTTCGAGGTGTACATCCGAGAAATACCCAAGTCTGTAAAATAGTATTTTGGCGGACACTGAGTACGGGTGTAGAACTTTGCAGATCCGGAATATATATCCCGTTTTTGCTTGGGAAATTGGGGATGGAAGCCCTCGGGGAACATTTTTGAACCATCCATCATAATATTAGAGCCGTTGCAATCCCTGAGACAGTTTTACAACGGACAGAGAAAAAAATCAATGCATGACATACGAACCGATGGGCCATATTGCGGTTGTGCATATATTTCAGTCCCTGCATCAAGTTAGGTTTCACCAGGGGGGACAACAGGACTTACTTGCCTCAAATATTTGATCGAAAAAATCTATCACTTCCCCGAAAGTGTCGAAACGGGGGTCCAAAAAGCTCCGCAGCAGTGGCATCACTAGAATGGCCTGTGTTTCACTGTCGGGAACTTTCAGGTCTTCAAGTAGTGGTACGCAGTGGTTTCCAGGACCCGAAAAACGCGGGGATGAACATATTTTGGCGATACGACGTTCATACTCGTGCGTCTCCATGTCCACTAGCTTCAAAGCGACGTCCATATTGTCTCGAATGCGGATGGCGTCGATGACTATTCCAGGCTAGTAGAAGGTGAAAGTAAGAACGACAGGTGGTCTGAATAGAAGAATTACCAGTATTGACACTCCGTCTTCAACTGAGTAGCAAATCTTATTCGTTCCGAGCCACGATGGAATCCAGTCAGGCTTGTAACGAGAACGAAGCATATATCCACATTCCTGCAGCCAGGGTTGGTGATCACGCCAGAAGATCTCCCTTATGTTGAGAGCGCCTGGAAAGGTATTCGAATCGAAAGGCCTCGCATCGGGGGGCTGCACAGAGGCTGACATCTCGTCGTTGCAGCCAAGTGGGTCCCAGTTTATTATTATTTACAGCTGCCATCACTTTAGGCGGATCACCTCAGTGGGGATCGATGTATGTGTCCCAATTCGGTCCTTCGGAAAAGGTTAAATTTCAAGAGGGCTACGCAAAACACAGGAAGTCGGATCCGCAGAACGAACCACTGCGTACTTCTACACATTTTCTTGTTTGAGAGCGATCATAATCGCAAATTTACGAGACGGTGGGTGAAGCGCACATTTCCACGGTTCCACCCCGACGGATCATTCAATAAAGCTGTAGTCAGCAACTCTTGCGTATAAACACAGGACAGAAAATCCTCTACGCGTCCTCGGGCACAGGGACAATTCTTTTTCTGACGCCCTGCGACGATGCTTATGTGAAGGGGAGGCAGTATGCTCCATTGACACCCTCGTACATCAGTAAAACTACACTTCTGGCTTTGGCATCTTTGGCATCTTGGACAAGACGTCAAAGACGCGTAAGACATATTTTTCCGCAAGACGCACATCTTTCCCTAAAAAGGGTCAAAAGTCTTAGAAAGACGGGGTGTCTTGGGCAAGACGTCTAAGACAGCCAGAGTCTTAGCTGAAGCCCTTCCCAAAGATGCTTTCAGACCACTCAAGACAGCATAAAGATGTGATAAAGACATATATATTGACGGCAGAAAATTAGAATAATACAAAAATGCAATACAATACAAAGGATCATCCCATACGCGCATCAAGAACCTCACGGAGGGAACATACATATGTGGCAGAAATCCTGGAGGTACCCGAATTGAGCGAAACCACGTCACAGATTTATGCAGTCGACACTTGCCTTGCAAAGCTCGGAAATTCATACACGGCGACAAGAAGCAGTTTGCAGAATTGGGTCTGGAGGCGACGGTCAAGCACATCAGCGACTGTGGGTGTGAGAATAAATAACGACTCACAGAATAGTGTCGTCGTCTCCGCCACAACCACCAAAAAATGTAAATTAACAACGCCGCCTGGGGAACGGATTCAAAGTATAGGGCAGCCGAGTAAGAGGACTTGAGTAATCAGAAATCTTGGAAGGACCCGCAGGTTCAGAAAGAAGACGACTTGAAAAGCCCTTGAGGAGGAACCGAGAGCCCCGAGAGCCCGCTGCAGAAGGGTACCCAGGACAAGCGGAATGAACCTTGAAGGTTGTCTTGAGGCTAGCGACGACACCAGGAGGTGAGATGAGAATAGGAGAGACGAAAGCAGAGAAGGAAAGAGGGAGCTGGTGGGGGAAAGTGGGAGGAAGAGGCAAAGGAGCGACGAACCAATTGATGCGGGCAAATCACGCCGTTTGTCAATCACGCCATTTCGGAAGCACATGCTCCGCATCAAATCGGAGTTTGAAAGACTTGTCCGATTCAAATCATCAACGCCCTCACTCTTGCCTCACTCGGTATGACCTCCGCTCCATCCAGGCTTGTTTATTCTGTGTTCAACCTTGTATAGGTAACTTTCAAGTTCACCGTCCACCTTTCAAGACATATCTCACTCAAATCTCGCTAAGCCCAACTTTCAATTTGGAATGACATTTAACTTGAGTACTTATAGTATGCATTCAAAGAATACACTTCCACTGAGCCTATTATACCGCACTACACTTGTTATCTATAGAATACAAGTTTTGGTGCAGTTGAAGTTCATCGAAACCATCGAAACAACAAGTCGAATTCCCCAAGATGGATTTTGAGGAAAGACATTGTCCCACAGACAAAGAGTATAAAAGATGCGAGCCGAAAGACGAAAGACACCTTGCCAAAGACACAGACAATATCCCCAAGACAAAGAGACTCAAAGATGGGTTCCAAAGATGAAAGATGCCAAAGACAAATGTGTAGTTTTACTGATGTAGTTGCGGGTCATTCGATGATGTAGTCAGCGGCTCATCTCAAATTGACCAGCAGGACACTCGAATTACATCCGATTCTATAGTGGCTCTTTGTTCGTGCAGCATATACATACAGTACAACTTGCGAGGAATGATAACAGGTACCGCGGTTAGTTGTTCGAATCGTACCTAAAGTTTCAACCGTGTGAAGAAACCATTGATGCGATCATTCGCCTTTCACATGCCGCATTCGGGTGCAAAATAAGATACTCTTCATTCCTTTTCGTAACTTGGCGAACGGTAAAAATTCGAGGTTGCGTCCGGCTTGGATTCCCGTCGAGTCAAGAACGAATGTATCTCGTGCACGCCTGCCAGAGCGCTGACAATTGGATAATACACACTACGCCCACACTCAACACTACACACTCAACACTACACTATGAACGCTACACCAACTACTAGGTACACTAAGTTCACTACACTATCTACACGCCAGTACGAGGCGAATTACAATTACGGGGGCAGCGCAATCCGGTAGCAGATACGCGCGAATTACCCAATGATAATAATGTCGACAATAAATAAATAGATAAATAGCGGGAGGAAGGGAGGAAGGAGTGGGCGGTGGTGTCGCATTGAAGCGAGATTGAATTGAAGGGGTAAGCAGATCGAAGGGAGACCGAAGAAGGAAAGAGCGACAGGCGACGCACAGTCCTGTTGGATGGTGAGTACTGGAACGTTTTTCTATCATTGTTAACGAAGGTCGAAGGTCGAAGTGGGGTTGGGGTGTCCTATTTCGCGGAAGGAACGAATATCGAATGTCGGATATTGGGCAGGAATCGAAAGTGCCCACTAATCTTGTGAAGGAACGAAGGAATGCGCGAGGAAGGTAATTGGCTGAGTTCGAAGTTCGAGCACCCTACAACTGAGGATGTGGTGCACTGGAGGAATACGGCGGGAGCGAGGCAGTCGAGGACGCGCGGATCAGTATCGGTGCGCTAACTTCATCATCTTTGGCAATCCCAACTTTAACAGGCACCTCCACCAGCGCCGGCGTAGTGGGCCGCGAAACACCCGGCGTCGGTGGCGCAGAGCGGTTGTGCACCATATGCGCGCGGATGAGGTGCCCCGCCGCCAGCGCGCTCATGAGCGAGAGCTCGCCCGCCATGACGGACGCGGCGATCACGCGCGCGAGACCCTGGGCGTTCTGTCCGGGCTTCGTCGGGTGCGCGCCGCGGAGGCCGAGCATTTCGAGCACTGCGCCTTGCGGCCCGAGGACTGTCCCGCCACCGACGGTGCCGACTTCGATGGACGGCATCGAGACGGTTATGAGGAGGTCTTGGCCGTCGTTTGTTCTGTGGAATTCGATGTCAGTGCATGCCAACAACGGTGAAGAAACTGCACTCACGGTTCCATAAGCGTCATACAATTCGAGCTAACGACGTTCTGCGCAGGGTCCTGGCCCGTCGCAAGGAAATCGCGGTCACTAGAAAAAGTTGATCAGCGTTTGCGAGAATAAGAGTGTAAAACACGACTTACAGATATTCGATGCATGTGCATTGAACCCGCCAATCGACCCCGCCATCGCACTCCCCACCAAATTCTTCTTCGTATTCAAATTGCACAGCGCCTCCACCGTCGTCTTCAACACGCTCCTCACCACGCCCCCCGGCACCACCGCCTCGGCGACCACACTCTTTCCCCTCCCCTCAATCCAATTAACCGCCGCCGCCTTCTTATCAGTACAATAATTCCCGCTCAGCGCAAGCACCACCATCTCAGGGAACACCTCCTGCATCGCCTCGAGCGCCTTCTCCGTGCCCTTGCTGATCATGTTCATCCCCATCGCGTCGCCCGTCGCCGTCGCGAAGCGCACGAACAGCGTCCGCCCCGCCATGGCGGTTTTCAGGGACGTGAGGCGCGCGAAGCGCGACGTGCTCTCGAACGCGGATTTGAGCGCGGCGTGCCCCGCGGGGCTGGCGATCCATGCCTTGGCGCGCGCGGCCTCGACGATGGAGGGGAAGTCAATCGCGGGGCCGCGCGTCATGGCGTCCTGCGTGAGCACCGTCGTCACCCCGCCGCCCGCGTTGAGCGCCTTGCACCCGCGCGACGTCGACGCGACGAGCGTGCCTTCGGCGGTCGCCATGGGGATGTGGAACGGCACGCCGTCGATGGTGAGCGGTCCCGCGATACCAAGGGGGATGGGGACGTATCTGTTATGGTGCGTTATCAGCCTCCACCTCCAAACATTTGCAAAAGAGAACCACCCACCCAACGACATTCTCGCAACATGCCCCCAACACCTTCGCATAATCATACCGCTCAAACGGCACCGCACTCCCTTCCAACGTCCGCGTCAGACTCGAGCGGCTCACAAGCGCCCGCCGGATCCGCACAGCACGTTCGAGCCCCGCGGCCTCTTGCGCCGGCGCGAGCACCTTCTCGAGTGCGTACCTGGGGTGAGCGTCAGATATTATGATGCTATGTCTGAAAGGAAACATATAAAACAAATCACCCAGCGATCTTCCCCGCCTGCGCGAGCAAAATAACCTCCTCGTCGCCCAGCTCGCGCAGCCCATGTGCCTTGGGCAGACGCTCCAGCAGCGCGATGAGCTCCGGGAGCGGGCGCGGTTCTCTGTCCTCTTCCTCTTCCTCGTCCTCCTCCGCATTATTATCATCATCCTCATATTCACGTCCACCTTCCCCTTCGTCTAAATCTGCATCCACCTCGTCTTCACCACCGAAAGATATCGCCCTCCGCCCCCTCCCCCGCGCCGGCGTGCGGCTCCTCCTCGTCCGGGGACGCGTAGACGTGAGCAGCCGGCGATCAACATCTGCGAGCTCGAGCGGGGGCGCGGAGGCGTTAGCGAGCGGTGAGAGCGCGGGTGGGAGGGGGAACGTCGGGGCGTGGACAACGCGCTGCACGAACTGCGATCCCCTCGGCAGCTGCGGCACAACGCCCACCCCAGCCCCAGGCGTCTGCGCGTGCACGAGCTCGAGCGGCAGCGTCTCGTTCTCCCTCTCCCTCTCCCTTCGCGCCTGCACAACGGAAAGCGAGGAGGCGGAGGCAGAGGCAGAGGCAGAGGCGATATCGCGCGCCCAGCCGTCTTGCTGCTGTGCCTCCCTTTCCCTCGCACCCTGCTCTTCCATCCTACCATCGACAACAGCGCTCTTCGCCTCCACATTTTTGTCCCCCACATCAAACCTCACCCCACCCACAGGACGCGCCCTCCCAACCCCAACCAACCCAACCCCCCGCAACAGAAACGCATTCAGCAACACGCTCAGCGCCAGCACACACACGAGTGTCTTGCTCAGCACGGGGTCGCCCGCGAGGGCGGTCCAGGTGGTGAGCGCCGTGTCGATGCGGTGCGCGACGCTTTCGATTCGATTGACGAGGAAGTCGACGCTATTTGAGATTGTGTCAAATCGATGCGAGAGAGACGCGAGGTCGATAGGCATAAGCGAGACGGGCGAGCCGGACTCGCCGCGGTGCGTGAAGAGCGCGTTATCGAGGATGCCCGCACGGCGGGTTCCTGTCGCTGCCCCGATGATGGGACGTAGGGTGACTGGGGGACGGAGGCGGACGAGGAGTCTCGGTTCCTCGTTGTCCTTCCCAGCCCCTCCAGTCTTTGCATCGTTCCCACTTTCCTCAGCGAGGATCGCCGAAACTGGGTGGAAAGAGGCAGGTGAATGAGGAGGCGCAGAAGAATCAGCCGGACTGAGCAGCACGAGCAACCCTCGGTCGAGCGGCGTCGTCTGCGCGTGTGCGTGGGCGGGTGTTGTTCCGCGCACGTGTGACGAGGACGAATAAGAGGAGGAGAAAGAGGAAGACGAGAAAGTAAGCGTAAGGATATGCAGCCCCAAAAACGACACGAGGAGGAGGAGCTTGAGGCGCGCGACGGGGTTCTCTTGGGCTTTTCCCTCGTTGATCTTCTTGCCTGGCACATTCCCTGCGGTACTCGTACTCGTCCCTCCGCTCCGCGCGTTCAAGCTAGCTGCGGCAGTGGACGGAGAGGTGGCCGTAGCTGGAGTGCTAATCGAAGGTGTAGTCGCAGAAATAGAGGAGGCAACGGAGGAGGCAACAGCCGTGTCCGTCTGCGCCTTGATCCGCCGCACCTCGACCATGACACAGAGGACGGCGGCGAGGAAGGTGCACATCATGAGGCAGTCCATGGCGAGGATGAGCGCGGCGAGGGCGCATACTTCGGAGAGGCCTGCGGTGCGGGATTAGTATACGAGTACTCGATAATGCGAGAGAAATACAAAGGTGGGGGGGAGGGAAAAAATGAGGGAGGGAGGAAACATGGATGGTAAGAAAAACTGAAGCGCGGCAAAAAAGGAAGGCACGAAAGAACGAGATAGGGGAGAACAAGAAAAAGGAACAACACCCACCAACAACCCTCGAAAACGCGCCAAGCAACAACACCGCAATCTCGAGCACATAGTCGCGGATGATGGGATAGTACGTCGCGCTCAGCGCGTCCAGCACCACCTCACCGCTCGGGAGCGGTGCCGACCCGCGCATTGCCGACGTTCCGCGTATAGAAGAAGACGCAACCAACCCCCGCGGATGCGTAAACACCGCCCGCGCCAGCCTCAGCGGTTTGTCGAACCCCACAGCACACACGAGGAACGGCAGCGCCTCCGTCAGCGCGACCGCGTCCAAAGGGATTCCGAGGAGCATCGCGGGGGGGAGGGCCTGCATAAAGTAAGAGGGTTAGTTAAGGGTTACTGATATGATATGAGGGAGTGAGGAGGAAGGAGGAGGGAGGGGGAGGGAGTGGAGGGGGGGGGGGGGACATGGAATGCCGCAGGCGCATAAGGGTTCGCCGCAGGCGCCATGAATTGCCTGCGGCGCAAGACAGAAAGGAAACGCCTGCGGCGGAAGACATGCATAATGCGTCGGGCAGACGCTAACGCGCCAGCCCGTGAGGGAAACCCCCCGCTAACGCGTCAGCCCGGGAGAGCCACTCGCCTAACGGCTCGCTCCAGATGGACTGCCTGCGGCGCAAGACATGTATGATGCGTCGGGCTGGCGCGTTAGCGCCAGCCCGGGAGATAGACTGCCTGCGGCGCCCGAAGGCAGGCCCTGACCGGCCTGCCTGAGAGGAATTGCCTACGGCGTCCGATAAAATGCGTCGGGCCGCGCTAGCCCGAGGAGCCGCTCGCCTGGCGGCTCGCTCCAGATGCATTGCCTGCGGCGCCCGATATAACGCGCCAGCCCGGAAAGAAACCAACACCACTCACCAACAACAACGCAAGCACACTACTCGCGAGAATGGCCACGGGCAGAGCAAAAGGAAAGGACGAGTTGAGCGCGCGTGAGCGGGACACGAGGAGGAAGAATGTGAGGTGCATAAGCGCATAGCCTGCGGTGATGAGGAGGATGTCGGGGGTGCGGGTTTTCTGTGGGTGGGGTTAGCTTCATTTGGCGGAAAGGTAGGGAAACGATGGGGAGGAAGTATGGGGAGCGGGCGGGATATATGAGAGCACACACACCTTCGCCAAATCATAGAACCTGAGGACGAGCGCACGGAGGGCATGCGCGACCCACCTCCCCGAGCGCATCTGGGCAATAGCCTCTCCCCTCGTCTCCATCTCATACGCCACGCCCCAGCTATCCGCGGGCAGCGACTGCAGCCTAACCTGGAAGTCGTCCGCGACCTGTACAGTCTGTGTCCACGCGTCCCTGCCCTTGTGGAGGTGTGCGAAGCCGCGCGGGTTAGCAGCGGCGATGTGCGCGGTGACATTTTCGAGGCTGTCTAGCTGTGGCTCTAGATGGGAATCACGCAGCGGAAAAACGACCTGGAGCAGATCGAGGCGCGGGATGGTGCTGTGGTCATCGCGGAACCACACCGCCTCGCGCACAGGGCGCCATTCGTGCTTTGGAGTGTAGAGCGCATATGCAGGTCTCAGCGGTGCGGGGGTGGCAAAGAAGGCAGAGTGCTTTATTGCGTTGAGGACGTGGAGGTAGGCGAGCGTGCCCACGACAGACAGAAAAACGATTGTTTCGATGGGGGAGTAGGCGGCGTGGATGGCCAGCGGCTTCAGCAGCGTGCGCATGGTGTAGTAGAGGCAAGGAGGCCCATCTAGTGCTACTATACAGCACTTTTGTTGTTTTACATCTCAATCGGGCCATTGTGCGGCCGCATGTCATCCCACTTTCTGTACCACCACTTTCTTTCCACTTCCTTCCACAGAGAAAACCGTACTGTACACCGTCCCCGAATCATCAACACGACGTACAGTAAGTACTCGGCGCAGACGCAAGAACAGAACGCGGCCTACCCAACTGTTTCCCGTTTCAGCCGCATCTCGCAGTGAGCTGTATTTCAAATTAATCACCAGCAGATCCTAGGACGGTGCTACTGGGTGCTAAAATAAAACGGCTGCAATCACTTGATACATGTCTCTCTTTCATCACAACTGCCACCTTGTTCAACAGCATCGAGCGCCTCAAACCATTCATTCGTCCAACTTTCGAGACATCCGGATCCGCCATCTGTCGCGACCTTTAAATTCTTCTCCCAAGAAAACGCGGCCGGCGTCCAAGCCAGCCCCACTCACGGTGACTCGACCCTGCACCAGCGCTAGCGGCCGCATATCGGCATCACCCAACACTGCTAGTAACTTACGTTCTCAACATCACCCCCGACTGGTTCAACTTAGCAAATCTCAGCCCCAGTTGGATCATCCTCCTGTATAAGCTAGACTGTTTCCGCATTGGCGTCGCGATATCCTTATCATACCCACCGGTGAGTACTTATGATAAGCCTCGACGCCATACCACCAGCCTGAGGGCCACTTACTCTCCACTCATCATCTCCGCTTATCACCTCCGCTAACGATAAGCTCTTGTACAGAGTGGGGTGGGGAAAAATAACACCAATCTAATCTATACACCGATCTCCCAAGAAAGCACTATGTGTATGAATCCCGAATGCGCACTGCGGTCTCTTACCTTCTACCTTCAACCTCCCTTTAGCGTCTGCTCTGCTCGGCGACTCATGATCATGATCAATCGTTTCTCCCCACTTCAATCTGCACTGGCAACGATAATCCGCAAAGCCATGCTCCCTCCAAGTCTCAGCTCCGAGCTCCGGATCCTGCTCTTGTTCTTTGTGTCTCAAAGCCATCTACATACGAGAATAACCGACGCTGTTCAATGCCGGCAATCACATCCTATTGTCCCCAAGGTTCAACTCAATTATCGTAACCTCCACAGGTACTTGTCCCGACATTCGTTAATTCCCCACTTAAAATTAATACATTCGACTGAATCTGCTTCCGTCCTCGATCTCGATCGCTCGTTTCTTCTGTTCAATGTTCAATTGTTGTTCACCAGCCAGCCTAGCCTAGCCTTGTTCGAACTCGATTTCGGTCTCACCTCAATAAATACATAGCTGCGATTCGGTCTCACTTCAATAGCTAGCTATCACTATTATCCCTGTCTTGTCAACTCTACTGCAGACAAACGCACATCCCCGCGGTCTCCTCCCCCTGCTCCGCCGCCGCCACTCGCCACTCAGCCCTGAACGACGCAAATCCCATTTCCCATGGCCACGCATTCAACTCACACACAATAATCATACGTTCACTGTTGTGTCTGCGGTACATTCACCGCCGGGCCGTTCGCGATCGCCGAGCCACGAATATAATAAACACACCAAGACTCCGGCTGGATATCCGTCTCCCTGCGAAGAGGGGGGGTTGCAATGAACGAAAACAAAGGCCTGAGTCGGACCAGCCTGTCCACTCCTCCCTTCACACACATTAAAACTCACAACAACCCCTTTCTGCCGCTCGCGCACTGTGAATCGGGCACGTCGGCCATCCGGCGCCTGTGCCTGCGTAGCCGGCCATCCTGCGCCTGCGGGTGCGCAGCTTGTGGGGTGGAGGCCGAGGCGTCGGACGAGGGGAAGATCGTACGAGAAAATCGCACGAGGAATACAAGTCGTACGACCATGCCAATAAATCAACAAATTCAAAATCGAATCGCATCGCACCACTCCCTGTTACAGTAGTAGTGCGAATGATCCAGCCAGTACTTACTGCGTCACAGGAAATATCCTATCCTACCTTCAGTGTAATGAGAGGCAAAGCAAGGAAACGCTCAGCGCCGAGGTTGGGACTGGGACCATGCTTAGTACGACTGAATGATAATGATCGCATCAAATGATCGATCCCACGGTTGAAAGAAAAAGAAAAGAAAAAAGTACCGAGGACGGATTCGAAGGCTTTGGTTGAACCTCCAAGTAGAATTCAAAGAACCGACTGCGTTATCTGGCTGATACCTTTTGCTGTCTGTTTACGCGTGTACACCAGCAGGTGCCAGGGGGATGTTTGTATGAGTAAACTCTTGTTGCGCGTGCGTCGCAATTTTTAACACAACGACATCCTTTGCGGAGACAACTCGGAGTCCTTTGCGGATAAGAAAACGTTGGGTTTGTTTTATTTTAATAACCTTCCGTGATTCAACATATTTGACTGTAAGTCGCACAATCCACTATAACGAGCTACGTATAAATCAGCCTAAGTCGTCACGCAGACAACATCTGCACTTTTGAAGCGCAATATCGTTTTCATGCTCACTGGATCTCTAAGCCTCCGACAGCAACACCTATTATCGGCGCCACTTACTTGTAATCCGCTTCCGACCTTCTGCGCATTGAGCAGGGAGCTACATACGAAAGCCCTGCAATCTCCCAAGAAAAGACATGCGCGTCGATGTACCAACTTGAAATTCCACTTTAAGATTCAAGCGCTATCGTATCTAACTAACCGCGGTATTTTCACCGTTTACACCAGCAATGATTCGCAATACCGTCGAACTCCGCCTTCCTCCAATTCCGACTCCCTGATGTCAAGCTGTCTGTCTCAAAAACATATACCTGGAGAGTATATATACACAATGGAAGCGATCGCATCCTATTTTCAATAATATTCGAGTGGTAATAGTCGACTCCATTACGGTAATCTTCAACAGATAACTATCCTAGCTCATTTCTCGGCATACCTCAGGCTATAAGTAACCTGCCCTCAAATTGTCCATTGCGGCAGCCTATCTCAGTGCGCTGCGACTGTAACTTTGCCGCCTCCGGTGTCAATATAATAACGCTCAATTGTGATGTCCAAGTTAACAGAAGTGTCTGGTCACTGTCTATAGATATCAAGCCACGATTATTACGAGTGAGTACATTCGCCGGCGGCTGGCCGGTTCGAATTCGAGCCACTCTGGCCGGATATCCACCTTTCTGAGCAATACTGAATCCATCCCCGAGCACCTGGGCGGAAGGCTGAATATTGCAGAACAACGAGGGCTGGATATTCGAGAAACAAGATCTAGAGGATTTAATATTTGAAACAAGAGTGCTGACCCAGGTGACAATCGTGTAGTGAAAAGGGCGATATGGCTGCAGAACACTTGCAAGACGTTCTTTGCTGTCAAGGTATGAAGGAAAAGCGAAAACACCGCCACGACAGCATTCCCACGCTGTTCAAGATTCTTTCCTCCTGCCATCACCAGCTCTTCAGTCTTCAAAGGTTCCTTTCCCCATCCTATGAGTTACTCTATGTCGTTTCACGCTATCGAGGCCGCATGCAAAGCCCACAAGCCGAACACCAACTTCGAGGATGTCCAGGACGCCATCTTCAAACACGCTATGCTGGGAGAGTCTATGTACAGTCCACCGTGGCTCGCAAAGAAGGATCGGTTCATTGTCGTCGATGCAGTCCTCGCCAAGGCCACGTACGCTCTCTCCGATGCGCTCCTCGACGTTCAGAAACTCCGTCTTGCCGCCAATACCGCACCAGTCGAGAAGCTCTCGGATCCCGTGCGTTTGGAGATTGCCGAAATCGAGACATCCAGCGCCATTTTGTGGGGAGACGCTGAGGAGCAACTCAGCGATCTACCCGCCCCAGAAGAAGAATTTGCCTGGCAGCGGAGGGTTGTGACGGCGCACACTGCCCTGCTGACGAAGGAGCTCGAGCAGACGGAGCGGGAGGCGATTCGGCTCACGGAGCGGTGCGAGCCACTGCTCGAGCAACTGGTGCACATTGATGTGAAGCCGAAGCTGCGGATGAAGGGAGTGCCTTGGACGACGGAGGAGCGGGAGAGGTTCGAGGCGGACCATGAAGCATTCCTCAAGCGCGGGATCGAGCTCGACAAGGCGACCCAGAGCGCGCACCAACGTGTCTCGGTGATTCTCAAACGCACACTTGGAAAGATTGGGTCTGCAGTACAGCGCGAGTCTGTTTCGCGTACCACTGACGAAATCCGTACGTATTCTTCACCGTTGTTGCCCTACGTTCCTTCGCCCACCCATCATTCGACAGTCCGTCCCCGGGCCAGTGGATCGACTACAAGCAACAACTCTCCCGCCGGCATGCCCTCTCGCAGTTCTCGTATTGCGTCTCCCACCCTGAGCGAGGATGCGCCTCCGCCAAAGGTAACCCTCTAATTCTCCGGCTTACATGTGCACCTCTTTGACCATGGTTTCGTAGAAGAAAGCGAAAATGACCGACGCGTAGCGAAGCTCCCTGCAGCGCAGCCCCTAGTACTGAAGCGCAATTCAACCGGATTCCAATCCAATCAGCATTGTAATAATTTCCTGTCGCAACCCGTTTTGTCTTCTTCCTTCTCGCTCTAATCCTTGTAGCTCATGGCCGTTTCTGTCGCATACTTTTTGGTCTCGGAAATGTAGCACACTTGTAACTTCGACGTCGTGTTGTTCGCATCGTACTTTGGCATCCGTGTAGCCCCTTGAAGTCATACGAGGAATAAATGATTAAATTCCCAATCGTACAAAATAGTAATTCGGCTTCCACCGGGATACGATAACGAAGCGCCGCCCTGCAGCAGCACAAATGCTGCGAGTAATTATACCAGTGACGCGCCGCATGGAGTCGCTCCAGCGGAAGTCGTCGGGTGGGCGAACAAGGAACTGATAAGAAAAAAGCGTGATGGCATCACCGATCAGTTTCCACGGTTGAAAAAAGCAGGTTCGAACCTTGAAACTTGCAAGGAGTGAAGTAGGTTCGAACAAATTACCGAGTGACATTAGACAGCTAAGTCTTTGTTTCAAGATGTGTGCTGGCTACGCCCGTGTGTGTGGTGTCTACTCTAATTAAATTATTCTGGATTTACTTAGATTCGCCTTCCTAACCTCCATGGATGACTTGAAGGACAAGAGTGATTTACTCTACAATCGAACTTGAATCTGCGGTATTACTCCGAGTATCCCACTCTTTTCTCTCTTCTATTTTGTTTCGGTGGCTAATTCGTTCCTAATTTGAGACATCCGCTCCGACAGTATTTTGCTATTCTTTCTTTGCTGGAAAAGCTCCCGCTGTTCAAGCCACGGCCGTAACGTCGCACTTCACGCCGTACGTATCCCACCTCTGGCTCCTGGTGACCTAGAGAGTCGCATCGCCGGGTAGTTCTAATCTACTTTGTTTGGCTATTCAATCCTGGTTCGCAAGAAAATTGAAGTGAGTTGTTCGGTAGAATAAAATTGAGATGAATCATGTCGGAAATTTATTTTTAGTCTTATAAGAGGATGACGTTATAAGACCGTTGTAAGACCGTTGCAATACAATCACAAACAAACCAATCCTCTTACAAGCTCTCGCAACGACGCCGGGACATTGCAAGTCCCTGCAACTTCGAGGCAAAATGACTTTTCGCCGCCTTTTAACTCGGCCTTTCTCCAGTGTCCCGGCTCTCTGATATTACGGCCAATTGCGATAGCGAACGGCCGCAAATCGCGTTTGTCGGAATCGCGTGGTGCAACCTAATGTACCGCGGATGTCTGCCCCCATGTCGGCTGCGCCTACCATGCTCAACCTATGGTGTGTTTATGTGCCTTACAACAATGTCCAGTTTGAGTTGCGGTAGAATCTCGGCCACAAATGCAAGAAGCTGCATACGCATCACGTCGTGCGACTCCGCGCTTCGATTTGTGTGTGCGTCTGCAAGCATGGCATGAGATACATGTTTTTCATGTGAACGTGAGATGCAATATCTGAAGAGGGTGTGTCACAACATGTCGCTTTTATATTTGTCTACTCATTGCAATTGAGTATAGCTTTGCCCTGTTATATCAGTTACCACGCACGCAAGTCTTGCCGCCCTGCCGCTACCCGTGTCCCGTCACTCGTACCGAAACTCTGCCACCGCCAACCCCGCTACGTACTCGTGCGCACCAGCCGGCGTCGACCAGTCAGCGTTCCTCAGCTCATCTCTGCAGGAGCCCCGGCACCGTGTCGCATCGTGCCTCGGACAGGGCAGACCGCTCGTGGTCACCGACATCGTATGTCGCTATATATGACTGCCCGTTCTCGCACACACCAATGCGTTCCGGAGCGCTCGGGATCGCGGACCGTGGGTAGGAGTACTCGGGCGTAATTATACTTGTTGCCGAGCCGGAGTGCGTCGAGTCGCACAGTCGCAGTCGGAGCCCGCTTAATATTTTGCTTGCCGTGGGTCACTGCTTTACTGGTCGACGTTCCAATTCACTAACAACTCAATCTTCGGTGAATCTTGTTGAAATCAGATTGATGTTTAACTGATGCCCCATACTCGGCGTATTCCATACCACACAAGGAATCCCGAGAACACCTGCGAGACTGCGCTCTGGTCGATGCACGCAGGTGCCAGGTGCACCGCCACCTCTCGCGCCATTCCCTGCTGATGTTGATGTTCCTAGCTGCTGCACAGCGACCAACCCAAAAACGAGCGCGATGTTGTCGTACCCTCCGCATCCTCGACCGCGTGCCCGAATTCCGCGAGTTCAACGCGCTGCGCCAAGTCGGCGCGAATGCGTCCCGTCGTCACGTCACCTCGAGTGTGAAATCCCCGTGTGCCAGTCCATGCTGCAAATGCGCTAGCGGAGCGCGACGTTACCCTTGCCAGGTTCGTGCCTGCAAAGTTCAGCTGCGAGTTCTCTCGAGTCCACCGTGACGCCGCAAATGCATGCGCTAACGTGACGTTCGCGCTGAGCGAGCCCCGCGCGAGTGTCGCTCGCTGGTGGCGGAGTGGGTCATGCCTGAATCACGTAGAGTCGGATAACGCAAGCGTAGAATCGCGCTCAGACACTGGAGGGTGCAAATGACGCCACCGACAGTGCAGAGTCGGAGTTCGGGATTCAGGGAGCCTGAGTCCAAACTATGTGTGCGTCCCGAGGGCGTTTCCTGACCGCCGAAGCTATGTAACTCGCCACTTGGGGTTGTTTCTATTCCTTGAAGCCTCTCTTTGTCAAATCTGATCCCATGTCTGGACTACTTCATATCACTCCATCGCCGAGCACAAGTGATCATCATTGATTGTTTCATTGGTGCGTGTAATTCAGTGTTATTGTTCTTTCTCTTTGCGCGCAGTTCCGGAGGTGCCGTGGCAGCGAAATGACGCACAGTGCAGCACCCGTTCCAAAGACGGTAGAGGATGGTGCACTTCTTACGTCCCCATTGCTCGTAATTGTCGCAGCATATCCGTGATTTGAGGAGGTGCATCTACGACACCTCCTGATTTGCTGTGCTCGCTATCCCTGCCTTAGGTGCAGCGCTGTCGGAACGTCATGGAAACTAATTAACAACCACAATGACCTGTGATGTAAAGTCCTTGCAAAGTAACTGTTCTTTCAACTTATCTAGGTTCGTTGTACCTATTCAAAATCTCGCACGTCGGTGAAATCAAACTTTTTCGAGAGCACGCACATTCTGAGTATCCTGTTGTGCACTCGATTATACCTTGTATTTATACGGTCAGAACTGACTCGGGTATTTTTCTAACCCGCAGAATTGATAATATATGTATTATCTTGTTGCGCATACATGCTTCAAATCAGGGTGTGACTCAGTGAGCATGTCTGCTCTGCAATTGTCTGAATATCCCCATAAACAGTTGAGGCACATAATTAAATCATTGAAGACACTGGGCGAGCATATTAGAGGTACATTGCCATTACCGACTTGGACAGGCTACTCTAGCAATACCATTACCTGACGCCCTGCAAACGAGATACACCAATAAGTGGTGTATACTATGAGGCAAGGCCCAGGTGAGAGCGCAAGAGTCTCTTGAAATGAGGCTGCATTCGGGTTACGGAAATCCTGATTCACCAATCTGATCCATATAAGAAACCCACGAATCTGTTATATAAAGACTGCCTGGCATACTGGTTATGCTGCGTTATACCACAAAAAACAATCAAACCTTAAGTCGCCGGTTCGACTCACTAAAAAGCCTCCCGTTTGACTGTAATAGTGTAACAAAAAACATAACAGAGAAGGTAGATAAGATAAGATAACAGAACAAACAGTCAAATGTGAGCGAAGTAATTTTTCGTTACAAAAAAACCGGCGGTCTTACAAGCTCTTACAAGGCAAACATCTTATAAGATCGCCAGTTCTTACAAGAGGACTCTCCTCATATATTGCCATTATGAGAGCTCCAGGTCTTATGACCTTACAAGGCCTTCTCGGGCCTTGTAGTTAAAATTAGAAATTTCCGACACACTCGGTACGTATACTTAGTCTTCGTCTCGCTTCAATAACCGCGCTATTACTGGAATCGCCCCGCTGTACGCTCTCACCTTACTGTTCAACCTCAACCTGCGGCGTCACGGTGCCAACGGAGGAACGACCCAATTCTCTATACCCAGTCTAAGGCTACATTCGCCGGTCATGGTTGCGCTGACAGGGCTAATACTTATTCCAAATTCTATTCGTTCATTACACAAGGGGAATTGGATTTATCTCACAAGGGGAACTTCAATTTTACGGGGGACGCACTAGAGGTTTTAATTGCTAATACTTATAGCAATTCTATTTATCGCTGGCCAGGCCAATAGCGTGACTAACCCATCACATGATGAGTCACAACCCCTTTTTTTCTCCTCCTGCCCTCATCAGCCTTCGTCGCGCATAGCCGAAATGGCGGCTCCCGTAAGCGACTGGAAGGACAGTTTCCAACTGGCGAAAGACACGATCGAAAACCGTGTCGACGCACATCAGCGTTATCTCTCAGCATCCGGTCCTAACCAGAATCATGTACCAAACCTGGTCGATCTAGCCGCGGAACGACTGTCGCTGGAAGACTCGGAATCATTAGATAACATTCCACTCGTCATTTTGGCCGCTAATATCTCAAAGTGGCAGAGAATACCGTACCCGGCGATGAGTCGTGCACTATTGCGGATATCTTGCGAAGGAGAGTCGATGGAGGACCCGATCAAAAGTATCGATGAATGGTGAGACCCCTATAGATACTTCGACCGTATTGACTAAACTTTTCAGGATTCTTCTGAACGAGAAGTGGCTCCGAGACGGGAACCAAGTTCAGTGGCAGCAAGGGCTCGTGACATTGGACGACGCCGATAGTGTCTTCCCAAACTCAATCCTGAGCAATAAAGGTCGCACTATCAAGCGCCCAGGTGCTCTTCCTGGCTATGAGGTTCTATGCGACGCGCGCGAACCTCAGATCACCATCCAACCATCTTCTGAAGCATTCAAACGCACTTTCGACTCCATGTCGGACGGTTTGTTGAGACATGTTAATTGGAGCAACCTTCTCGTCGCAGGGGGGATTGTCCTGGGCACCTTACTTTCCGTCGACACCACGGCGAATGGCCAGCCGCTCCCCGATCCGCGCTGGGCCTCATCAGACATCGACATCTACATCTACGGACTGTCGACAAATGCGGCAAATCAGAAGATTAAGAACCTTTTTGAGACATTTCGCGCTAACCTTCCCGCCGATACCCCAACGCTTGTGGTGCGAAACTGCACCACTATTACATTCTACGCTCGATATCCGCTGCGACGCATCCAAATCGTGCTCAAATTAGTCAAGTCACCGAAGAGCGTGCTGCTCAATTTTGACCTTGATGTATGCGCCATGGGATGGGATGGAGCCACCTTGTGGATGCTCCCGCGTACCGCCCGCGCCCTCGAAAGTGTGTGACCTGTGATAGATCTGTTTTGAGGCTAATTCCGGCTACAACCAGCGGGATGCAGCGTCTTCACGATGAACTTGATTAGCGGACATTACTTATCTGATCGTCGAGCAAGTACGCAGGAGCGGTAAATTACCTGCCAACTTATTCGTATAGTTCTTTGACTTCTCTCTGCAGCATCTTCAAATACGCTGACAAGGTTGCCCGTTGCCGCCTTCCTCAATCTTCCTTTTGTTCTTATTTTCTCGTCAGGGCTATGGCATCAGGATTCTTCCTTCATATATTTCTTCCCTCACTGCTACCAAATCTGTGCCTGGTCAACGCTCTGGCCCGAAGTTTGACATCTTATCCATTGCTAACGAGGAGCGGGCTTTTACCGCCCAACAAGCAAAGCAGACACCCAGCTACATGCTTTTGGAGAGTCTGATACCCCGACGTGCAGGGTATCGAGGGTCGCGGTGTCTAAAAGGGTTCCGCATCTTCATGCGTTGGGTAGCTCTCTGGGAAATGGGACAACGCAACGAGGTCGAGTAAGTAGTCTATTCTGTTTCATTAATTTCGCTTCTTCAACTTCGTCAAAGGCTTCGAAAGAATATCTGGGCGTCTACTGCGTATCAAGATGCAGTACGTGGCTATCTTGTCCGACCTGTCCTATAATTTACTCAGACTTGAGATGATAAACTACGACGAGGCTCCCACTCCCCAGTACGCTCCCAACTACTCCTTCAAATTCAACTTTGAATCTTGAGCAGATACAAATGGGACGAGCAGTTTGATATCGCAGTGTTCGAAAAGCATATCAGCCGCTCGAACACGGAAGAGATAACTGACTGGTTTGAGACGGATTACCACCACCGCCTCGAACCTCATGGCATTATGGATAGCAGGGGAAGTTATGGAGATCACCTCACGGTGTTCAGACGTATGACGTGTGGACCGACTGTGGAGTCGATTCTTGCCCGTACGCAGGACATCATGATGCAGGTTCTCCTTCCCTGCGCGTTTGCTGTCTACGCAAATGATCTAGTCAGCCGAGCACAGGCGAGCGCGGGGTTGCCGGAAGAGCAACTCCTTGTGCCCGTAGTAAGCAAATGTAACTTTTTGCAAGAGCCCGGTCCCCAGACAGACGGTCTATTTTACTGGCGCATCGGCAAAGAGCTGATGTGGCAACAACTTGACAGGCGAATCGATGAGTGATTCTTCTTTTTCTTTGTTTTCAAACCCACACTGGCTGAATCTGAATATCTGGCAGGGTATTCGAGATGTTGTATGTGTTCCGCAGAGTAAACGAGAGCCTGCGCGAGAGTGATTTACTTCAAGCGGAGCGGTTCCGTGGAGAACTATCCAGGCGCGAGATTTACGGCGAGTTTGATGCTTTTTCGACATGGGTTGCACAACGGCCCAAGCCAACGTCATCGGAAGTGATGTCAGCATACGAATTCTTTTGAAGGGCGGGGCTCACGATGATGCGAATTCATCCTGAAATTTGACTACTTCTGCTTTATCTTCGTATCCTTTCTTGTAACTCCCAATCTCACTAGTAACAGCTATACCTGATTCTTAGTTGATCAGCACTTGGTTGCATTTGTATAGGCGAACTGACTGGGTTCATCCATGCGACGTCGCGACATTCTGGTTTCTCTGAGGATTGTGGGAATCAGTGTTGTTGCGTCGGTGCACACATCAGACCATTCACTGTGTTTCGAAACTTCCAACCCCTGGTAGTTACAGGGTACCACAGCAGTAGAGCAAGTTACAGTCCCAAAGATATGATTACGTCCCTAAACACTGGCACATTATTTTATGTCTGACTATATAGGTCTACATTGGTCTATCCGGCATAGATCCGCATAGACCTGGGTATCTCTTAGCGTAGGGATATTCTACCGAACTGTTCAGAAGTAATTCTTCAGTAAAATAAGAAATTGATGGGAGAAGACGAGGTTGGCGTAGACGCACTGTAACATCGGCAAACGTCGAACGTACTGTAGACCTGATACGAGTATGTGACACAGAATGCCGTAGACCAAGATTGGAGAGAAATGTTCCGATGGACCGTAGACAAATATCGTAGAACGACGTCGGCACATGTAGAATGTCGCAGTTGTATGTAGTTGACCTACGTAGGCCAGGGCCGGAACACAGTGATGTATGATTTGTCGTTGAATGTTATTGTAGGGCTGATACTCATCACTGTACCCATAGTCCCATCGTGCTCAACAGATCCGAGAAGAATAACACCAGAGGAAGCTGAAAAGAAGAGACGAAGGAAGATGTATAAGAGAACATGATCGGCATCCCGTTCGTTCCCACGGTTGAAAAATTGCCAGTCGGAAAGAGGTTACATACTATCATGGACCATAGTATTTTACAGATCGAACAGAATTACTTAACTAGACCCAGGTACTCAAGGTAAAATGGATCCGAAAAGCATGGAAAATATCGAAATGCACTGCCAAGGCCATCAATGGATCAATAATTATTCTCCGACTCAGTCACCGCTGTCCCCGAACTGACACTGGGCGGCGACTCGGATCCACTGGTAAAATATCCCGGCGGGATGGGGTGACGCATCGGATATTTTACAAGTCCCCATGAGGCTATAACTTTAGTATAAATGTAATTCATTTTGCTCACTGAACCCCCAGCAACCTGTAAAATCGACTACAAGTTCCACCACTACTCTCACTCGAGATGCGCACTTCTACCTCACTCTCATTGGCTATCCTCACGGCCATAGCACAGTTTGGCAAGGTCCATGCGACATGGTCGCCTGACAAAGCGGCCCAGATAAACTTTTACACCGACACCGGATGCGCCGCCTACGCCGGCGAGGTGCCTGCATGGTATAGCAGCTCACCCGAAATCGGGTTCATCGGCTCGACGCCGGGAGTGGCGCGCGCCCAATGCATCACGCTGAACATGCCCGGCAACTCCAAGAGCGCCAACACCGCCGCGCTATGGGGTTTCAGCACTGCAGCAATGCCTGGGACGGGGAGCGGATTTTGCCAGTTTTGGGACGGCTTCACCTGCTCGGGGAACACAGCGGCCTCGTATTATCCGACCGGCGGAGGTTTGGGGCCAACCTGCATCCCTGCCAGGAGCTCGGCTGGGTTTCTGTGGAAGAGTGCGAAATGCTATATAAATTGAAGGGGGGAATATCACTGGGGCTCCGGAAATGGCAGTGCAGGATTCAAGTTCTGCCGGTTGTGGAACAAAATTCAACTTCTTGCACTGCGTAGTTTTGGATCGAACCCACAGCCGACTGGAAACATGTGGTCGCAATTTTTTTATATCGTTGAATACACATACACGAACTTCAGAGAAAAACTTCACCTCCGCAGAGGTGTTTGACGCGCCAAACACGGTCTATGCAGGCGAGGCACACGCGACGCGTCGCGTCGCGTCATCCCCTTTCAGGTTCCTTTGTCTCGACTATATATATATATGCTCTTTCATCTTTGTAGTTTCTTCGTCCTCATCTTCTACCTACACTCACACAGCTCGATAGACCAGATTCTTTTTCTGTCTTTGAGGACATCGAGCAAAATTCCGAGCGATCATTGGAAAACCCAGTATCGCGCCGGGGGTCGTTTCGCGCGCCGACCGTCTGTCTCCCTTCCCTCGCCACTCACGCCCTCCTCCCGGTCATCGCCAGTTGCGTCCCGCGCTCCGTCGCCATCAGCGGATCAAAGCGAGGGTTCTTTCATTGACGAGATCTCTTTCACCCTCGACAACTTCCACTTCGACACAATGGCCGACTCTGCAGCCCCATCTACCCCCACACCCATCGCTACGTTGACGCCGGAAACACTTGCTGCTATTGCGGCCTTTGCTTCTGCTTTTGCCCAGCAGCAGAACCAGCCTCCGCCACCGCCTCCACCGCCGGTCGTCCCGCCTTTCACAGGCTCTGGAGCGACATCGGAGTTTGGAGGTAAGTCACTTCCCGCTCTATTCCCCTCCATCGAGTCCAAGATCATCTTGGACATCGTCTCGCACGCCTTCACGCCACTGGACCTGCCGCGTTTGCTGTCACCACTTGCCGCTCGACAGGACTACGTCGCCCCGCCATCATCTGCCCCATCGGCCGAGCACACCCTTGCGCTCAAACACTTCCCCTCCTTCCACGCCCTCCTTCGCCCGCTGCTCAAATACTTCGAGGTTCTCGGTGCATTCGCTGCATCGTCCGGAAAGCCCTGGGAGGTGTTCGCCATCACCCGCTCCCTCTCGGATTATGTCTCGCACCTCACCGAGCTCCATCAGCAGTACAAATGGTCCGCCGTGGTGATCTACCATGTCGAATTTCATACTATACGTCTCTGGGACATGAAATCTGGTGATTATTCGGGTTGGGCTCGCCCTGACCACCACCTGCTTTCGCGTCTCGTCTATCCACACCCACTGCCGCCTCCTTCCTCCCCTGGACAGCTCTCCTCCAAGTCGGCTTCGGCGAAGACCAAGAAGAGTGCACTGCCTGTGGAGCAGCAGATTTGCTTCGACTGGAACAACAGCATTTGCAAGTCGTCGCCTTGCCCATCCAAGCGTCGGCATGTCTGCCGCACATGCGAAGGAGAACACTTGAGCACCGCCTGCCCGAAGAAGACCTAGGTCTTTGGCAGAGCGAGCCGTCGAGCTCGCGCCCACGCTGCTCGGCTCGCTCGCTCGGGCCAGCAGTTCCCGGTTCCTTCTCCTACACCTGCAACCTCGTCACGGCCCCCTCCTATTTTCCAGTCTCGCCTCCCCCATCAGATTCTTTTCCCTCCCCTCTCACCGCCGGCGTCGCGCCCTAATACCTCCCCGCGCTGTAATTCCCCTCTACCCCCTAATCACGGCCAGCCGCGCGTTTCCTCCTCTCTTAACCGGAGCGCTTGGGATTTTTACTTAGAAGACTATCCCGACCGCACATTTGTATCATCATTACTCCAAATAATTGATTTCGGTTGCAACATTGGATTCTCTGGCCCTGAGCTCCGTCATCCGGTTAAGAATCTCAAGTCCGCTCGGGAGCACAGTCAGTTCCTGTCCGACGCGTTGTCCACCCTAACCGCAAAGGGTGCCGCTGCTGGTCCCTTTCCACTCCCACCTCTCCCCGAACTTCGTTGTTCACCTCTCGGTGTTGTTGAGCGCAAGCGCAAGCCTGGCAAGCTTCGCATGATCAACCACCTCTCCTGGCCGCGTGGCTCCTCCGTCAACGATGGAATTCCCGACGTTGAAGCTCACATTTCATATGATATGTTTGAGCGCGCCGTCTCTGGCCTCCGCCTTTCCGGTCGAGGTTCCTTGATGGTCAAGTTAGATCTCAAGGATGCTTTCCGCCATATCCCTATTCGGGCTGCGGACCATCACCACATGGGCATGTTCTGGGACGGCTCGTTTTATTTTGCGATCGTTCTAATGTTCGGCCTGCGCTCTGCTCCGTACATCTTCAACCTTTTCTCTGAAGCTTTGCACTGGATCATTTCTCGTCACATTCCATCTCGGCTTCATCACTATCTGGACGACTTTTGGTTGGTTTTTCTTCCTGAGACTGACCCCGCTGTTGCGCGTGCAGCGGTGGAGTGGATCCTCGCTCTTGGGGAAGAGCTTGGTCTTCATTTCCAAGAGGAAAAGACGTTTTGGCCATGCACACATCTCGACTTTCTGGGTCTTGATCTCGACTCGGACACCATGGAAGCACGCTTGCCCGAGGACAAACTTTTGTACCTCCGCAATTTGTTGCATGGTTGGGGCCAGAAGTGCACCTGTTCCTTGGGCGAGGTTCAGGAGCTTGTTGGTTTCCTCCAATTCAGCACTCAGGTCATCCCCCGTTCTCGCGCCTTTATCCGGCGCTTGATTGACTTCTCCTCAAAATTTTCCTCGCCCTTTCAACGTCGGCACATCCCTTCTGGTGCACGCTCCGACATCGGTTGGTGGTCGACCCTGAGCACATATTGGAACGGTGTTCAGCTCATCCAGCCAGTTCGCCCTAAAATCTTCGTCGCGACTGATGCGAGTGGGCGCAAAGGTCTCGGCGGAGTTTGGGGAAATCACTGGTTTTCCTCCCGGTGTCCCAGGCGCTACCGCAGCTGTGACATCCAATTCAAGGAGATTTTTGCTATACTGCAGGCGATTCTACGTTGGGGCGACGCATGGTTTGGCACCCATGTCGTCTTCCAGTGTGATAACCAGGCAGTGGTTCAGTGGCTGACTTGCGACACGGCACGGTCTCCTTCGGGCATGGGCGTATTGAGGCAGATCATTCTGCTCTCTTCCGTTCTTCATTTCACTTTTTCTGCTGTTTGGATTCCCACACACGAGAACTCGCTCGCTGACGCTGCCTCTCGTTTTCAGTACAGCCGCCTGTTCCAGCTGGCTCCACAGCTCTGCCGGACATCCTCAACTCCGCAGTCCCAGATCACTGGTATACGACGCACGCTCACCTCCCTCGAGAAGTCGCATTTTTCCTCTGGCACGGCCTTGCTTCCTCCACCCGGGAAACCTATTCCTCTGCCCAACGATCATTCCTCAATTTCATCCGGCTCAACCCGCAGTACGCTTTCGCCCCTGGCCAACTCCTTCCAGCCACGGAACTCGGCCTCATGGCCTGGGCTGCCCATCTTGCCAGCAAAGATCGTCCCATTCTCCACAAAACCATTAAAGGCTACCTCTCCGCCGTTCGTTCCCTCCATGTCGATGCAGGCCTTCCTTTCGAAGTCTGCCACTCCCCTGCATTGCAGCGCGTAATCCGGGGCATCAAGCGATTTCAAGGAGACCGGGATCGCCAGCCCAAACTCCCCATTACTCTCGACATCCTCCTTCGTCTCGGATTTGTTGCTGGTGATCTCTCAGATATTGAAAATGCCATTTTCGATGTGGCCAAGAATCTCGCTTGGGCAGGATTCCTCAGATGCGGCGAGTTCACTGTTGGTGATCGCGCCAAGTTCGATAGTGCTGTCCACCTTACACGCAGCTCGATTCGGTTCTTTGAGGACGGCGGCATTGAGTACATGGAGCTGACTATCCCCGCCTCCAAGACCGATCCGTTTCGTGGCGGTGTCACGGTTGTCATTGCCGCGGCGCCGGATTCCCCATCGACATGCCCTGTTCGCGCAATGAAGCACCTTTTTGCCATCCATCCCCTTCCTCCCTCTGCCCCGCTCTTTGCCAAAGCTGATTCTTCCCCCCTTCGCCGTGCGGAATTTATTCGCACCCTCAAGGCTCGCATTACCGCCATCGGGCTTGACCAGTCCGGCTACTCAGGTCATAGTTTCCGGCGTGGCGCTGCTACGGCAGCTGCCATTGCTGGCTATGCTGACTTTGAGATCCAGCTCCTCGGCCGCTGGCGTAGTGACGCCTACAAGCTCTACCTCGACGTGCCCAGGAATCGTGTCCTGAGCCTGTCTGCTCGTCTTCATGTGGCCGCTGCTCCTCCTGCAGTCTCTTGAGCCGCTGGCTCTCCGCTGCATCTCCTTGGCTCGAGCGCGGTCCCTTACGGGCCGAGCGAGAGAGCTCTGGCGACCAATCGATTCTCGTTTGTCCCCAAACCCACTCTCACTCTCCCTCAAGACGAGCAAGGCATAGATGGATTACTGATTGATATTTCAACCAAGGATGGGTTTCAACATTGACGGCCAGGCCACTAAATGCAACAGGATATGGTACGCACCGGAACGATGAATGGACGGAGCCGAGCAGGAAGACTGTGCCTGAATTTTCACTGACCAAAATTCAATTGGCAGTAAACAAGTGCGTAACCTTTCGGTAAATATCTTAAGAAAGCTCGGATAACATTTTCTCCACCTCTCCGTCACGCCAACTCCAATCGCAGGGCATCGTACATTACGCGCGTCGAAGAGCCTGGATGGAGCCCCAATACCACCTGGTTTGTGCCGTTGACCAGCCAAATCCCCGGGAACGTCCACTGGTTCGCCACAGTGAAGCAGCTGATACCGGAGCGCTCAAGACAGCTCGAGCTCACGTTACTCGGAATGATCCATTCCAGAGCATCTGTGAGATTATTGACTGATGCTGCAAGCGGGAAGCTCGCGAACGTCGCAGAGGAAAAGTCTTCGTTTCCTGTGGCGCCACTGGCCCCCGCGAGCTGGATGCTAGTGTAGGATGAATTAAAGGTTTAAAAATAGAATAGCAAGGATACAGACGTGAAAGTGGCCGTAGAATTAGCTGGTGGCGGTTCTGGCAGATCGAATTGGATCGTGAAGTTGACTTTCTGGCCACTGGTTGCGATCTGAGCGTAATTCTGATGGGCCGTTGAAGTTGAGAGCCGGGGGGGGAAAAGGGAAAAAAGACATACCCAATCTGTCCCGACATCGCTCTGACCGACGACAAAGTTGACGCCGTCTGGGAAATCGTTGACAAACGAATATGCGCCCCAGTAGCTCCGGTATTGCATAGGGTGGAAAGATTTGTCCAAATCAGGTTCAAACCCATGTTTGAATTCCCCTGCTGATCTGTCGGGTGTCCCAATACGCCACAGTTCCGTTCCTGCGAGGTTCCTGCATATCAGCCAAAAAGCTAAATCGAAAGCCAACATTGATTACCAGCGCTCTCCTCTGTCCACGTCAAACCATTCAACACCGTCGCCTTCCCCGCCTGAACTTCAACACCATCCTTCACGAAAGAACCAAAGACGCCTGTTTACGGATTTAAATTTTAGCATCCACTGTTCCCATTTGCTCACCTTTGGCATATACGGTGAGCCGGTATGTTCCCTCAGCCACATCCGCGATCTGGAGTGACCCTGTGCTGTCCACGTCGCCCCAATACTGCCGCGCCTTCACGTCGAGCGCATTTCGCGGGAAGTCAAGCCTCTCAGCACTGAGCACCGCGACGATAACTTCCGCTGCATGCGGGAGGCTCATACGCGAAAGAATCACCGCGCCGCGCGCAGCTGGAGGAGTGAAACCAGGTATTGAAGGTGCGATGGACTGGTAGAATTGCGCGTATTTCGAAAAGTTGGCCTCTGCTTCGGCATCGGCGCGGAGGGTCGGCAGACTGAGAATATATCAGTACTTGTAGAAAGAGGGAGGAAGTGAAAGTGTGGTACCTTGCTTGCTGCCCTTTGTTAAAGTATAGATATTGTGGACCCCATGTGCGATCATACCCTTCGTTTGTCAAGTTGCTCGTTGCAGCTCCTTGATGACTGGATGCGAACTGTAAAGCAAAGCTCATTAGCTCTAGCAACGAGATCGTCGAACAAAAACTTGCGTAGTAATAAATATGCGGAATGCGGACGAGGTTCGGACTACCTTCTGGCACTCCAATCATTCCATCCAAAAGGAGGTCATAGTGCGTCGGTCCTCCGAACAACGTATCTTGAGTGACTGAGGCAAAAAGGTTGAACACAAGTTGAACACAAAAGAGTGTGAGTGAAAGAAAAGGAAAAACCTGAGACGATCCATGCACCATAGGCCATTCCCGCTTCTGTTTTCCCATACAATCCATGGGCTTTGCGCAGCTTATAAGTGTCGGCCAGGAAATACTTGGTCCACCAATCCGACGTCTGCAGCACGAACGGCTCATCGGGAGTATTGATTGCTAAATTCCAGGTTGCATCTTGTGCTTGGACGGCGGGGGTTATCGCTTTTTGGTCCGGAATGCTGGCGTTTAAGTGTGGGTTCGTACTCGCTGTCTGCCACAGCGTCGTATTGAACTGCCATACCTTCGAAGAAACGGTTATGCGTGACAACTCTTTCGTTGGAGAAGCTGCATACCTCCCGAATCTCTCGTACTGGGATACCACCGTCTGCATTCTGAACAATTTATATGGGTTCTTAGTTAGAATGAGTGCACTTACCGGCAAATGGTGGTCCGACGGAGGAATTTGTATAGAGCATACGAGCAAAATTGTGTAGGCCCGTAGAAGTGAATGTGTCCCGCAGAAAATACCACTGTTGGAACGTGTGGCCGATGGGCAAGACTTGTTGCATAAACACGCCAGCATATGGGATTTGCGCCGCATCATGCCCCTGGAGAAGGGTGAAAGTCGCATTCCCGTTGGCGGCGATGTGGAAGATGTCTGACGCAGGGATCTCGTAGCCCATGGGCACACAATGACACTCGTAGTACCCGCGCCCAGATGTGTTTGACTGCGGCCCTTGCAAATCCTGCCCGTCGAGATGGATGTGGCCCAAAATGCCGTTCGTTTTGTCGATGCTATAAATTAACCCCATTGAATAGCTTCATGAACGAAGAGGATAGACACGCACGTAAACGATAGGCGGTCATTGTGAATGGCGATTATAGTCGCATTTTCAGATGCAGTGATCCTGGCTTTCACCTGGGTGACAGCAAAGAGACACGCGAGAAATAGGGTCTTCATGACAAGGACGAAGAGCCCATGATAGTGTCAGGTTGTATTTATGCGACATCTCATCCTATGACCAGCTGGCCGGGCCGTGCATAAGTCGCATCCGACGTCCATGACACGGTATGTAGAGGAAGACCCTCGCAACATGTGCGTGATTGATGGCGCGCACGGTCCGTTGTCGGGAAAATAGATGGCACCCGCGTGAAAGGCTATGTTTAGCAATGAGGACGAACGCAGGAACCCATATACTACGTTTAATATGCCTCGTACCCCCATGATCAAGCTCAGACTTTTTTCAATACCTTACCTCTCAAATTCCAACCACATCAACCGTGGGATCAGATCATTGATGCTATTTTTACTATAAAGAATTGGAATTTGGCACATGTTTGCAGTGCTGCATTGCCGTTCCTTTCCAATCCTGGGTCTCCTTCTGGTTGAGAGATATTTATGCAAGCCGGAACTGATACCACAAGATCCAGGTTGGAAAAAAAAAATGGCAGGCAGTTGCCTTATCCTCGTCGTCATTTCGTCCGCTAACTTTATGTGCTGACGAATCCGAATCGCAATGGGCTTACATGATAGGAAGTGGCCGCAAGCAGCGGGGCACAAACAGGCGGAAAGTTCTAATCGAAGATTCAGAATAGTAATAGGTGATGTACAACAAGAAAGGATCTTATTATTCTAACGATCTAGGTCAACATATTGAGTACTGTGTAGAAACTGTCGGCAGACTCCATCAGCAAAACCTGACCCTCCTACGCTGTGCTACGTAGCGCTACAGAAGTGCTCGTAGCGCTCGTAGCACTCGTAGCACTCGTAGCAAGGGTCCTGGCTACCTAGCGCTACCGTAGCAGATTGTAGCGTAAAGTTTGCACTTCGTAGCGCTACGTAGCGCTACGTAGGAGGCCGTAAAAAATGAGAAAAATCGGATACTACTGCAGCGGTAGTACGGGATTCCACAACCCGCAAACAGACATGAAAAATACAAATGAACGAAGTCTTATTTTTCAATTCAAATCTACGACAAAAACTGGGGGCCAAGAACAGCGTAGAAGAGTATGAGTAGAAGAGAGCGCATCGGGACTTGGGGGATAGGTTGTGAACCAGGCTCCGTCTTTTTGTGTGAACTTGGAGGATTGACCCAGGAAACACAGTCAAAGTTGATGAAGGGACATTGAACGGAGGGAACTTGATTTGAAAAGTTGAGAAGCACTGCTTGAAAACGAGCGACATGTTGAACTAGAAGCGGGCGATCCCAGCGTGGTTGGAGCGATGGGAATTGAGGAAAGCACCAGTCTTGATTGAAACAAGAGAAACTCGAGAAAAAGAGTGCGAGGAATGAACGAACGCGCTTCGAGTTGGAGTAACTTCAACTTGTGAGATTTTGCGAACTGGAAATTGACTTTGGGAGGGCGCGCAGCTGATATGGTCGTGACGCAGTAAGTGCTTGAATCGGCGAGTGGAATTGACAGGGCGTAAGAGAGAACGTTACCAGAACAGTACAACTTTAAGTAGTCAGGTCACACGCGGAGGAAGAGTTGTGCATGTGCGCGTCCGCGGTCCGTCGACGAGGTTGATGTTCTATGAGGCGGGAAGTGAGAAGTGGGAAGTTAATGGACCGCCGTGAGCAATGAAGCCTCACGCACCGACTTCTGTTACCCAATGCCCGCGCGAGTTCCGTCCAGCGCCAACACCTTTGAACGCAACCCGCGCTGACGCGATAGCTGCTTGCAGAGTTGCTCTTGGAATAGTCTTGACGAGCGGTCTGGCAGCGAGAAGTTCCTTGTGAAATGACGATGCGGCGCTTGGGCAACGTAAACCTCATGGTGGTGGATGGAAGCCTGGAAGGAGAAAGAGAGAGAGACTCAGAGCGGTGCATCATGGACAAATATTTGTACCTGGTTCGTTTTACATCACGTGTCATTGCTTCCGATTTCTTCCGAGCCTTACGAACTCTCAGTTTCTGCTCGAGCTCCGAGTCCACATCACGGTGCTGGCTTTGCGCGCCGAGTCGCGCCACCGGCAATATACGCGCACACCAAACTACTTCTAACCACCCAACCAACACCCAACCGTCAACCTCGGCGCAAATCCACAAGACTTAGCCCACATCGGTCCTGTCCACCTTCGCACTGAAGGGCCGCCAAAACATGAAGAAGAGGTCGGAGGGCACGGGCCACCACTCCCCGCGACCTTGTACACGGTGAGTCCACTTTCGGCTTGTTCCATCCACCCAAACAACGCCAATCCTCATACTCATTGTACGTCCACAGCACCCAGCACAAGTACTTGGCTTGCGCACGCTTGCGCCTCGTGGCGTTAGTATCATTGCTGGGCGATCTCTACATTGAGCTCGATTTGGATGGCGAGCTAGTCATGCTGCATACCCTTCCCGAGCGTGAGTTCACGCTTCGTACAGTGTGTGCAGCTGCGATGGCTGCTCGACATTCACAAACGATTTTCACGCCTCGTGCAATGCGTGGAGCTTGTACTTCGTGCAGCGCCGTCCGATCTCGACGTTTGAAGTCGACCTGCGCCCGTCGTCGCGCCGCCGACGCCTGTGCCTTCGCTTGTATTGGTGAACGGTGGTTTCCACAAAACCCACAGAACCGAGGAAATCTGTTGAACTCAAACCAGTTGACTTAGTAAACTTCCGTGGGAGCCAGCCCCTCCCTCATCCTCAGCCCTTGAGCATCCATTCATTGCGGGGGTATGTCCTGCTCAACCCGCTAAACGACTTCAATTTGAACAGGGTACATCATTTGTAATATGTGTCTAGTACCAAAAAAACCTAACTTCGATGCAACGCCATTTAACACGGCCCCCAAGTTGACCAGTATATGTCTAGTGCTACAGAACTTGTCCCCGACACTACGTAGCACTACAAAACGCTACGAAAATTTATCGGTACTACGTAGTGCTACAAAAGGATCGTTTCTACTACGTGGCACTACGCAGGGCTACAAGCGCTACAAGCGCTACAAAAATTACTTCGGCCGCTACCAAATCCTACGAGAAGAATCCGGTTTTGCTGATGTCGGCGATCGGTCTTTTCGCCTCTTGGATGCTGTCGAAGCACCGAATTCAACTGGCGCAGTCCGCTTTTGAGAGGGCATAAGTAGTGGAAAGGCAGAAGGTCGAAAACGAATATTGTTGAATCCACCTTAATGGCACCTTGGCCGGGGCGATCTCTAGCACAGCCCATATGATTATATAAGCCAAAAAGGCGACATTTTTGGTCGCCAATGATTTGAAAGAGCCGGCAAGCGGCGGGGCACAAACAGGCGAAAAGGGATAATAAAGAAGAATTGGAATTCAGTATTAGTATGTATCTAGTTGGTATCTAGATATCTGGTAGTGGGGCACTTTTTCTTGTAACGCAGAACAGCAGTGAATTATTCCAACCTTGGAAGTATCTGAATCTTGCATGGCTGCCGGTATGAAGATTGAATTTTCGGACGATTATAATGAGTTTATGTATTCAAATGATCAACAGCCGGATTAAGTGGTTACAGAATGAACATGGGGCGCGACATCGGTGGTTTGGGAACTTGTTGGGAACGACTGATCTAGTATTTAGCTGCTGAGTACTTAGTCGTTGGTTTTCAAACATGTAGCCAGTTGTTCTTTCTGGAGAATCAGCAGGAAGGATTTTTTCGAGACGGAGAAATATAGCGATGGGGTTCGGGACGATTAATGGTACGAGGGTTTCCAACTTGGAAAACCCGGGAGATTTACGAAGAAGGAGCATCGTAATCTAATCTTAAAGGAAGAGCATGTGACTAGGCCCAACCAATGAGCGTCCAGCATTTGGTGCTGCTTATATAATCCAAAGCGGACATTTTCGGTCCCCAAGCATGTTTTGTATGCCGGTTCCCGGCTACAGTAAAGGGGGAGCTTGCCCAATCTCAGCTGCATTCCAGTACTAGCATGCACAATCAATTTTGATCCTCTCCCTTCCCCCGCAAAGACTCCGCTGTGGCCAGCTACTTGCAATCAACCAACAAATCCAAATTTCAGTAGATCTTCAAAGTAACACCTTATTTTCTAATTGTAGCAGATTGACTTCTTAATTTTTTCTGGTGAGATGTACTGCCAAGTCAACTCTCACAAGAAGCCATTCTACGATAGGATTTCAGACGCTGAGTTGTTGACCGAGAGTTACCGACGGCGATCCGAAATATTCCGATCAAAGTGCCTCTGATACCATCAAAGTGCCTTTGCACAGCCATCGGTTTTTCGGGATCGGTAAGCTCCCCCAATAACAC
Source organism: Mycena crocata (assembly GCA_029281795.1). NCBI lineage: Eukaryota > Fungi > Basidiomycota > Agaricomycetes > Agaricales > Mycenaceae > Mycena > Mycena crocata. The sequence continues at coordinate 320,087 of JARJCP010000072.1, forward strand.
AAACAGTGCCTGTTTGTGAATTTGATCTGCGAACCTCACATACCGTAAAGCTAGGAAACTGCAAACATTTCCCGTTGTGGGAGCTCACTGATTGCATGATCCAGGGACTAGTATTCTGCGGTATCATCGCAAGCGTGGGCTGCGAGTGCGACTCTCGGATTCAACGAAGCATACTGGTTCAGAAGTGTTCTCAACCAAAGCATCAGCGCTCATGTTTCATTCATCCTCTGGAGCGACATCGCAGTCCCATGACCCAGACTCGCCTGAAGCTGAAGGGTCAAGTATGAGCTCGTGCAAAGCGATGTATAGTAATGTACATGTATCGTTACAAATATCCAGCTAATGTGTACCACTCTGACTTGCCTCCTCCTCGCGCAACACCCTTCTGGCCTCCACCAACGCCTCGCCAAGCAGATTCAACCCCCACTGGTTCCCACTGCGCGAAATCGCGTTCGCCTCGCTGCACCCGATCCCCCAGATCTTGTCGTAAGGGCTCGCCTCGACGAGCATCGTGTCCCCCGTCGCGAACAGCTTCTGTCGTAGGTCCGCGTTTTGGCGGAACTTGTGTATGGTCCCCTCCGTGACGATCCGCTCACGGTGCTGCACCCACACATCCTCCTTGAAGTTCTTCACCTTCCGCCCAAGCGCCTTGACGCGCGCCATGTCTTGTTTGGCCGTGCCATTGATGGAGAGCACCTCCTGTGCTACGTCTGAGTCTTCGAATAAAAGCGCTTTTTGCTGCGCGTATCGAGACATTTAACTTTCGAGTTCCTGTACTACAGAATGTTCGAACACTAACCAGCATCATCCAGTGCTCGTTCGAGAGAAATGTTATCTCCTGGTCGACACCATCCATGCTCACTGTCGTGGTAAAGGATGCAGGATACCACTGAGATGCCCACCCGCTGTAAAGTGTTCATACAAGGCAATCGCGACCATTCGAAGAAAGAAACTTACTTCACGTGGTTCGTCGACCAGAAGAAAGTGTAGTCAGAGGCCGCGCGGGGCATTGTGCAAGGCTACGTTCGAGCAAATATAGAAAGGCTGTACTTCAAGACGTTGTTGCACTTATAATGACTTTGTTATGACTCGGATTTTCGAGTGACACCTTTGACAGGGGGCGCTTGCGAGGAAGTCATTTTGCCTGACTCAGATGCCAACGATCGCTTTGACATTTCCAAATCTGGAACCCAAGCACAGCAAAAAAAAACTATGCAAGCAAAAAATACATGTTCTTTCCCTAAAGAATTCTCCACATGGCAATCCCGCTTCGCTCCTTATCGATCTCTTTCTTCACCTCCTTACTATCCCCGCTGCGAATCGCCGCGGCCACGAGCAGCCCAAGCGCTGACTTGAGCGCCTTCCGCCCGTCCATATCGCTGGGTTTCTCTGGGTCTCCCGACACCACGACGCGCTCCCAGTCGACGCACATATCAAGGTACTCAAAAAATACGTTAACAATACCACCAAACTTGCCCTGAGACTCGGCATTCGTGCTGTCCGCCTCGGGATCATCCGCGGGAAGTGGGACCTTCCACAGCTGCTCAAGTGTGAGGGAGTCCCACGCGACGAGCGGCGCGCCAACCTTGACCGGCACTACAATCGCGGGGCAACCGTTGAGGAGGATGTAGTTGATCACACTCTCGGACGGCCGTGCGGATGTCGTCCAAAGCGAGCGGTGCGGCTTGAGCCCGACACAGACGATGACCATGCGCCGCGGCGTGGGCGGCGGTGGCAGGGACGCAAGGGTGTGCTCGGGCTCGGAGGGCGAGGGCGGCCGTGAGCGCAGGAGATTGCTGAGCGAAGACATCTTCGGGAGTGATGGCATTTTTGGAAGCGACAGGTGGTGCCCGTGTTCTGCCTCTGCAGCGGGCGCAGGGGCAGGCGGAGGTGCGGCGCAAAGCGCGATAACCATAGCCGACTCGGCGAGCAGAGTTTCCCCAATTCTATAGTCTCCTGGTTCCGAGATGAATATTTACGTCGATGGTCAAGAAAGTGAGCTCACCGTCAAGGAAGGGACCGTGACAGAAAATAATGTCCGGCTTCATCGTCCGGGGTATAATGGGCCTTCGCCCACTCGCAAACAGGTAGGGCGAGAACCAACCCTTCTCTATGGCCAAATAATCCTTGACCGTCGCGAAAAGTGAATTATCCCTGAACCTCGTTAGCCGGAGAAGATTTACAACAAACCGCACCTACTTGTGTACGCTACTACGATAGAATCCGAGCGCCGCATCCGTCACCGTCATCTTGTACTTGAGCGTGATAAGCAGCACCTTCACGCCGGTGGTCTCGAGCCGCTTGTTGTGAATCGGAATAACCGCTTTGATGGGCTTGTCTATAACTAGATCGTTCGCAACGTTGGCGGTCAGGGAGAACCCGGCATGTAGCCCGACTTCCACTAGAATGGAATCTCCAAACATGGAGATGACCTCTGCCGAGACTCCTCCCCAGACGGGAGCCGCAACAACCGCCATTCCGCCCTGCAGCCACTATTAGGACGAGGACAAAAAATATATGGCTCAACTAACCGTCGCGGCGATGACTGTGTGGACCGCGAGATCGCGAAATCGGATACAGGGGAGCAGGAGCGGCGACGAATCACCCCACTGAGGGCATATTTAGCATCGAGTAGATACATACTCTCCCGCAAAGTGTTTCTTGGTATCACTTGGGCAATTCTTCTTTTGGGAGGCCACTACAACACCACTTACCGGCGAAAGACACACAACAGACGTCCCTGCGGCGCGTAGAGACTCGTAACTCGACATGACGATCCGCCCCGTCATCGACTAGCATCCACCACCGTTAGAGCAGCCCAACTGGTGAAGCGCGCTGGGACGACTCACCCCGACGAGCTTCCTCACGATCCATGGGGCCGATTTCTCCTGTTCGTCGTGCGATTCATCTGGGACCGAGGCAGGGTCGATGGGTCCCAGGGCTGACATCGACGCATCTTTCGACATTATTGTTATTCCCACTGAGCAGCTGTCGTTATGTTTCGAATTCCGTGGTACAGAGAGAGGCTCGGGAGGAAATAGCGCCAAGTTGTGCTCCACAGCCCTAGACAATGTATATCAATGGCTATTTTTTGTTCGTCGCGCCCATAATGATAATCAAAGGACGGGTCGTCGTGGTCACCATGACGCGACGTGCACGGGATCCGGAGAAAGCCAAGTGCGGAGCTACATGAATGAGGGTATGGATGCGAGGTATCGCAAACTTGACTGGTAGATCCTTCACACTCGGAATAAATTTCGCAACAATCAAGGCGCGTTGAGGCCTCTGTCATTTCTAGCGTCTAACAATACAACAACATCCACCACAACTCCCGACAGCTCCATCACCCGAGCAGCTTCTCTGCCTTCGGAGACATATATCTAGTCTCCACGGAACGAAACACGACACATCCACGCAGTATAATGTAGGACGTTGAAGATCCCGTTTTGATTGGCGAGGGCTCGTTGAGGCCGTCTAAGAATAACAGCCATCTAGTAACTGTACAAGGCGTCAGCTCATCTGTGTAGGGGTCTACCGCGGAGGTACGTACCGGTAGTGGTTCGCCTTGTACGGTCCGTTGACGGGGAGGTCGAGGGTAGCTCGCCTGGGTGTCGCTCAGGACGGTGAGCTTGACGTTGAGCTGGGCCAAGTGAGCGCGGGCGACCTCCTCGTCGAGCTCCTTGGGCAGCATGTGCACACCGAGAGGAAACTTCTCGGGGGTGGTCCAGAGCGCGATCTGGGCGAGGACCTGGTTGGCGAACGAGCACGACATGACGAACGACGGGTGGCCGGTGGCGCAGCCCAAGTTGACCAGACGACCCTCAGCGAGGAGGATGATGTGGCGGCCGGAGGCCATGGTGAAGCGGTCAACCTGGGGCTTGACGTTAGACACCGACTTGGCGTTGGCCTTGAGCCATGCGACGTCGATCTCAACATCGAAGTGACCAATGCTGGATGGACGTGAGCTCGGAACGCGACAGTCCGTGGTGGCAGACTTACTTGCAAACAATGGCATCCTCGGGCATGACGGAGAAGTGCGCGCCAGTGATGATGTCGCGGTTACCGGTGGTGGTGACGAAGAGGTTGGAGCGGTGAGCGGCATCCTCCATGGTGGTGACCTCGTAGCCGGCCATCGCAGCCTGGAGGGCGTTGATGGGGTCGATCTCAGTGACGAGGACACGGGCACCGTAGGAGCGGAGGGACTCAGCGCACTGGAGAAGTATCAGTATAAGATGAAATGAAAGGGTTGTAAAACGTACTCCTTTGCCGACGTCTCCGAAGCCAGCGACAACAGCGACCTTACCAGCAAGCATGACATCGGTGGCGCGCTTGATTCCGTCGACGAGCGATTCACGGCATCCGTAGTAGTTGTCGAACTTGGATTTGGTGACCGAGTCGTTGACGTTGATGGCGGGGATCTTGAGCTTGCCGTCACGGAAGGCCTTGTACAGGTGGTGGACACCGGTGGTGGTCTCCTCCGAGACACCGTTAATGCCTGAGGGAAGAGAAGGTGCAAGCTCAAGATGTGAAGCAGTACAGTAAAGAAAACATACCAGAGAGGTACTGGGGGAACTTCTCGTGGACGATGTTGGTGAGGTCACCTCCGTCGTCAAGGATCATGTTGAGGGCCTTGCCGTCCTTGAAACCAGCAATGGTCTGCTCAATGCACCAGTTGTACTCCTCCTCGGTCTCGCCCTTCCAGGCGAAGACGGGGACACCAGTTGCGGCAATACTATTTGAAACAAGAAAAAAAATTGATGGATCAGTCAACGTGCGTTGATCGGGAAGCCAACGTACGCAGCGGCGGCGTGGTCCTGAGTGGAAAAGATGTTCTGCGGACGGTGTTAATTGTGGGTCAAAAGCGTTGAGAGTGAGAAAAGACATACGCAGGACGACCAAGTGACCTCAGCACCGAGGTGGGTCAGCGTCTCGATGAGGACGGCGGTTTGGATGGTCCTTGATAAGCTTATAAGTCGATTTCACTGGGCAGAAGAGATGGATCTCACATGTGGAGGCATCCAGCAATGCGGGCGCCTTTCAAGGGCTGAGCAGCTCCGTGCTAAGGCCGATGTGAGTTATCGATCAAGTGAATCGAAAGCTAGAAAACGAACCTTCTTCCTCAAGTAAATGAGACCGGGCATCTCGTTCTACGGGCCACCAGTCAACGCTGCAACGGATATAACAGAAAACGAGAAAAAGACCTCTGCAATCTCGATCTCCTTGCGACCGAACGCAGCGAGAGAAACATCTGCAACGAGAGTCAGCACAGAGAGTCAGAACAGTGGAATATATGCTCACCAGCGACCTTGAAGACCATTTTTGTGAAGAGAAAGTGGAAGTGGGAGAAGAAAAAAAAAGATGGTGATCGATGGCCTGATCTCGGCTTTAATACTGCTTCATGGCCTGATTCGGCGGAGTTTGAAAATCACATCCACTTTCAACACCGCGACGGCTGCCCCACTCTGAGCGCCTCTCGTCCTTTGCTAATTCGATACGATAATGCAGGTATATGTTCTCCTAATCAACAGGGCCAAAGGCGACACATTTGACGTAAAAAAACACGTTGGAACCCGAATACCGCAGAACCCAAGATTCGACTTCAGCCTGTATGGATATCGAGAAATAGCAAGTCTTTGAACTGGTTGGGTGCAACATGCGTAACGGTTTCAGCCGCTGTGGATCGAACCCAAGTGAAACTTCCGCTCTCTCTACCTTCGACGACGGAACGTTTCAGGACACATGTGCCACATGGCTACGAGCCTTGAGGAATCATCCGTGGGATGTTGCACTGGTGTTTAAATACCTCTCAGATATTTCAGGGCATCTCACTCCCCACAACGGTTGTGTTTTCACGCGTGGGTACGTTCTATAGCGGGACACAGCAAAAATAACGCAGTGAGTTCAAGAGGAAGTGCCAATTTGAACTTACTGATGTTGGTTTTCTTTCACGATGAAGTCGTCTTGGAAGCGTCGAAAGGTCTGATCCAACTTGGTACTGAAAGGCTCCGAAATGAATGTCTCTTAAAATATCATGTCGCCGCCAAGTTCTCTGCTTCGTGATTGCGGCGGTACCACTGATGAGGTTCAAAGCCTTGTGAACGAGAAACTTGGCAGTGACAAGGTTCGGAGGGTGCTATTCCTTCTCATTCAACATCTTAACCAGATCGAACACTTCGGGCACCTCATTATTTATGGTTCAAGTCCAAAACCCCATGTCGCATTGATCAGATGGACCCCCGCGTGGCAGGCGGGCAATCTGAGAAGATGGCATTCGCTCCAAAAAAAGGAAACATGGCTTTCTATTTCTCGCGGGTATCCATTCCAACATTGTGCTATTTACCGGCCTGGCGGAGTGATCGGAACTATGTTGAAAACAGCAGAACGCGGTGAGTTAGGCACTTCCCACTCTCCGTTCGTTCCGGTGGAAGTTTACAAGATACTTTGACCGGTCTTGAATGGAATGGCTCAACGTCGACGCACTCTGACTAGTTTTATAGGCGGCTAGTCGTTTAAATTTCTCTACAGGTACTGCGATAATATTGATTTAAGAGATAACTCAGTGATTCAACAGTTGTGACATCGTACCTTCTTATGGTCGACTGGATGGGCAGTTCTTTTCGCTTTTCTGAATCTTTTGACAGACACCATGCTCGTGCCCCGTTGAACCTTCGTCTCTGAGAGTTATTTCCTTTACGGTCCAAGCGTCGTTGAATCGTTGGAGTAATCCACCTCGTCGATCATCGTGACCTCCCTGATTATTCTCCGAACTAGTCTTAGCTCCTTAGTTGTATGTATTGTTCTGTTCAGTTGACACGAGAATATATTACCCGCTGGTCACTCTGATCCTCGACAGGAAAAAACCTCTCATGCGCATATCAAACCAACACATTTCAATCACGGTAAATGGCGCGCGCAACGAGAAACGAATGAATTAAGAAAATTCAGAAAGAAAAATAAACCGCTTCGGGCTGTTCGGGTAAATCACGTGCTCAGAATGGACGGGAGCAATTCCAATTCTTTCCTGGCCTTGATCCATTCCGGGTCCACTCTACTGTTCTGCACTCGAAAGGGCTGCGCGACGCATTGAAGGGGATGGCCGAAACGCCCCGATCTGCAGAGCCAGAGACCAAGTGTCGCATAGCAGAGATCACACAGTACAGCTGTGTCCCCAAGAAAAACCGTCTCGGCCGTTCTTTCGTTCACTGCGTACCCATCCCACGCCTGTTTCGCATGTAAGTTCTTGACCGTTTCTACCTGTCTTTCCCGGCCTGTGTCTATCTCCTATAGATGTCCCGATCGGCCTATGGTGGAGGTGACACGCGTGCTGAACATAGATTTGACCACCGGTTACGTGCAGATGCCCAAGAGCCTCGAGTAAGCGCATGTCCTGCTCGCGTGGCTAGTCAATTTATTCATCGCAGAGAAAAGCTTCCTACCGGGAAGGCATGGCGTGACGTGGTTAGACACGACTCCAGTATCGAGGACGAATAATCTTGTTACGCTGTCCCCCTTCAACGGGTTCGGATACCGTTTCCACAAATGCCAACAGTTGGCCCGTAATATATTCTCTTCCAATACGCCACCTTCACGTCCATCGCGTTCGACTTCAAACCTTCGTACGTCGCGTCGCACTACTCGAGTGTTGGTTTCTGGCTCTGAGTAGCGACGAGGCTTTCTCAACTATCGTACGGGACCAAGTGCTAACTGCTTTCGCCTACCTGGAAGAGATTGCAAGAGTGAGTTTCCTTGACTCCTACGGGCCGGCAGAACGATCGAAGATGACGCTGCACCTCCGGTGTCACATCAGCGTCGGTTGGCCGGAGCGATCAATTAAACCTGTGCGAAACAGTTCTTTATTTTGCTCTCGAACATTTTCTCAATGGGCCTCAGGCTTCGGGGATCTCTTTCCCGGACTTAGGCAGAAGCCACTCGTCCACCCGGCAACCAAGATGCTGAGAAAAATGATACTTCAGCCATGATTTTAACAGAAAACATGAGATTGACTGGCAGCCTCAAAAATAAATTTGCTTCCTTTTCGCAGGCGCAAGGAAAATGCCTAGAAACGAGATGTCCGCCCGAGCCTGAAGTGTCTACCCAGGCCAGTACAGAGATGACGGGTTTTGACTTGAGCGGGCTTTCTAATTCCGAAGTTTCGATCACGGAATCCCGAGACAGAACCTCAGCGTTCGACGGTGGTTGTAGCAGGAGTGCGGTAGTGGGGAGCGTATGCTACGGTCAAAGGCTTCCGGTGCAGCACGCGGACACGACTGCCCTACTGCAAAGAGACGATAATCATGATCCTTCGATAGGGTGTCGTGCGTCGCTGAGGTACCGCAGCGGTTTATGCTCCACCAACAACTTCTTTGGCTCGAGGCAGCACAGCGCCGAGTTGGAATCATTGCCATCCGCCAACCCCGAGTGCAGTTCGGGTAGGATTTGATGAAGATTTTCCTCGACAAGGCAAGAGCGGTGCATCCGCGCATCAGGCCCATCCCTGATTTGATTATGATTATCAGCAGGCGCGCTTGCGGGCAGCGTACCACCCGGAAACCCTGAAGGATATGTATCCGGAATATCAGCTTCGATTTGTTCGCAGAGAGAGCAGATAATATGATAGTATTACACTCGAGCGATTGTTGGATGGCGAGCTCGACGGCCACTGTTGCCATTCTCAACCGACAGACACAAGTTCGCCGTCTGTTGCCGCGGATGACGGTGAGGCTAATAGCCGTGTGTTCCTGAAAATCGAGCGCAAATCCGAGGATTATATTCCTACGCAACCAGGCCGGGAGGCGCAAGAGGCCGCCTTGACAGCGCTAGCAGACTGTCGAGAAGGTTGAAAGATGAAAACATGTGCGAGTCTCTTTGTGTGTGACTGTTTCCCGGAATAACCCAATCCGACCATGTCCCCACGTTTACCTCCGTCTCAAGCCTTTCAGCGTCGGCTATGGAAGATGATCTTCCGTTAATTATGGGCTAGACTGTTAGGATCTGTGATCAACGCGTCCTTCATCGGTCGGTCTCTCCGTCGCTGAGCAGGATGTGATCATCGCTGTACAGCCCGTTGTGGCCACATCCCATGTCGCCCTTAACGACAACCTCCTCGCATCCATCGCCCAGGTAGCTAACAGTGTTTTAAAGCCAGTGCCGCTTCGTTGTCGGTTTGATCCAAAGCCTCTTCGTCGTCCTCCTGTGATCTGCACCGCCCAAGCACTTATGCTCAACAATTCTCAAGATCACTCGTTCCAGTGGACCCAGTACAATAACTCTCATGGCCGGCCTGATATTAAAGAGGAACAACTTCCGGAGCCCTTCTCTTTGTTATCTCCTCCCTCCTCTCCTTTGCTCCCTCTTACGAGCAGTTCCTCCCTCGTGTCGTGCCGCAGACGGTCTACCTCGGGATCCACAAGTAGTCCCAAACGCGTCCGACCTTACCCACCACTTCCACGCGAAACTCGTTCACGTATAGACGATTCAGATATGGCAACTACTCCCGCATTATGGTCCTCCAGTTCGCGGGGCGGTAGTTCTAGAGCCAACGATAGACGGGCGTCCGAGGGAAATCAGCAGCTCATGTACAACTCCTCATATGCTTCGATGCCCGTGAGTCGCGCTTTTGACGCGTTCTTTGTTTCAGCGGCGCTGACGTCCTTAGCAGATGTACCACCGCCCATCAGAAAATGACGAGCATAGATCCCCATCTTCCGGTTCCAGCGGGACATCAAGCCTGACCGGCGCGATGGGAGAAACACACGTGTCTTCGCATTCACGACACTCTGGATCTCCTCCCGGGGACGCGCTGTTCAACATGACGATGGGTCAGCCCGTCGGGTGGGCCCAAGCGCAAACACCGATGATGGCTTCACAATCATCCTACCCTGGAGTGGCTGGAAATCTGTCAGCTGGTCCCTACTTTGACCCGTCCCAGGGCCCTTCCTCGTACCATGGCCAGTATCGAAACTCTCCCGAGTCGCTATCCCCGCCCTCTCCTTTTACGACGCCGTCTTTTAACGACCCTTTCCGTCCTAATTCCGCCAACTACCCCTCGACGAGTGCCGCATATCCACCTGCAACTCCGCAGGACGAGATCCGCCTTCTGCGCAAAAAAATCCGCGATCTGGAGCAGGCAAACGAGCGCGCGCGCCAGCAAGTCAAGGCTCTGGAGTCTGGCTCTGCACGCCGCGCGCACCCTGCAAGCGGCCTCCCGTCACCCATGACGACCCCTCCCTCGACCGCGAGCTTCCAGGCATCATGGAAAGCTCGCACCGAAGCACGCGTCCGGCAATTCTGCTCGCTCAATCGTGCCGGCAACGCGCTCTGCGCCTGGCACGATTCGCGGCGAGAGCGGCGCGTCCACCCCCCACGCATGGCACCAGCCGGCTACCTCAATTGTGGGTGCACCTACGAGGAGGCGCTCTTCGAGGAGAGCCTCTCGCGGCATCACGTCGGGAGCTACCTGCCTGGGGATTCCGTGCGCATGGACCCCGCGCTCCGGAACCCGCTGCTGAAGCTGCTGCAAACAAGATACAACTACAAGGATGGTGACTTCGAGCGCGATCCGCGTACGGGGGACTGGGTGCCTGGCGAGGGCCCCGCCATCTGGGAGCAGCAGATCCAAGCCGGTGCGCCTAACCCGAGACGGGACCGTCGTTAATGACATGACAATGGACTAGAACTTACGTTACTCGGACTGAACTTTTTAGCATCATAATTGCCCCCCTACATTCCTGTCGCTCCCCTCCCTCTGTAATTGTGTGTACCATACTGTCCTATTATTTGTTGTAGAACATACTACTTACTCTACTCCCCGCACTGTACTAAATACATTACATCAGTCTTACTTTACCCTAGTACGAATTCGCTCATTCGTTCGCCTATTCAGCGTACCCGGCGAGTTGCCGCCAAAATATAATCACTTACATGTGCACTGAACCTTGACATTGGCTTATGGCTACGACTTGACATTGGCTACTCAAAGTCACATCTTGACCTGAACCAAAAACAATGACGACAGCTTTTTTGCAAGACAAAGTTCCGGATAAATGAGACGTCCCCACACTATAACTTGTACGCATATCGGCTCTTGCCCTTCTCGAGACCCTGCAGAATTCAAGTTCAAAAAATTAAACGAAGTATAAAAAGCGTACTCGGAGGTATGCTGGACTAGAAAAAATTGAGATAGGATTCACGTCAGAGAAATGGCTGCTCTATACCGTGCTTGGATTTTGGCAACATATGCCAGACATTTGGGTCCCGCCATCTTCAAGAGTGCGAGTCCTTCCAAGGGAAACGACATGGCAAAGTCGGCGGCAGTCGGGCTAGCACCGCCGGCAAACCACTCCACTTTCTCGAGATGTGCTTCCACCTAGAACGAATAAGGGATTAATTTGGAAAAGGAATTTTATCGCTGTACAAAAGCAGCAAATTTCCGGATTTCCGGGTCAATGCGTTGTTTTTGAACCTGACCGAAGAGAGCAGTGGCTGTCGAGCGGATATCCTCCGGCATAAACCTCGGATAACTAGCGAAAATAAGCCGCTGAACGAGTAGCGGCATCAAAGAGGCCTCTGCAAAATGCGTGACTGAAAAAGGTTAATTTACAACCGCAACAACCTGCGTGCGCTTACAGTACAAGTTGTTGATGTATTCCGGTCCAGACGAAGGGGTCTGCAGTCTTCCATCCTTCGAGTATATTTTGATAAGATACTCTTAAGAGTAGATTGGCACTCGAATTCAAAGACACCGATGCGATTAATTACCTATGATCGCGGTGCTCTCAGCCAAAGTAACGTCCCCGTCCGTTATTACTGGTGATTTTCCCAGAGGCGTTACCTCAAACAAGGCCTCTGGAGCAAGCTGAGTCTCCCGTGAGTCAGAATCTCTGCAGTTGCAACTGCTGTACTGACCCCAACAGAATTTCTCTGATATTGTTTGACTTCATACGGTGTTCCGAGTTCCTCCTACTTTCCCTTGAGCGCCGGACATTGACGGGGAGATACGGATACGAACCAGTAGCCACAAGATGCGCTGAGAGCGGGAGTTGTTCAGATGGTGGACGACTATCATGGCAGTTGGTTGTAAAAGTGTTGTAAAAGGATCTAACAGGATCGACGCGGGTTACGGAAGTACAATTACCGATTCCCCATTCAGCGCGATTGTGGTCCCGGCCGGCGGCTCCCAACGGCTTTCTTGAAGTTTCTCGCCTCGACGACGATGATCTAAAAGAGAAAGCCGCTTTTCTACAGGTGCTATGGCGACTCGCGTCCTTTTAATTCTCCGGCTATCACTCTGCTGTGCAGCTTTCTCGTGGCCCCGCCAAATTTCGCACCTGAACGTCGCCGGAAACACAAGTACACTCGCACTTTTCTCTCTTACCGACGCCATGTCTCACTGCGGGCGCTGTTCTAGTCCATGCCGAACCAGTCGAGGATGAACTCACCGGTCTGCTTGCCAACCATGGTACACGCACGGTCTTTCGGCGTCTGATTCCGTTAACGATCAGCGGCAGCTGCCCTTGAAAGCTATTCGCGGCGTCCCGATTGTTTTCGGCGTGTTGCTGCGACGATACGATTACGATGCGGTGAACTAGAGATGGACGAAGATGAGAGGGTCAAGGGTAATCCCGGTTCTTCGTCACTGATCCCACAAGACTCAATTGGATAGCGGCTATCTCGATGACGCTCTGCGAGCTCGCGACGGCTACACACCACTCAATTCCTCTCGAATGTGCATCTTTTACGGTGGACTCCGAGTCTCCACCGATGCAGATCCAGGGAGAATGCGTCGAGTTCGTTTCCTCTGGTAAATGGCCCACATTCCGTGCCTCATGATGATCACAGTGCACTTTCGAGAAGCGCACAATTTTGGTCAAGTTATTCAGGTTATCTGCGTGAAGTTCGCAAGTCGCCTTTCCTTTCGAATATTCATACAGCAGACCGGTTTTTCGTTTCTTTTCATAGCTCAACTCTGCTTCGCTTTTCGCCGCTGGAACGACATAGGTAAAACAGCTGGGCATTTCTTATTGAACAATCGACCCATTTGTTGCAGATACGGCCAAGGATATTTATAAGAACTCGACGTTAGAGTCCATGACACTCATCCGCTTAATTTTGGCCCGCGAACAAGCGGACGTTGCAGGAAAGAAGCGTTGGGATACGCAGATTTCAGTCAGTGCCCGCGGCGCCAGCTTTTCTCCACCTGAACGGAGTTGTAGGAGCTGGAAGATGTCTCCAAACGTTTGATAGCCATGTCGAGCCAGATGGACGTCGCACTGAATGCCGCGACTCCGCGATTAGAAACTGAATTGACTATGGTTGAATATCTCAATCCGCTTACATACCACGCCTTACAGTTATTTTCAGATCATCGAGGCATTCAAGTCTGGACTGACGGATATTCAACTCAATCACAGGGTTGAAAATTCACGAATGATTGACCAGATCAACTCCGAACTCCAGCTTATTTCGCAGCGAGTAAGTGTCCGACCTCGTACCGTTTCCATGCTTAATTGCGTGTTGAAGCATGCCCATTTCTTAAACGAGATTGTCCATTTCTTTCAAGAATCCCTTGCAAACGATTTAAACAACGCTTTGTCTCCGTTTCGAACGCAAAGTATGCAGGCTCTGGATGTTGCTGTACGTTTGCATTTTTTGCAGGAAGGCTACAGCTGACAGCTGATAGAATTCCGCGCAGGAGCGGTGGGTTGACTTGACGATCCAAATCAGTACAATGCAACAGGTCACATCGTTACACTTTCGTGGTAAATTTCAACCAACATATTCTCCAGAAAATCCTGGAACTCTCTGAGAGCGTGGGAGACACCATTATGACCTTGGAAGCTTCGGTGAAACAAGCCCAAGCTGTCCACGATGCTCAGATTGATGCATCTCTTTCTGCCTCACATCTTGGGGAAACACTCGCTCGATTAACCGCCACGACTCAAGACTCGTTAGATAAATTTAATGCATCTGCAACTTTACTTACGCAAAGCCTTTTCCCTCGCGGGGGTCTTGCAGAAATCATGAGACTGATGGAAGTATTTCTGCACAGTAATAATATTTCAGCATCCCGTATACTCGTCCACTCACTTCTTTCCGCAGTCGACCCGTCCACTCTCTCATATCTGCGCCATCTTCCGGTCTTTCCTGCCGTCTCCATACTCCTCAGTGTCCTGATCTACCTGATACGTTCGTCGTTTTCCGTACTAATGGTGAGTTGATGGTGGAAAGTGTTCTTCCCTCGATTAACAACCACCAGAGCATCGCGCTGCTGTTCTTATCCTTGCGCAAGTATATTGTTAAACCCATAATGGATCAAGAGGCTTCCGCGTACGTTATGAAGCTATTCACAACCTTCTATAATTGACTGGCGCAGCAATAAATCATGTCACGATATGTTGAACAGCCAACCGCTTCCGACGCGAATACGAAGAGATGCTGAAATAATACCGCCACCTAGAATTCGAAAATATTCTCTAATACCCGATAGACTGTGCAAACACCCCTCCCGTTGACTAAATGTATTTCCTAGCATTGATAAATTAAAATAATGAGCAAACATTCAAACTGGCGGCGATAGTCGGAACGATCGGAGTATGACGGAGATAAGATAAGACCATCGAGATGTTTGGTTCGTCGCGGCTTCGGTTGCAGATCCTAACAACCTGACGCCATCAACTGCTTAAGCTTAATTCGCGAGGACGTCCCAGTTGTTCCCTCTCGGCCATCCAAATACGCTACCATTCGGGAAGGGGCGTCATAAACTATCTCGTGACACCGACCTACTGCAGACCAGCGTTTTTTGGATGCCCCAGCGGCCTTGTACAAGATGACGAGCAACCCCCCCGCGCGTCGCCACCGCCTTGTACGGTCCCCTTCAGAACGCTGTTTCTGTATGATTTCTCACCTAGAAACTCAGCCCTCATCCGTTAAACCGCCCACTGGTTCCGCGGTTGATGCTTCAATAACCAGAAATGTCGAAGTAGCAAATGGAATTGTGCTTGGTACGGAGGTGCGTAGAATACATTGTAGACGATCTCAAGGTTTGGGGTCACGAAGAACCTGCCAAACCCATTTGCTTCTACGGCCATGCTGCTATACTTTGCCTTGAACTCACTTCTCACTTCAGACTGCGCGAACGAGCAAAGCGGACGATAAACAAGTCGTGAAGGTCCCCGTTGATGCAGTAAGCATAGTACACCCATCCCACGCCGATAGAACCAACGCTCTGCTAGGATTTGCGAACTAGGGCAACCATCAACGAGGTTTGCCAATTGTTCCTGCAGAGGCGATGTACATGGGGTCCAAGGTGTCATCGCATCCATATACGTCCGCCCACTGAAAGCCAGGTTTGTCGCCTCCTCTTTTCGATTCAGCTATTGAAATTATACCCAGCCCAAGCAATCCAAGGTTGGTTTGCCCCATAGAGTCTGCCCTGTACCCGGGTTTGACTAGCGATGGTAGAATCCGCTGGATTTGCCTTCTCAGGCGGCTATTGTCGTGCCGATAGATCCCTACGTCGTAAAACTGCCCAACAATGGTTTAGAAAGAGGCAGTGATCAGGCAAGGACTCACCCCTCTACCAATTCACGGACTGACGTCTTCTCAGACAACCTCGGCTCGCTTCAGGGCTCACAGCGCGTGCGTTATCGATTTGACGCATGACTCCAGTCCTCCGGTCGTTCGGCTCCGCCGGCCAGACCCCCCGCCCGAGAATCCGAGTCAGAACAATATTTCAAGCATGTACCCATACGACGAGCTATCTTGGGATGAGCAGACGAATTTCTGGGGCGTGAAACACGAGGGCAGTTCTTGGGCCAATGCAAGTTTCTCGTCCGACGATAGTTTCACAACTGAAAGTTCTTCCGTATGTATAACTCTTCTGTGAAAAGCTCGTCTTGACACCACATATTAGGCAATGTCTGTGGGCGCAATTTCTTTACACTCTTCTTCGGGTCCACGTCAACCGCCACCGAGGACGAAACACCCGCCTCCCCCGTTCCGCGAGATCTGTCGGAAATGGCTGCGGAACAGTTGTTATTATGGGTACAGCTGCAAATTCGTGCACGAAGACTTGGATTACGACGTGCGTTGGCTTTCCAAACATACCTCTGAAAGCAAGCTGACATCATTCTCAAGTATCCACCCGAACCAGTTCCTTTACCACCTTCGCCGCCTGAACCGCAATTCACGATCATCGTTCATGATCACACCAAAGTCAGAATCGGTTCGGGCTTCGAGATCTACGAGGTGACTACGAGTGTGGAGACCCCGTGGATCGTCCTCAGTAACGTTCCCGCCCGTGTGAAAACAATGGCCATAAACAACCTTCTCTCTCCCTTTGGGTCGGTGCTAGACATCAAACTCCCCGCCGTCTCCAAGGACATCATGACTGTCAAGGCGCGGTTTTCCACCCATGGCGAGGCACTGAAAGCCAGCACTGCCCTCGATGGTTCCACGGCTTTCAAGACCCGAATTACGGCGCGCATTCCTGTTAACTCGCGGAATGGGATGGTTTCCTTCCAAGATTGCTCAGTGCGAATACAGTGGGAGGCTCCGCAGAAAGTGGCATATGGAGGTTATCCGAGTCTTGAACGAGCGCAGGAGGCCATCGCGGCCACGAAACTGCCGTGTGGTGACTATTTTGTCTCCGCGTTCATTCACGTTGGGCTCCCTTCCATCGGCACTGTCACGGTCAAGTTTTTGAACTTGCCACCCAGTGCCGACGAGAAGTGGATGGAGCGCTTCAGCCGACCACAAGATCTCATGTGGGAACGACCGAATTACACCACTCTGCCCCCCGCTGTAGAGGGTATAAAACGTCTTCTTCGTGCCCTCGGAGACTTCTTGGAGTTCGATGTTCTTCCTCCGCCATACTCCCACGGCCTGGTTCGAGCATGGGCCACATTCTCCACCTCCTCAGCCGCTGGCGTCGCTGCTGCCACACTTCATGGCCGGAAACCGGGTTTCGTGGGTAGAACGAGAATCTTTGCACACCACCTTCGAGTTCTCTCGTACAGCATACAACTGAATGAATATGAGAGGGATGCGAAGCTCATCGACGCTTTGCGCGAAGCAACGTTCCGGGACAGCGCGATGTCTGTCGTTGTGCGCCGCTTGCCAACGCACGTACAGATCAGGCTGTCGGCGCAGGGAATCAAGGCCCTCGGCTGGCTCAAGGCTGAGTTTGAGACTATCTCGCGCGGTGAAATTCTTCGCCGCAACGGAGTAGCTGCGTGGGACGCCTTTTTTCTAGCCCAGTCGGGATGTCGTATTTGCGGAGTGTAATGGCGAATGACCCTCGCATCAGGATCGAAATTGACGCCGTTAGACGTATTTTGAAGCTCTTCGGTGCCCCTCCTGCGCGCGCTGCAGCGCGATCCATGCTTCTCCAAAAGATGTCGGATCTGAAGACTCAGCAAGTCCGGAGGATACGCGTCCCTGGACGTGTCGTCAGTGCGTTTGTGGCTACCCAGCTGGGACGACTGTGCGAGAAATTCGGCGCGGAAAATATTTTCGTCGATATTTGGGAGCGCACAGTGACGCTCCGAGGCGGCGACGCCTTGTATGAGGCCGGGGTCGAGGCGATCCACCAGGCCCAACAATCTCCGCTGGCCCAACGCTCGTATCATCGAAATACCGTTGAGTGCCCGGTGTGCTTTAATGAGGTCGTTTCCCCCATCACTATGCGCTGTGGCCATACATATTGTCGCGCGTGTTTTGCTCAATACCTCCTCGCCTCCATCGACAATCGCCACTTCCCACTGAAGTGTCTCGGAGACGAAGCTAAATGCACCGAGCGCATTCCCCTCAAGATCGCGCGGGACACCCTCCAACCAAGCGAGTTTAACTCGGTCGTCGACGCCTCCATCTCCTCGTACGTGCACGCGCACGCCAAAGAGTTCCACTATTGCCCGTCGCCCGACTGTCTGCAGATCTACCGTGCGGGGCCGAAGGGCACCGTTGTGCAGTGTCCCGCCTGCCTGCTCCGTATTTGCCCGCATTGCCACGCGGAGGCACACGATGGGTTCGACTGCGCAGACAAAGACGGCGGGGACAAGTTGTTCAAGGAGTGGGCGGCGCGCCACGACGTGAAGAATTGCCCAGGGTGTGCGATCCCCATCGAGCGCGATGAGGGCTGCCACCACGTTACCTGCATCCAGTGCCAGACACACATCTGTTGGGTGTGTCTGCAGACCTTCCCGAAGGGCGAGGGTATCTATGACCACATGCGCGCGGAGCATGGCGGCATCGGATTACGGCAGGATCCCTGATATCGATGCAGACGCAGGTATTCTCTTTCCCTTCTTCCTCTCATCGCGTAGTCGTGTAAAAGTATGTGTACAGTCACACAATTTTCCCTGTTCTCACTTCCTTCTCTGCTTGTTGTGCTTGTAACTTGTCGTATATGTACCTTTTGTAACTCTCATATATGTGTACCGCCTGTTATAATTGTAACCTTCCTTTCAATTTTTTAAAAGTACACAGACATTGAGTTAAAAACATATGTACAGCAGACAGTCACATTGGAGAAATACACATGGTGGCGACAAAGATCACCGCAACTCGTCATTGTATGTACTCGTACACAATAAACTAGAAACACGTTAGAGAAACGCGCGCGGAGAACAGAAGAGAACAAATGCACCTTCTCATACGGCTGGCGCGGCGGCTGTCCGAAGCGCGGCAGCGACTCAGGCAGCTCCGGCCGCGAATCGAGATAGCCGATTTCCGACCCAAGGTGATCGCGGTAGCCCGCCGTCTCGGCGGGGTAGTCGCGCAGGTCAACGGGGTACGCGAGGTTGAGGGGCGCGTAAACGACGTAGCCGTCCATCGTGAGGTGGTCGCCGCGGCGGTTCCACATCCCCTTGCGCAGCCGCGCGCGGTAGTGGGCAGGCGGTGTGCGCTGCACAGGGAGGGTGATACTCGGATTGCGGCCGAGCTCCTGCGGTGGGTCGGGAAGCGGGTTCGAGCGCGGGGGCGTCAAAGAGGGCACGGGCGGCGGGCGGAACGGGGAGGTGTGGCGCGAACGGCGCGGCGCGTGGCCATGCCTGTGTGGGGAGCGCCGCGTGGAGTCGCTGGGCCCGGGGCCCTCGGGGATTGCGCTGAGCGACGAGGAAGCGCTCACCGCGGGGACGGACGAATGCCGCCCAAGCGGGCGGGTGCTGGGCTTGTGAGACGTCGATGGGAGGACGAGTGGGCTCAGCATGCTTGCGGGCTCGTCAACGAAGCTCGAGACGCCCGACATGGACGAGGACGAGGGCGGGCCTTGGAGCTGCGCCGGGAGCGATGATTGTCGTGATAACCCGTTAGATTGTGAGGAGTTGAAGTTGCTGCCATTCGACTGCGTGCTGAGGTGCTCCATCCGGCTCGCAAGTTGCGAGTCGATGGATCCGCGCGACGTGGGCGGCGCGTAAATCGACTGGGACGGCCCGGCACTCGAGCTACGAGATTTGTAGTGCTGTGGCGTGCGGACGATGTTCGTCGAGAACGTAGGCTGCAGGTCGCGCGAGGATGTGAAAGTCTCCGGCTGGTAAGACTGGGACTGGTATTGTCGGGGGCGATCGAGCGGCCGGTCCAGGTTCGGGAGGGTGTCGGTGGACGGCGGGCGCCGTTCTGCCGGGGGTTCGGAAGAGTGGCGAGCGGGGGCGTTGGTGCGGCGCTGGCTCTGTGGCGTCGGATCCGTCATCTCACGGGCTGCGAGGGGCGGGCGTACATGGATGGTGGCGGAGCATTGGATCCGTGGCGTCCATGTGACGGCGCAGACGGCGGAGGTGGTGGCTCCGCTCTGCGGGGTTAGTGCTGGTACCTTGCTGGCTCTCGTCTGGGTCGAGACCGCGGGGGTTCCATATCCATGGCGTCGCCGCGGCGATGCCCTCCTCGCTTGATGGGCCGAAGAGCTCCTCTCTGGAGGGCACAAAACATCATGGCTATGCCGAGACGCGTCGTAACACAAAGGTGCGCACCTTGGGACCATATTCGACAATCCAAGCGGGTTGTCAGACAGCTTCGTCGCGAGATACTCGGCGCTCGGTGGGCGCGGGACGCGCTTGTATGGGTTGAACTGGGCAGCCGCGGCCATTTGTTGCTGCTGCGCTTGCCATTCTTGCTGGCGCTGCTGATGCCAGGCCTGACTAGGCGCCCACGGCTGAGCCTGGGTAGACTGGGACTGGTTGCTTGATAGCGACCACTGAGACGAGTTGAACGCAGGATTGATCGCCCAGCTGCCATTCTGCCAGTCCTGTGGGTTCACCCGGATATGTGGCGGCTTCGGAGGAGGCCCATTAAACGGGAGCTGGGGGAAACCAGGAGGCGCCTGAGGATAAGAGTAGCTTCGCGAAGGCATGGCATACTGGGCTCCAGCAAAAGACATGTCCTGGATGCGGTGAGATATTTGTTTCGGCGGACACAGCTCGCAGACGTACGGGACAGAAGAGAGGGTGAAGAACTGTCCTGAAAAGGACAATGCAAGTTCGAGCGGAAGCAAAATTGAGCTGGAGTTAGCGGGGAAAAGAGGAAAATTGAAAGGGATCGCGGTTGTAGTGGTTGTAGAATGAAGGGATATACAGCTGGGGTCCTGAAATGCGTCCTTCTTATTCTCGCGATCCCATGAGAATCGGCCACTTCGCCGTTCAACAACAAGTTTGGCACTGCATTATAAGCCGTGACACCCGTTACAACCCTCTTTCCTCGCCACTCTCTCTAAACGAATACAACACGACTGCAACCAAATACAACACCCTTGAATTCTCTTTTACTTCTTCGCGCGGCTCTAAGCAACCTTCAGCCTTTACCGGCTGACGAGCTTGTTTGGCGATTGGCGCGCAAGTACAGTAGCACACTGGACATGTACGGCGAGTCGGGGACGGGGCCGGTGACTGCAACCAACCGCTCACACGGGTATGCGTAAAAGCGCTGTCGCGGCCCACTAGATACCTCAATCCGGTGGCTGCGGACTGTGCGAGGCACTGCCATTTTGGACTCGACCGAACGGGATGGCTGCCACTCCGCTATGCAGCCCTCGGCTCAGCATGTGCTGCCCTGCGACGTGCACCGTGACGTGAACTGACGGTCTGTTTTTGGATAATAGCATGTCGCACTGGTCTCTGAATTTCGCGGATTTTTTCCTACCCGTGGCGCTTTCTTTCGTTGACTTTTTTGTGGTTTTCCTTTCTGAAGAAGTTCTACCGTCCGAACCGGCATCTTCCGCACCATTCTTTTTTTTTTTTTGGTTGAGCGTTATAGCCTTACGACAGTCGACATATGGTTAGCGCCAGCACGGCACGTCGCCTTCAAAGACCCGCTTGTGTGTTTCCAAGGGAAATTCAATAAAACCTCAGATGGTAACCTCTTGGTAACCTCGAGGAAATGCCATTAAGCACAGAGTGTGGGACTCCGGAGCTTGCAGAACCACTGTGGTACCGTCCCCATACTTACCTACCACGTCTCCCCCCATCAATCCTTCTCTCCTTCTGCATTGGCTCAATACCCACTAAAACCCCGATTTCTCTTGTCCAGTCGGGAGGTAGGTACTGTTCATCTTTCAATGTACCCTGCCATGTTTTAATAACTTTCGATCGCAGCACCGCTTTCTTTTCGTATTTTTCGTTTGTCCTGCGGAGGAGGAGGAGGAGGAGGAGGATGTATTTTACTGCAGAGGTCCCAATCAGGAACAAGCAGGCACTGTACCGACGTACATCGCATCCAAATGTACGCTACAGTCGTCTATGGCTCAATCGTTGTGACAACATAACTACTCTTCTTTCGATAGTACCTACGCCTCTCGCGACAAAACTGAATAGACGGGGAATGGTTCTAATTAGCAGGGATCCTGAAAGCGACAGGGAAAAAACGAGGGGATTCTTGATACAGCAGTCCTCATCTAGTCGACTATTTATAATATGTAGCCACCTATTATGAATTTCCGTTTCGGTTGCTGGGACATTGGCATTTTGCAGAACTCTTTCATTTCGTAGAATCCATATCATGTATGCAGATTCTGACATCATGATTCTGTAGAATCGAGCAACGTGTGGATTCGGCTTTCCATCTGCATTTGAAACACTGCCATTCCACATCCAAGAATGTTACCGAAAGATGGCCTAGGCCATGTCCGATTTTTGGTGGACCAGAGTTTCTCTGCTAGAGTCCAGATCTGTGCTTGCCCTGGGGCTGTACATTCACAAAGGATGTGTTCCATTGACTCAGGTACATTGCAGTATTTGCATTCACTCCATTCTTGCTTTTCCGGGTTTTTGTCACGTTTCCATTTGTCGCCAACCATGAAGGCATCATGCATAGTTTTCCACATAAAAGTGCGTATTTCTCTGGAGAAGTCACAGTTTTCTATCGATTTCCATAGACGGGCTTCAGTAGGGAGTTTTTTGGTATGTTGCATCCACTTCCGCACCATTCTTCAATGCCGAAACCCTGACTTTTCCGTGTGAACGCTCAATCTTCTCTGGCACAGCGCTCAACCTACCAATGGCAAATCTTCTGTAATGCGCGACGGCTTCAATATCTGAATCTTCGAATGGATCAGGATGCACACCCGTCATACGAACCTGAACCTATTGCAGAATCCACCAACAGATCCCTCTGGAACAAAACTAAATTTCTTCAATGCCCGCACGGTTCCTGAGCGCTGAGCCCCAGCTTCTACATAGCCCTGTGCTCACTAGAGGGAAAGCGCCAGCACTCAAATACATACATCCGCATCGATAAAGGTCTCCGAGTCGAGTCATGAACTCCATTCAAGTTCGACAACCGATTTTCATTTTCTATACCTCTTGTTCTGCCGACCTTCGAAGATAATCTTATTGAGGAATAGATTCGCGTCCCACTGTAAGCTTATCCGGACTCAAACTTGGTTCACAGCGTGAAACTAATTCACGGCGTTGTATTCGGCGAACGACCATCTTTAAGGACGGAATGCAGATATCTGTTCTACAAACTTGTCTACAAGGGAATAACCACAAAGTCTCCTCCACATTTTCAGCCCAAGATCGATTATCCTCCGAGATGCAGAGGGAGGTACCTCTTCCACCGACTTAACGCTGGGCAGACAGGCGGCGGGCATCAATTTGAACTGCTATCGAAATAAGTTGCCGACGCGATGAACAAGAATCGGAGAACGTGGCTTCTAGATGATAGTATGTACATAGTGTCTTGTGCGTACAATGTATAGAGATGTAGAATACAGTGGGTGATAGATGATACAGGTGTGCAATAATGTAGTGTGCAGTGCGGTAGGAAATCTAGTTCCTATTCTCCACATCGCGTGCCTTCTGCTTCCCTTTCGCCCTGTCGCTGAGAGGGACGCCGCCGCTACCGCTGCCTTCCTCACTACCGTCCCCCTGCTCGTTGTCCGCCTGCGCGCCGTTAGCCGTCGGATTGAATGACATGGAGCCGAGGATGGGCCGAGCCCAATTCTTGGCGGCGTCCACCATCCCGCGCACGCGCTTCTGACCGCTCTTGGTCAGCGCGCTGTTGTCGCCCGCCTCGAGGGCCGAGTAAGCGAGCCGGACCGGCGTGGAGAGCGCAAGCCCGGATTCTGATGGCGCGCGCAGACTAGACGGCCCTGCGACAGAAGGAAGGAGTGTATCCCGACGGCGACGTATGGGGTTCGGGCGCGGGGCGGTGGTGGAAGCCGGCGGCCTCTCTGGAGTGGCGGGGAGGTGAGCCTGGCCTGGGGTAGAGGGCGTAGGCCGGGCTAGCAGGTTTTCGAGGGAGGGGATGACGACCTCGGGAATGAGCGCGGGTGGGGGGATGTCAAGAGGAATGAGTCCTGTGGCGACGTCGAATGCCGCTGGGAGGCCAGGCGCGGCAGAGGGCGCAGCTAGCCCAAGACGACGAATAAACGACCTCATCACTCTTTGAACACCGTGGCGCCTCCTATAAATCCCGACGAGAGCGAGCGAGAAGAACAACACCCCTAGGATGCCGAGGTCCAAGGATCGGACCCTCGTGGCACTGCTGTGTGCTGCCGGGGCATCGTTGTGAGCTGAGGCTGAGATGAGGAGGGGTATTGGCGTAGATGATATGGCGGATGCGGCAAGCGAAGAATCATGGTCGTCTTGAATTGCTATATTGGCGAAAATTTCATCCGAGTCAGTAAAAGAAACGCGAATATTGGATGAACTAACCAAGGCGGGGCCGGGCATCATAGGAGTAAACAATAAAGAAAGGTCGAGCAGCTAACATCGCCAAACGTGAACTTTCTTCACTGGCCCGGCGGCCGTTGGCGCGTACAAACTGGATAGTCGTGCTTGTGTGTCATGCTCCGGAAGAAGGTACCTCTACCCCGCTTTGGACTGAAACTTGGGCAGCACACCATCAAATCCAGCTCATCGGTCAAACTCCTCGGTATCCACCTCGATCGCGAGCTTCGCTGGCAGGAGCAGTCGGCGGCGGCGTTGCGAAAGGGACACGCGTGGCTGACTCGGTGTGGACGGCTTGCACGACCATCGCGGGGGATCACCGCAAACTCGATGCGACGTTTGTATCTAGGAGCGTGTGTCCCGGCAATGCTGTATGGGGCGGACGTTTTCCTATCGCCACCGCCTCCTGGGGCACATGGGTCAAAACAGCGAGAGCGGGGAGTAATGAAACACATACGCACCATACAGCGCCGGGCGGCGCTCGCGATAACTGGCGCGTTTGGCCTCAACACACCGACGGATACCCTCGACGTCTACGCTGGCCTTCTACCGGTAGTACACCTTGTGGAGAAGATCCGACATGGGGCGGCACTGCGCCTCGCGACCCTTCCACCAACGCATCCGCTCTACCCGGAGATCCAAGATGCACGGCACCGGAGGCCACGGCACCCATCGTCTTTGCATGATCTGGTCGCCGATTTTGCTCTCCGCCCGGTGGAAACAGAGAAGATAGTGGCTGAGAAAGGAGCCAGGATGGGAGTCCGGGATGCAAGTGCTAATCCCGGGCTCGAAAGACGCGGCGATGGTGGCGGAGGAGGCTGACGAGGCCGAATGGAAGGTATACACCGATGGTTCAGGCATCGATGGATGGGTCGGAGCGTCTGCGGTGCTCTTCAGAGGAGATGTGGAGGTGACGGCAGTGCGTGTGCGTTTGGGTTTGGGTGCTTTCCACACGGTATTCGAAGGAGAAGGCGTAGGAGGATGTCTCGCACTAGCCCTCCTGCTGCGGCAGCCAGGGGTGCGAGGAAAGGTGACAATAATCGTGGACAGCCAACCGGCAATACGAGCGACGAAAACCGCGCTATCCACTCCATCCCATTGGATCTGGGATGAGTGGCACCGACAATTTAGTTTACTGATACGGAAACATACTGAAATTTCGCTTACCATTAGATGGGCGCCAGGACACAAGGACATCAAAGGCAATGAACGCGCGGACGAAGAGGCAAAGAAGGCGGCGAAAGAAGGAACATTTGGAGGTGCCAGGATCCCCGCAATCTTCCGTGACTGGGACGATATACCCAGGAGCAAGTCGGCGATGAAGCAGACATTCAATGAGCAGATGAAAGCGGAGGTGGAAGAGAAGTGGAAGCAATCCCCGCATTACACTGCCAACCGTTTGATCAGTGTCAGCCAGAGAAAGGCCGAAGGGTGAAAAAAACCGGTCAGATCTGTGGAATTCCAGCTCCCAACAAGGCAGAGGAAAATACCGGTTGCTCCACTGGAATTCCAATGTGCTTTTCTGGAAATCCACAGCACCGTTCGGCAGTATCAGCTGACATATATTGCCTAAATAGGATGATTTCAATGACCCACTCGTCTTTTTTCAGCTCTTTCTGACGACGGAAGAGACTATCATTGCATGTAGAAATGAATGAATTGTAGGCCACTAAGTAATGCGTAATTATGAACCGGATGTATTGACTTCAGGGTCGGCAGCGCCATCCTCACGATCATCAAAACTCCTCGATCAGCGTGTCCTCCGTCTCTGAGGAAGTGTGCAGGGCCTTGTCTGCAGCAATGATCTCGCTCTCCCACCTAGAATCAATGATGAGAGCAGTTGCATAAGAAAGCAGGGAAGACGTACGCTTTCCACCCGGCTGAACTACGGTCAGAACCGTGCTTGACGGTTAAAGCCCGTAACTCCTTCTCGAGGTTTCCCCAGAAACCAGTATCTGCGCCTTTGACCTTTGCACGTCCCACCAATGGAATCGCTACCTTGCGCTGCAAGATATGAGTCATCAGTCATCGGATTGGATGCGAGAAGGCTAGCGCCGCACTAACCTGAAGGGCAAGCACGGCACGGATTCTTTCTTTTTCAGTCGGGTCAATGCTTGTCGGGCTGGTATGGAACTCGAGAATCATAGTGTCCGCAAGAGTTATGAGCCCGAAATGAACCCTTTTCCAAAGCTATAGGCATATGGCAGTATCGTCAGAGAAGCACAGCATGTATTGGAAGTAAACTCACCCGCTTCCGGTAGTGGCTCCTGATTTCATTCATCCTACTCTTCAAAAACTCGAAGATAGTAGCCTTGATGATTTCATCTGTCAGAAAGGCGTCCAGGTGAAACTTTGACCGATGCTTGGAAATGTACTCCTAGTGACAATTGAGCTCGCGATGTATAAGTTATCTCTATCCAGTGAATGGACGACAAACCATAGCTAGATCGAGAATCCGTTTACCGTAAGTCTTCATGGGCCGGAGTAGATAATTGAGGAGTAGTTTCCGCAGTGCGGTCTGTAAGGCTTCAATCGAGATTTTGTGGCAGCAGACCGACGCCGCTCACTTGTTGTGCATCTGTTAACTTCCAGGCAGCCTTGACCAGCATAGTGATATCGGTGAGCTGCTGGTTAAGTTTTTTGAGGGTGTCTTCGATTGCGCTGGTCCTTTGGGACAAGGAAAGAATGTGTACGTAGGTGAGGGCCATTTTTGTCGCCGGATCCTGGATATTCTACAGTAGACAACAGGAATGAGAGATTGAATATGTGGCGAAGGAAAGACAGCACCGTATTGAATTCGTGAGCCGCTTCACTCCGATTTTCGTCCAGACCGAGAAAAGCGCTGTAATGAGTGACGAGCGCCGTAGACGGGTCCGGACGGTTACTAGCGGGAAAAGGCAGACCAAAGGTGGCCATTTCTCGCTGTGAGCCAGGAGGAAAGTGAAAAGGAGAAGGACTTTCGCCAGGATCGGGAGAGCCTCCGTTCCCGGCTGGATCGAAGAGCGTACTGGAGGATCTGCTGAGTGCAGTGGGGTATGGACTCGAGCGAGCACTGCCTGTCTGAGGCGTGCGCTGGACGAAAGACATTGAGGCTGCCGACCAAAAAGTTTTCTGTCCTGGTGGACGGACACAATCAGAATTGGAGTTTGTGTGACTGGCCAGTTTTACAAATATGGAAACGGCAACTTCGGCCACAGCTCCCTTCCCAAATGACTCGAGAGTCCATAAAGCAAAAAGGGCAAGCAGCCACAGCATAGTAAGTCATCCACAAAATTACTGAAGTATCTGCTCACATCGCAAATTCGGAACGGCAGTTTACTTGACCCACAACATGGCTGGCAGAACTCACAGGTCGGAGATACCCAAGCTATCGAGGAATATCACAGCCGACTGTCCTCGCCAGGCAAGCCACTGCTTGCAATGCTATTTTGCGATATTTCTCAATCCGCTGGTCAGGTTCGCTCGGTGTCCACAACCCTTCAAGAAATTCTGTAGCTGTTGCGGCTGGCTTTAGCAGCTCCAGTACCGCATCTCTCGCCGTTAATAACCAACCGACTTCCCCTGCTTGTTCTCCGCGTTCAGCAGCAAATCTTCAAGATGACAGGGCAGGTGAGCTAGTGTTTTGGATCCAAGACTTCTTTGCTTTGCTGATGGGTCGGGCCTTGCGTCTCAAACCTTCAGGGCTACCAAGTTTGAATTTCTCGAGCCAGATGGCAAGCGGCAAGACGAGAAGAGCTGCGTCGCGTTCACGTAAGTCCGGCGACTTCTATCACTTGACCTGTCACTCACTTCTCTCTCTCCGTCTCCCCAGTCCACCGCAAGCTCTTCCTCCTTCACGGGCCCGCTTCTCCTGCCTTCATTGCCAATCAATACCGCCGTCAAGCGCTGGCCATGGACAAGATGCAGAAATCGTTGGAAGAACTGCGCGAATCAAATGCTCTGAAGATGGGGATTCTAATACGGCACCACCAAGTACTTTCGGCCCAGCTCGAGAAGCTCATATCCGTCATGGATCTTGAGACGGAGATCGAGATGGAGGATAACTCCTTTCTGGATTCCGATCACTGGATGCTGGATCCCGACGAGCAGTCACAGAATTTAATTCCACGCAACCGTGCTGAGCGCTACCCGAGCCTGGAGTCGATGGAGGATCCGTATGCACCCTCCGTAGAATCTCAGATCGAAGCGGCAGTCATTGGTGACATGCCAGTGCGGGGTAAACCACCCGGTGTTTCGAGGACGATGTACAGTGTCCAACAATCCTCTTGATAGAGTTTTATTCGTGATAATTTACATTAATAAAATCTGATTATCTGTTTGGACCTCCGCCGCCGTTATTGTAAGCATCGTAGTGGTTAGGATAATAATTTGGATCAGGATACGACAGGGACTCGCTATTATGTGGAGCGGAGGGATTGAAAGAATCATGTTCCGGCTGGAAGCTTGTCGATGCAGTGAACCAGTCACTGGGATTTTGGTAGGGATCAGTTTGTGGGATATTACGAGTCTCTGCGGATGAGGGGTTGTAGTAAAAATTGGATTGATTGGGTGATGCATCGTGGAATGACAGTGGTTGAAGATACTGCTGCTGGTAATGTCGCCGTTGCACAAATCCGGGTGGCGGCTCGTTTGGCGGTGGGTACTGAAACAATGGTGGTAATGGTATTGCTGCTGGTAATTTCGAGGTAGCACAAATCCGGGTGGCGGCTGGGAAACGGGAACAGTAGGAAGCTGTGAACGAGGATTTTTGGATGGACGTTCCTCGGTAGGTCCGGGACCCGTAGCCTGAGAGTCGGCAGCAGGAGCAGTACGCTTCCTCTTGCCCTTGCCCGCACGTGTAGTAGGCAATGTCTGGATGGCTAGCCCAGCACTGGCAGTCGTCATGGACCGACGATTTTCGACTGCCTGTGAAATGATGTCCTCCTTCGGAAGGTTCGGGTACCGAGTTGATGGCTGGAATTTTGTGTGTACCGTGCACTCCTGAGTTGAGCTAGGTTCAGTAGAATATCGTCCGGCGCAGTAATGTGATTGATCTCGTTGTCAAATCGGCCAGTCTTTTTGCGCTCCTGAATTATAACTTTGGTTGCAGTGGGGGTGCAATTGTGGGCGGCACAGTTATGAATAATGCTCGCGCTCGCAACACAATTCTGTGAACCCTAAGTACATCTTGAAAATAATATACGGCAAGATGAATTGCTTACCTGCAGTCTGCACCAAACCACACCCCGGTAGTCGGCGTAAGGGATGGGAAGCGGTAAGGAAGAACACCTGTGGTACCCACGGCATACTCATGAACAAGGAGACCAAGGAGAACCCCCGAATATTCATCTGCCAAAATTTCGAGCACTTTGCCGATACGAAGGGCGCTTAAATCATCAACAGGGTTCCGAAAAATGATAAAGCCTTGGACATGGGCCGAGTCGCCACCAGACAGCACAACTTTGCTGCATTTCCGGAGAATCATAAGTTCATTTATTCCAGACGGGGCTGACAGTGCGGGTAGGTTCGTATGTGCTTGTGTGTCGGACCAGCCAGTTAATGTAGAAGCGTGAACTTCAAGGGTGTATTTGCCTATAATAACTTGTTATTGATTAAGGTGCGCAGAGTATTTCGGGACCACCTACCAGTTCTACTTTTAGAAACGAAGTCGGACATACCCATCAACCGCACGAAGACTGCATCATCCTTCAGTTGCTGAACAGCGCGACCAGCCTGTCGGACCAGAGGCTTTGTAGATGAGGCCTTTTCAAGCACAATATAACCACCGCTGACAAGGTGACGGACAGCGTGCATGTGGCTGAAGGCAGAAGCAATATCGAGACTTGGGGCTTGGCGATTTGAGTGAACGCTCCTCGCCCGTATAACGTAATTGAATGACTCAAACGTTTCCGTAGCGCAAAGAACGGCGGGCCCAAATTTGCGTATGTGGTGCACAATATGTAGGAGAATGTGAACTTGGGTTTATTGAACCATTGTGTGTTCCACAGAGCCGTTGCAGCGAGGAAGTCGTCAACAGCAGACTGTAAGCGCTTCTATGAGGAGTTAGAGGCCCGCACCGTCATATGAAAAGATACTACGCACCAAATAAGCACTCAAGTCGGTAATTTCCGGCTGGTAAACAAGGGGAGCCATGCGGCAAAGAGCCAACCATGCCTCGTAGGCTTTATCGGGGATCAAGCCATACAAGACAGCTGGCGCGAGCTGCAAGACTAATCGAAAATCCCTCCCAGTCAGTGAGCCGGCATACTGGACGAGAGTGTTTCCCCGAGCTTTGGCCAGTCCCAAAGCGGAAGTGTCGAAACTATTAATTCGGGCCTTCAGGATCTCCTTGCTATCTTTGTCCTGACGCGACACGGCATCACGCCAAAAGTATTTAACAAAACCAAGGAGGATCACATGCAAAATTTCGACCGGCGAGTCGCTGTTTGGATCGAAATCTGTGATCATATCAGCAAGTGTCGTGTAAATGGAGGCAGAAAGTCGCTACCATCAAGTCGAAGAGCAGGGCTGAAAAGTGTTTCGTCGGGAGGCATCTTATCGCGCAACTCCTGCAAGACCTTGACTAGATAATCATGACCGGATGAGGCTTCTTTGATTTTTGCGCATGCCTCAGCCAATTGATCAGCAAAGTGTTGGAAATATTTGTCTTTGACACCCGTTTCCGTCGCTTCTGTCTTAGCAGTCGAAGGGGCACCGCGAAGATAGGTAACGAGCTGTTCCTTCAGCTTTTCGAGGGTGTCCTCTTTTGATCGGGCAGTGGATGTCTAAAATTAGAAAAAGAAATCAGCACTCGAAACACAGGATGCAATGCGGAAGCGAACACTCAGGAATTCTCGAACTCGCTCGCGATCTCCAGCATCCCCTGCTGGTCGATTTTTGGTGTCTGCTCCCCGCACATGACAAACCCGACAAAAGCACTTTCCAGAGAGTCCGATGTGCGAAGCGAATTCGCTCTGCATTGGGTTATCACCCAGCATGGCAATTATCCACGGAATGAGCAAGACCATCTCGTCAAATGCACAGTCATATGCCTCGATACCAGTTTTCTGCGCAGCCCTGAAAAATGTGAGGGCGATTGATTGGGAATATTGTAGAATTTTTTACTTGAGCGCCTCAACAACTGCATCGAACATCTCGAGTGGATGAGCCAAGTTTGAAGTGGCCAGAAAAATCACATTGTAGAGCAGATGAGCTTTCTCCGAGTCAAGACCGGCGAGCGACATAAGAATGGAATTATGTTTATTCCACTTCTTTGAGATATTACCGGAGGTATCGTCGCAATAGACCCAAACGGGTACGGTTTCTACCCGCCTTCCATTCGCAATGGCACGCCAAGGGTTCGGGGCCTTGATGTCACAAGGCTCAATAGACAAATGCTCCATGTCCCAATGTTCTCCGGAATTGGCATAGCCTGTAACACAAATGAATTCTGCACCAAAACACAAAAATACATTGAGACATACCGAGGATGCGGGACGGATTTTTGAGGCCGTGAAACTTATGCACGGATGCAAGTTCAGAAAACGAAGCGAAGAAGTCACTGAGCGGAATTTCCTCGCATTGATTGGACCGATTGTCGATGAGGAGGCCATCTTCTGTTGGATGCGAGCGAAGCCGTTGAGCTTTGGCCCAGATTTTGTTATCTCGTAGAAACCAGCGTGAAGGGAGGACTGCGGCCCAGTCGGCACCACTGTCACCACCGACATGAACCAATGCAGGCTCGTTGACGTAAAAATCACGGCCGTCCAAGCGAACCATGGGCCCCGAAAGATCAGGCGAGACATCGACACGCCACTTCTCTGCTTGTGATGCTTGCCGCAATGTTTCTCCCGAATCCTCGCTCAAAACACGAATGAAAGGTCGGACCAAAGGGTTGGCAAACTCCTGAACGAGTCAAAATTCAGTTCCCTGGGTTCCCAGAAGTAAAGATGGCTTACATCTCGTAAAAGTCGGCCCAAATCCAGTACAGCGAAGGTATTACCCAGTGTACCGTCAACTGTCTTGACGGCGGCACCACACAAATCCAGCACTTTAGAGCGGTGACTTTTCACTTGGCGAATGGATGGTAGGTGGTCGACACCGCATTTTGAAGCAAACCAGCGTGTAGCTTCTAGTTCAGGCTCCGAAAAGACCGATCTAGGAAACGCCGTCATGATGTCAAGTAAGGCCTCCTGCAAATCGGTATGTTAGAATATAATATTGATAGCTGATATTTGTCGAAATGTACCTCGCGATTGGCCCACGGCCACCACTCAGATTTAGTGTTCACAGGGCCAGACATATCTTCGTCTTCATGCTCGACAGTCTCCCCGAAATCGTGGTTGTCGCTGCATTCCTCCGTTTCCGAATCCGAGTCTACTGGATGATTAAATTCATCGAATGGATCATCCTCCGGAACGAGGGAATGGCCGTCGACTGAGCCGGAGTCAGATAAGTAGTCTGAGCCATTATCATCCTCCCATCCATCATTGGTCGCCAGCTCTTCGGGTTCCTCGTCGGGTTTTTCGGGCATACCAGGGCCCCAGACTGGGTTCCAGTTGTCAAATATTCCATCCTCGTCATCCCCAGGCAAATATGGACCGGAAATTGTTTGAAAGGGCGGGAAATGGGTGTCAACTGCAGGCGAGGCAGGCTGGGACGAATGTTGCTCAGGAGGACTTGAAACATGGAAAGGGCTCGAAGCGGGGGGCGCGCTAATTTCCCGCACACGATTGGTATGGTCCCTACTTGACTCATGTCGTGCAGCTTCACTCTCGTGCATCCAATCACGGGCCCTTGGGCAGCCCAAGAGACACTTGAATTGATTATTTCTTTCAATGAAGGCTTTACAACTAAGTACATTCCAAAAGTGTCCTGTGCTAATTGGCTTACATTGAGGTCTGAGGATCGACATCTTCGAATGCAGATACACGGATTTGACGCGTCGGAGAAGCCCAGAACTTGATCACGGGAGGGCGAAGCGAAGACGCGAACAGTGCGTGTGTAGCTGAGTGTGTTGACGCTCGGAAGAAGCCAGAAGGTCGTCTTGTTCTTGTTTTGAGCCACGGAAAGCGCGAAATGATTGAAGACGCGGATCGGAGAAGAGCGCGCAGCGTGATGACAAGAATTGCATGACAGACTGAAATTACTATATGGAGCCACAACTGAGGAAAATAATGTAGCTACTTTAGAAATCCAGTGTTCCCATGGCCGTCCACAGATTGGACCAGTGGAAATCCTCCGCCTTGTTGGTCAGTGGGAATCAACAGGTTTGGCGTGGAATTCCACTGATCAGATCGGCGGATTTCCTCTGATTGTCACTTCCACTGGTTGACACTGGTGAAACGGTTGGCAGTGTACATCCACGCGACCAAATTTGATCGCCGCCTCCTCAAACGATCATATCTTGACCTCACCGACTACCTTCCGCGCAGCCTCGCAGTCCTCCTCCTCCAACTTCGCACTGGACACTGCCCGCTTGCAAAACATCTCTATCGCATTAGAAAGTCGGTTTCCCCCATTTGCCCCTGCTGCCGCCAGGCGGACGAAACAGTTGGCCACTACCTGCAGACATGCGGACGCCCGTCGCGAGCTCGTGAGAGCTGGCGGCCCACGGACGCGTGTCACGTCTAAGCTGTTAGGAGAGCCGGAGCTGTTTCCCCACCTTTTCCGCTATTTGGCCCGCACAGGTCGCTTCCGCACTGTCCATGGCGATTTGCCACCTCCACCTGATCCGGAACGCGTCGAGAAAGTAAAAGAATTCCTGCGGCTAACGCGCGTCATCAAACCGCCCGCCCTCATACCGAGGGAAGCCCATCCGTTCCAGATAATCGATGAACTACATCTGCAGCCTCCTCTCCCAAACGCCTAACTTCTACGCCCTCCCGAGCCGAGTCCTCTTGCACAATAACTCTGTTCATGCCCCGCGATGTCCTCAAGCCCTGGTGACCCTTTATTTTTTATTACTACGGACTACACTACCATATTTTCGCCCGCCCGTGGGGCAATCTTTTTCACTTACCCATATCCCCGCAGATCACTGCACTCTTAATGTGTGCGCATCCGCGCCTCCGCTCTACCCTGGTCTAATGTTGACTGGGGGGGTATATTGATGTTGTCCCTTTACATACAAGCCTAGATACAGAAACCGGACAATTAGTATAGAAGAATGGGTACCATGTAGTACGCTACCGAGCCCAAATAAACCTGAATTAAAAATAAAAATAAAAATAAAAATAAAAAAAGTCGTGCTTGTAGTCTCGCCCAACGTGGCGAGGACCTGGCGGGTGGTAGGCCGAATGGCGGGTAGGTAAATAGTCGCGAAGAATGCACTCAAGTAGACGGTATACGCGGCGAGGACGAGGAACATAATTAATGGTTTCGCTCGTGCGAGATGGAAGGACGCGCGCCCACGTGATATGCATTCGCGTTTATTTATATGTTACTTGTTTAGATGTGTATTTGTTGATTTGGTGGGCGGCTGACAAGGTCAATTCACATCTTGTACCCGTACCACAACATGCTCTCCACTCTCAGCCTCGTCTCCCTCTCCTCCAAGAGCCTCGTTGGTCTCTTCGGTAGCATGTTTATCGGCGCTCAAGTTACATTCACCGTCATGCTCTCTGGCCTGTCCGTTCCCAAGACCAGCCTCCGCGCGACCCCCACCCGTGAAATCGCCCTCTTGCCTACCAAATGCGTCCTTTCGAGCGGTTCCAATATCTTTCCCCGTGTCTGCATCACCGTGGGCTTCGCTACCGTGGTACTCGCCAGCCTCTTCTGCATCTTCCGTGCAAAGGGTTTCATATCGTCGACGTCCTCGCAGAAGAAGAATGATGTTGCCAGCCAGCCTCCGTCGCCTCCACCCGAGCCAGGTTCAAGCTCCAGCGCGGTCAAGGCCCCATGGCCAATCAGATGGCTGCTTTTCCTCATGATCGCTCTTCTCGTCCTGCTCATTGTTGCCGCGGGGATTGTGGCTTGCGCTTACTTCACCCATTCCGTCCCGCCTCCTCTCCGAGAACTCGCATCCTTTTGCAGCCAGAGACTATGGTGCGGGTCACCTAGCTGCCGCTACCCGAAATTAGTGGCCAAATTGACTGGAGAAAAATTTTAGCCCTGGACACAGCCACAGGTGGCTTGATTTTCTGTTTTTCCACCCGCTTGTGGCCAAATCTTAGTGACAACTTTTTTTTACCTCACTCAGTTTTGATTCATATAAAATTCTGTCTTAAGGATTTGTTCCCCTCTTCAGAAGGAGCACTTTGGTAAGAGGGATAAGAAATTGGGGTAAGTCTGAGGTCACAAAATGTCACGCAATTTCAAGCACAAAGTAGCGGCAGCTAGGTGACCCGCACCATAGTCACGGCGGAAACAAATTTCTGGGACGCGTGGGATGTAGTTTTGTCATATCCTGCAGCGGCGGTGTCCTACCTCTCGGAGCATGGCTTGCGGCATTCCAAACTTCTGCTCCTTGCCCTTACAACTCATCTTATATGTCTCCTCATCTCCTCAAATCTCCTCCGCTTCCGCAAGCACGTCGTTCAGTTCGTTCAGGAAGAGTGTTTGATCATCGGCATGTTCCTGATGATGATAGTTGGGATCTCGTCCTTCTCGCAGCTCAGTTGGATCTTCTGGGGAGGCTATTACTTTTACCACGGTCGGATCCTTCCCTCTATCGACCGGATTATCTGGAATTTCTTGTGCTTCTCGTCCTACCTGTCTTCCTTGGCAACCACCCACTTCGATGTACTCTCGGTCAGTGTTCAGGCTTTTCAACAACTTAAACTCACACTCAAACTCAAAACACTTGCTTTTAGATGATCATCGGTATTTCAGTAATCTACGCTTCCACCGTATGCCTTTGGCTCGGGTGTCACGTCCTTTGCGGACTCCCCTCCTCCACGATGGGTATTACTCGCCGACTCTTACATCCGGCGGTGTTGCATTTCCTCGTGACATCGTGCCTCTTCGGCATCGCAGTCATCTCAGTCGAATGCCTGGTTCTGTGGTCACTACTGCAGTACAGTCGACTGGGTCCAGTACACCAGGATCTCTTGTGGAAATCAGTTTTCTGCCCCAAAGGAAGGCCGTTCACTTGCCAAAATTCGAGGCAGCGAGCCAAGGCGCTCCTCTGGGACTTGCTTGGGAATTATCAAGAGTGGAAAGCCGTCCAGATCGAGGATTTCAAGGAGCTCGCCGCCGCCGTCCCGAACACCCTTATTGCAAGGCTCAGTTCTGGCTTCGAGATCTGGCATGGGCTGCACCCGATGCAGAAGTTGGTCAGTTTTCATCAACTCCGCTGTAACATGTCCATCCAACTGACTCTCGATCCTCAGCTCATCGCGGCCCCGGCGCTCATCTTCTACGGCTTCCTCATTGTAAGCTTATCCCGTGTAATATTCTTCTCTTTCAGCTCACGTTTCTTTGCGAATAGTTCCCCGCCGTACGCAGGCTCTCGCGACGTTTCTGGCACTGGCTTCGAGTTGTTCAGAACTTACGACACCGATGGTAAGTCTTGCTCTCCGTCTTTGATCACGATCTCATCACCTCCGTCTCAGATACCCTATACCCTCCTTCTTTCCACCTGATTTCTCGGTTGAGAATCGGTTTGCGGCCACGAACGACGGCGTCAATCCGACCATAGCAGAAAAGGGGGCGTCGATAGCAAGCACTACCATAAGAGGGGATCACTCTGGAGGGACACGCGCGAAGCTACCGGTGCGGCCATGAGGATAATTGATACTGGAGGGGACGCCTTTCAGTACACCTTCCTCGCCACCAGCAAGCTTTCTCACCTCCGATACATGTCTCCTAAACTGGTGCCTTGTTGTGCGCGACGTGTTCGTTTTCCTTCCGCTGATTGTATTCTGCGTGTCTGACGGCCATTTCTTTTGTTCTAGTGCCGGTCTCGCTTAGCTCGACTCGCCAAAAGTTCCGCCTCCGCCTTCCGACCGCCGAGAATCAGGTTATACCCGCAGTTGTACACGTTGTACATTTTGCACCGAAGTCTCTTTTCTTTTAACGTGATATATACCCTCTCGTTGGCTGTGGTCAAGTATGAATCAAACCAGACGAATCTTCCTTTTTCTTCTGCGCCGTGCGGCGGCTAGTGGAACGATGCGAGCCTCAAGATGCACAGAGAATCGATCAAAAAAAAGAAGAATGTCGCCAAAATGTCGCGGTAAGTCCCCTGGCCTGATATTTGAGAACGCTGCACTGGGAGATGAGGAGGAGAGGCGTGCTTGGCCTGGTTTGGCAAGGACATTAGAACACAGCCAAGCACAGCCACAAGCTTTCTCATCTGCCACACATGTATGCATCCGCGTCTTTCCTCGGCGTCTGCACTCTCAAATGTTAGGGCGTTCATAATTATTTCGAGGTGGAAGATGACTGGCCCATCGCTAGTCTAGCCCACATGCGCCGAAGAAAATATTAATGTCCCATTTGATAGAAAGCTTTCTATGGTTGTCACTGGCAGCTGGAAGGTACTCATCTGGTACGCCACAATCTACAAATTACACTGCCAAGCTCGGCCACTCATTTCCATCCGGACAACATCCGAGTACGATTTGCAAGTATCACGCCAGGAGAGATCAACAAAAGCTGACGCGTCGCCGTACTGTCGCCGTCGTTGAAGCTGACGCGTCGCCGGCTGATTAACCGTATGAGTCGACCAGCAGTAAATCGGCTAACCGGGTAAATAGTTATGTGGCGGTGAGTTGTACTTAACCTCAGAGAATCTTTGGCCAGACTCTAGTCATAGGGGTTTTTTTCTTTTTTCTTTTCGTTTTATTGATTCGACTTCGAAATTGTCCGAGTTTTCCGTCCAATCTTTCTTCCTTTGTGGTTCCTTTTTGGAAAAGTCTCTGATAACGGGTCTCTGATAACGACAACCTAGGACTCCAAGTATTGCGGCTCCGAACGATTCTGAGTCGGTGCTGACCCACATATCCGCCTCGGTAAGCCAGATCGACTTTCCGAATGCGGACGAATGCCGCTGATCAATTCGCTTTGCTCACCAACATCGACCACTTGAATTTCGGCGAGATGATTCATCCTACAATTGAGTCTCGGAGTAGCTTTCAAACCATCCGCTAGGATTCCTATATAAGGAGCATCCTAAAATTCTGATTTTTCACTCCGACTCCCTCACCTTCCACCAAAACCCGCAACAAAATGGTTCAAGATCTCATTCGCGACTCGACCTTCGGCCAGATTGTCAACTATCTTTCCAGTGGTCGCATTTTTCCCTATCCTGAGCAGCGACCGGACTATGTTGTGCCCAAGCACTTCCTTCTTCCGTCTTCTGAACGAGCTGAGCTGGAGGCAGCGACGTCTGACGCCGCCACAATTTGCGGCGATACCGAGAAATCCAAGAAGGGGTCTCAGAATTCTTCCCCTCCAGATACGGAAATAAGGCGCGAGTCGACTATGACGACACTCGCTGCAGATATCGAGTCGCAGAAGCAGGTTGACGATGCCACCACTGTCCCAGATCCATATCTCATCGGATGGGATGGCGATTCCGACCCTGAAAATCCCAGGTAACTTGTTTCTCTCACCCCGGATCGCTCCAAGCTCAACTTTTTTAGAAACTGGTCATTTTCCAAACGTGCCTTTGTCGCATTCAACATCAGTTTCCTCACGTTCAGCATTTACATCGGCTCGGCGATATACACTTCATCCATCCCAGGGCTGATGGCTGACTTCAACGTCTCATTGACAACAGCGACTCTCGGCCTGACGCTTTATGTTCTTGGTAAGTACCCTCCCTCGGATTCCCCATTCTAGGTCTCATGCTCTTTTTAGCTTATGGAATCGGGCCTATGTTCTTGTCGCCACTCCAAGAACTTCCGATACTCGGCCGTAATCCAGTATACATGGCGACTCTTTTCCTTTTTGTTATATTCCAAATTCCCATCGTCACCGCCAACAACATGAGCACCGTCCTCGCAATGCGCTTCATGACGGGCTTCTTCGGCAGCCCCGCACTAGCCACTGGGGGAGCTTCCATGGCCGACATCTTCCCGCAAAAACAATTCGCATATGTGTTGGGGATTTGGGCCCTCGGCGCCGTTGCGGGACCTATTACTGGACCAGTAATCGGAGGATTTGCTGCACAGGCCAAGGGCTGGCGTTGGCCTATGATGGAGCTGCTCTGGATCACCGCGTTTGCCGTGGTGTTTCTGTCGCTCTTCCTGCCCGAGACATACGAGCCTACTATCCTCCTCCGCCGCGCTCAACGGCTGCGGAAACTTACCGGTAACACCGAGCTCCGGACGGCGGAAGAGCGCAGCGAAGACTCGAAGAGTGCCCGCGAAATCATCTATGAATCGCTTGTGCGGCCGTTTGTTCTTGCAAAGGAGCCAGCCCTAGCTTTCGCCAACATATATCTTGGTTTCGTTTGTGCGCCGACTTTGATCTTCCGCTGCACATAATCTCATGATCTTTTTTTCAGATGCGATTTTCTACCTTTGGTTTGAGGCCTTCCCGTTGGTATTCAACGACATCTATCACTTCAACCAAGGCATTAGTGGTCTTCCATTCCTCGCCTTCATCGTTTCAGGCTCCATCACTGTGAGTTGATCTAGTGAAACTCTCCAGTAGAAATTAACGTTCCACAGTATACCGTCTATTGCCTTTACCAAAAATACCACATCGCCCCACGCTACGCACGCGCTGAGGCAGCCAACACCGAAATGGCGCCCGAGATCCGCCTAGAAATTGGGCTCATGGCGAGCATATTCATCCCCACGAGCGTCTTGATATTTGGCTTCTCCTCCAAGCCGAGCGTGCACTGGATCGTCCCCATTATCGGCGCTGCTTTGTATCTCCCAGGCATTTTCCTCAATTTCCAGAGCATCCTCATGTACGTCACGTCTGCGTACCCCGCGTACGGCGCGTCGGTGCTTGCCGGGAACGACTTCTTCCGCTCCGCCATCGCGAGTGTCTTCCCTCTGTTCGGCCGCGCCTTCTTCACGAACCTCGGGCTTGGCCCAGGGTCGGCGCTACTAGCTGGGATATCCTTTCTCCTCATGCCCGTGTTCTGGGTGAGTCATGTATTCGGCTTTGGCAATACCCTCTATGCTAACGCATGTTGCAGCTTCTGCTCAAATACGGACACGTCCTGCGTCAGCGGTCAAAATACGCGCATAGCCCATAGTTATGGGGAGCACGAATTCAAGATGTATCCACGGAACGAACACTTCCGTCTTACATGGGCGGTTCGCGTGTTTGTGTCGCTCGGTCATCGGGACCGCAAGTGTTGCTTATCCCTTAGAATTGACTTTCGCGACCATTGATTCTGTATTTCTAACGGGCACACTCTACTGTCAACTAGATATAATGAAAAATAACGTACATCATGATACTTTTCGTCTGTTTCACGTCGTGCCAAAATTGTCAGGAAAGACGGGATGGGAAGCTCGCCGTGCAGCGGTTGTGTAACGGATAAAATTTTGAACCGTGAGAACTCAGAGGTGTCGGAGATATCCGTGCGGAGTTGAACGATGATGCCACCCCTGTACTCCTATTTCTGAACAGTCTTCTCATTCATGCGAGACTTTCCCCAGGAGATTATTGACCAGGTACTCAACGATGTGTCGCCACAGGCAGCCGAGACATCGGAGCCTCCGGAGGCGTCTGCAGACGATGGCTTCCCCGCTCCAGAATGCATCTGTTCTCGAATCATGCCGATATCCAGACATTCGTGGACCTACTCAACACTTCCTTTTTTCCGCTGTTGTCCTGCGTCGAGTCGCTGGATATGCGCTGTACAACCGGGGCGTTCCCCGAAGCGCACATGGCAAAGCTGCATAATTGTTCAAGGCTCACTGAACTCCGCATCCACTCACCTGTCGATGCCGAGGACGTCTCGCAATTTCAGCGGTCGCTTCAAGTCCACATTCCATTCTTCGGATTGGAATGTGTACTTCTGCGGCGGTTTGAATTAGTTGCTGAGACTAAGCTCCCACTGCGTCTCGTCACCGACGCCATATCACACCTGTCGATGCTCACGCATCTACGAATGCGTACCAGCCAGCACAATTGCCTCTAAGAAGGATTCGTGCAAACTAAGGACGTCTTCGAGTCCCGTCCGGTGGGAGTCCTGGGTCACGCATCCTGGTCGATGCGCGTTCCTGCCGCCGAGTTGGCGGGAAATCATGTGACATAGGAGACCGGGAGCTGGGGCGATCCGGATGGGCTGGCGGAGTAAGAAGTTCGCGTCACGGCACGTTGCGGAGGACTGGACTGTGAGAGGTCAACATGCGAGAGGGATGGAAGGAAGGAAGGAAGTTGATTTTAACCGCGGCGGTCCCATTTAGGAACATAGCGGGACCCGTAACTACATACACGACGTCGAAATGTATGCTACGGACATCAATCTGCTTTAACGCTGTGATCAGCGTCTCCCCACCGCCTGGTTGGCTGCTCTCAGTCATAATATGCATTCGGCTCACCAGCACCAACCGGGAAGGGATTACCGTCTCACGTGTTCCACAAGATTAATGCGGGACATTCAGAAACATTTTACTATTAGTATCGAGCTAGGATGGAGGCAGATACAAAGTTGCCGCTATGTAGCGTGGGTTCGCATCAAAGACGGCCATCACGTCTGCGACAAACTTCGCCAGCCTTGTCACGACCTTTCGCTCTGACAACAACCACTTCAAGAACTCGTATGCGCCATCTGGCGACCACTTGTCCTCGAAGCCGCCTACATCCGCGGCTATATCGCGCAGGAAGTCTGCCCGCAGTGGTTGCAGCCTAGGTTGCCCATTGCAAACAAGCAACGCATGGGCCTCGTCCTCCACCGCTGTGCGACAGAAGCGACACAAGCGCATTGCCCTCGGCGCAGCTGCCCTGTATCGCCCGGGGTACCGGAGACGCTCAACACTCAGATTGTGGTCTGAGAGCAGAAGCCGCGTGAGCGCTTTGCGATGCGAGGGGATGGGCACGTCTAGGTAATGGCGGCGCCGCCGCGTTACGAGTCCACGATGTGAGGCCCCTTCGCCGTCGTCGATACGCTCGACACGATCACGCAGCAGGTGTGTCTTCGTTAGCTCGTTGATGTCGCGCTGCAGGTCCGCATCCAGGATCCTTTCGACCTCCTCCATGATCCCCTGCACTCGGTCGTCGTCCAGCAGATCTTGCTCCGACACCAGGATGGGTGTAGGCAGGCGCCGGAGTACCAATGCGATGTCCCCAATCCAACCTGGTTTCCCTTCGCGAAACAAGCCACACGAATCAAGAAAGGCGTCTCGTACGATGGAATAGTGGTCACGCACCTGGTATCTCATGCCACGTCGTGCGTCGTGTGATGGGCTGAAGCCCATACAGCACGAGTGACCGCAGGGAGCCGTGGGAGGAGGGGGCCGCACGCACAACAGACGGCGCGAGACATCAGTGGGCGCTGCCTTGTCGTGTTCGTGATGAGGATTGGTGCTCGCCACTTAGTATCCTGCTGCCGCACACGCACAACAGCCGGCGAATGCGCCGCTGCGTCCACGGCTGAGATGTGGATTGAGAAGATATATAGCAGAGATAATAGTAGGTCTCACGTTTGCGCGAAAGAGGGTCAGTAGAGAAGAGACGAGGGAGCATGGTGACACACTTTGAATGGGCCGCTGCAGACTTGGGGTGTATTCACATAGCGATAAGTCAGCGGACGCAGGGCGCAGACGCGTCCGCGTGTACGGGGCGGAGAGAGGTATGTCTCTGGAAACGCGGGGTAGCGAGGGAGCATCGACAGGCCGTAGAGTCGAGGGGGCGAATTGACGGTGAGCTGGCAGGGATACATGTACTTCATCGCCGAGTCCTCCAAGTAGTAAAAACGATGTCTTGTTTTAGTAGAAGTTTGCCCAATTGAAGTGCCACCAAGCCTTCTCAAAAAGTGTTGCCCGAACAAATTGGAGAAGTACATGTACATGCATTAAGAAAGCTAGCATGAACATGTCAAGGTCTCATGGGTCCCAGTACCTCTGAATTTGCAGCTCCAGAGCCAAGTCGTCGTCATACCGCGGAAAACAGCGGAGATACATGTTTCTCCAAGCATACATCCGCTGAAATGGGACCCGGGTGGACGACGCGAGCTCCCAATATTCAGGCATCCACCCCGCGCACTCCCAGTCAATGAGCCCGGTCGCGCGGCATGCGGTATCCGTCA
Source organism: Mycena crocata (assembly GCA_029281795.1). Classification (NCBI taxonomy): domain Eukaryota; kingdom Fungi; phylum Basidiomycota; class Agaricomycetes; order Agaricales; family Mycenaceae; genus Mycena; species Mycena crocata. Next base: position 363,383 of record JARJCP010000072.1, read on the forward strand.
TGATGTTGTGCGGCAGGAGATCGCCGTGCGTAAGGTGTATGCGATACTTCCTGGCCGCCCGATCCGCTATTAAGGACTGGATCCTGTCGTCCCGTTTTTTGGTCCACACGGTGCAAAAGGGCTGCGCATGGAATTGTGCCACAGTGGGGAACGGCCCAACCGGGTGGAAGCCGATTCTGTAGCTTAGAAGAGGGCCCCCCATGAACCCGGATACACGGTGGGGGTGCGGCGGCGAGAGGGCGCGAAGTTGAGAGATCCAGTCCGCTATGGTGGTTTCGAGAAGGCGGCGCTGCTCGTCAGTGGCATGGACGAGACGAGAAATCGTGCCTTGCACGAACAAGGGCGCTCCTGGGAACGCGGTCATGACGAGGAGGAATAAGCGGTTGTCTGGCTCGAAGGATGCGGCAGTAGTGATGTGGTCGAGCACCTGAGGCACAGGGATAGTTGTCTGAGTCCGAACGTACTCCATGACAAGCGCTTCATCGGGCAAGCGGCAGAATTTGACGTAGATCCCGAGGGGGAGTCGGTAAGCCGGAGAGGTTTGTTGTCGCTTGCCAACGTAGAGCACCAGAGCGCAATACTGTACTATTTCAACCAAGTGTTCAGTCACTGGTCACAACTGGGCCCAAATTGAACACTTTTTAAAAATGTCACAGGTTTTGGCCGTTCTGGATCGAGGTTTTTGAGCCTTTCCGTCTCAAAAGGGGAATTTTTTGCTCCGGCTGCGCCGGAATATCACCCGAAAAGGAGATTTGAACACTTAGATTTTGAACACTTGAGGTCACAGGTCACACCCCATGAACACTTGGTTGGAATAGTACAGTAGACCCGGTGGCGAACGGTCCCGGGAACTAGAAGCCAGGCAGACCAAAGCCAGCTCGACCATGTTCGTTGCCTGAGACAAGGGTTAGGATTACAAAGAAGAGCCCCGTTGTGAACCTACGTCTGGTAAGTAAACCTCTGGGGTAAAGAAATTTTAAGAGTCGGACGACATGCCACATAGATAGCACCGCCACCTATCTTGATCTTCTGCCGGGAACGACTTCTTCCGCGCCAGTCTTGACATTCCGCCTCAGATCTGAAACTCGATATAGTAGTTTGATGAGTGGCTGTGTCGGCACAGTTTCAAGCTCCGCACGGCACTCGTGACTCGTCGCTGTCAGCCGCCATTCCTTTTGCCACCATGTCGCTTGGTACTCGCCCGCCGCCTCCTTCGCCACCATAGCGTCCCGCTCCGTACCATGCCGTGCGAATCCTACGTAGCATGCAAGCAAACTCTGGCAACTTGGTTCCACCTCGCCTGCCGCTTTGACTCGGACTGGCATACACTAAGCGCACCATTCATCCGCGCACAAGCACCTTATGACAGACCCGTTCCCGGCGACAACAATTTCTGGCGATTGCTGTCGCGAGCGGAGACGAAGGCGCTTGTGCGTGTCCGTGATCGTTGACTGCTGACATTTTCCTTTCTTTGTCTCCAGAACCAACATCGCATCCATTCAACACTGACGCTTGCCTCATCGACACTCGCATGCACATCAACGCAGCATACGCACCCGAAGCCATGATCAATCCTCGCTCGCTTAACGTAATGGTGTCGCTTACTCCGTGTGCCGCTGCGTCTTGTACTCCGCCAAGCACCGCCTGCCGCGACATCTGTCCTACACATTCTTGTCCCCCGTACGGCGCGTTGGTTTGACTACCAATCGTCGTTCTCAAGACGCGCAAATGCGACGATAGACGGCCGCTTCTGTCCACGGGGATAGACATCATGCGTTGCACACCGCTTGTTTCTGAGCAGGACACCGTCGGAATATACACCGCTTACGAATCGGCATTTTCAAGCTCACGCACACGATTCCGCACCCGCGCGCATTGTGTCCCGGTGCGCGTACGAAAGCTCCGCCAATTGTATATGGGCGGCACCTTGCGTCGCTCTGGAAAAGAACGACGGTGTGTAATATATTCACGGCGGACGTGTTAATACTATGGACGCCGTGTACTTACAGTCCCTCCCAAATTGTAATTTATGTTGGTGTTAATACATAGGTTAATTCATATACTACTTGCGAAGCCTCCTCACCATCTCAGTGTTTTCTCCAACTTCCTCCGACTTGACATACATAGTCATACTTCACCGTCGTGCCGCTGTGCCGACGTTCAACTGCCGAAAAGTGCCGGCAACACAGCCCCCATCAAATTCCCAAATCGGATTTCGGATCTGAGGCGGAAAGTCGGAGACTCTTCCGCGCAGCTTCTGCTCAAATACGGACACATCCTGCGTCAGCGGTCAAAATACGCGCATAGACCATAGTTGTGGGGAGTACGGATTTAAGATGTATCCACCGAACGAACACTTCCCTCTTACATGGGCGGTTCGCGCGTTTGTGTCGCTCGGTCATCGGGACCAAATCGGGACCGCAAGTGTTGCTTATCCCTTAGAATCGACCATCGCTTCTGTATTTTTAAAGGGCACTGTCGACTAGATATAATGAAAAATAACGTACACCATGACACTTTTCGTCTGTTTCACGTTTGTGCCAAAATTGTTATGGATGGGAAGCTCACCGTGCAGCGGTTGTGTGCCGGATAAAATTTTGAACCGTGAGAACCCTTGGCGCCGATAGAAGCTTACTCCAAATTTAAACTTTGCGGTCCTTCAACCCAACTTCAATAGAGTCCCTCTCTCTCGGTTTCTGGGTCCAAGGAGCGAGCGGCATGTATTTCCGCTATGATACATTCACAATGCGTGCTGACGCCGCTTCAGACACCAGGGCATTTCAGGCTCGCGTCCTGCAACACACTACGAGATTCGTGCATCTCAAGATGACGGCTCAGGATATTTACACCGTCCCTCTCATTTTAACGGCGCTGGTGCCATCAATCCATCTCACAACCATAAATATGGAGATCCGTCCCTGGCGTCTTGGATTGACGGATTGGGGCTTGATTGACAACATCCTGGAGCACCAGACTGGCTTGCGCAGTTTCTCGCTGGTGGACACAGTTCATAAACACGCACTGCTCACAGAGGAGGTGAAGATATTGATGCCGCATGCAAGCGCTCGCGATATCCTGAACTAGTGTCAATGTCACAAGTGCAGTACGCTCCCACAAATACATTGATGGAATTTGTACAGTTATGATACAGTCAGAAGAACGGCCTACTGCAACGGATGCGAACAAATTCACAGCGGGAGGATAGCCAAAATACACGAAAAAGTTAACTTGACGCCGCGAATATGGAGAGGCCAGAAAATATACGAGGTGAGGGAAGCAGGTACCACCAGGGCAGTGAGTGTCCCAATCATAACCGTTCCCACACCACATATATGTTCCTTTCTCTGCCAATGATTGGCAGTCCGTTTCCCGGAGGGAATCTGTTCGCATACGGCTTCAGCAAGTCATCTTACACCGGGGAGGTATACGATGCGTCCGTGTTGGGGGTGAACTTTGCCTGGATGCGGGCGAGGGACAGGTTGAATTTCTCCGAGGTCGTCCACTGGAATACCAAGACCGCAAAAAAGGCCACGACAGAGATGCCAGCAGCAAATGCTATACCGAAGTACGTGGCAAGCATGAAGACACAGTTTGCGAAGAAAACGAGCATGCCCCAGAGATGCAGTGCGTGAGGGAGAGCGAAGACGAGTGCAACAACCTGAAATTTGAATGTGGGCGACTGAATAGATTCCAGGTAGTCCATCTAAATTATGTGAGTTGAGATATAAGAAAAAGAAGCCGCAGGAAGGGAAACTCACAGCCTGCGCAGAAACAACATTTTGCAATGGTTCATACCTGTGTATCAGGAGCATCGATCCGAGCAAGCTACCACCGAGGAGGGTTGCCGAAGCAACCGCCAAAGATGGGGATGATGTCAAGCCCAAGAAGAAAATGTGTAGCCTGCAGTGATCTCGTCAGATATCTCTCCTGCGAATCTCGAGCGCTTCCTCACATCAATCCTAAGAATGCCTAGGACCGAATGCTGATCAGTAACGAGTAAAAATCAACGGATACGAAACCATCTATCTCACCTGGTGGGACGCTGCGCGCCAATCCCGCAGGCAACCGGCTACCATATTTTTCCACTGCTCCTCGTAGACCAGATGATCGACAAATACATCATTCAACCGCGCAAGATATCTGTCAGACGTTTTGAACGACAACCGAGACGCCACTGTTGAAACCCATGGGTTCGGTGTTTCCGGATCCCAAAGGACGGCTTGATCTCTGGATAGGCGGGAATATTCTTGGCCGTACTGAGTCAGGTATCTGTTTCGGCCTGTTGCTGTTAGATAGTGATCGGGGACGCTGAAAAAGCTATACTACTCACAGACCAAGCTCCATAATCGGGCTACATTGAGGCGGTGAGAAGGCGGATCAGAAGGCCGCGGTCGTTGGGAGGCTTACCAACGGTGCATGTAATATTTCCGTCTGCGACGTGATCTACACAGGATCACATACATTTTAAGTCTCTAGCAGCTTGCGATGATGCATGCGTGAACGGACCTCGGGAATTCTTGAGAAGACTTACAAACGTCTCGCATTCCTGTTTAGAGTAGGGAAAGGTCGAGACGCGGGACGTCATTTGGTCTACAAACGGTGGTCAGGAATGGAGTGTGTCAAGTGTTGATTTAATGTACTTACCACAGATCGCGTGCGTGAAGACACAGACGAGAGAGTCTAGGGTTTCGCTGGATATACCACCAAAGTGCATTGGGAAGTGTTCGATGTGGCTCCAGTACAGTTCTTCGCAGAGAATGTCTGTGGGAAAGTTCAATTCCGCAGCCGAAGACGGAGAAAAATCCAACTTACTCAACTGGGACAGTGAAACGACAGGAGGGAGGCCCAAGTCATCTGTGTCTACGTTTTCGATCCAGAACTGTGCACGCGTGGTGTTGTCGACAAAATAGTAGGCGCAATCCTCGTCCTCTATTTTGATGAAGAGCTCGACCTGATCTGAAGTCGGAGAGATTTTGTCTGCAACGAGGTCTTCGATATGTTTGATCCAGCGGGTGACTTTGTTGAGTGTCTCCGGTCGGTACAGATTTGCTTCCGTAACCACTCGAGGGGAGCCCTCTCGGAAAAAGTAGAGTTGACCTTCCGGATGGATGTGAGCAGACCAGTGCTGAGGAAGGTAGGCAGGCCTAAAAGCCGGACGTGAGTAATTTCGGGTGGCAGCCTAACACCCAAAACGTACTCGGGCAACCGAGACCCAAAAAATAATCCAGAAGAAATCTGCATGTCTGGCTGTGCTCTGAAACGAGAAGAAAGATAAAAAGTGTGGGCGAATTGCAAGAAGTTGAACTCACAATCCGGTCCTCTCATAACGGCCGGTGTCATTCGAGGTGGTGGGGCGCAGGATGCCTTGCGATTCGGCCTCGGAAACAAGCGAAGCGAATTCGTTAAGCGCTGCTTTGGAAATGTGGACCGCCATCTGCGCGAAAATTCAAGGAGAAGTCGGCGTCCGATATCCCGTGTATTTGGGGGCTTAAGTACGTGCCTGTCCGAGTCTCCCTATATGAGATTGACAGGAGCAAATGGGAATCCGGGGGATCAAGAGAACGAAATGCACTGCCGAGTGTGGGTACTTAGTAGCAAGGCTATGCTTTTTTCGGATCCAAGAACAGAATCCTGTGTGTGGAAGCTGTTGAATATTGAATCCATAGCCCCAAGCGCATGGGCGTCGTTTGGCTGGGTAGTCAGGGAATTTTCCAACCAGAAGAGAAAAAAATGTAGACTTTGATGGATTCAGCGCCTAAATATGGCGCCTAGTTGAGTACCTGCGATGCCTACTCTGGTCTGAGCCGTTTAGCTTCCGAATAATTGTGCACTGCAAAGGTGGATTCGGCCTGCGTGAGATCGGACGGCCAGCTCCAGCCCGGGGCTCGGCGACTGCGCATTGGGCTTGTGTCCAAGGGTATCGGATGACATCCGATGCGCGGGTCAAAATCATGCTCGCTGGCGAATGCGTTTGGCGCGGTCACGGTAGTGTTTATCATCCGACGAGTCGGTTTCGAGAATACGGCCGTTGTCTGATATCACCCACAGTGATAATTGCCGCCAGTGCCAGCCCTGCCAGTCATTGCGGTGCACAGCGGTCTTCGAACGTGGATTAGAAAAGATAAAAATTCTCTTACATGTAGAACCTGTACAAGGATCGAGCGGACCAGATTATAACACGCCGACTGAGTCCTGGCCTCTGTTGAGCCCCGCTGAGTGCGTACTGGACGATGTATTTTTGACAAATTTTTGATTGGCTCCCGGAACTCGGCTCGCATATAGCCGATCTCCTGCTTCCCGATTCGGTCGACAGCTCTTTGTCCGAAGCGCTGAAGGAGCGCTGAACCAAATCGTTGCTGTTACTCCTGCTGTTCATCTAGTACCATCGAATTTTCTATCACGTTTCCGGTACCATCATTGAAGCTCCCTGGTCCCCCCAGGCTGATCGGAGATATGGACAGCTTTGTGAGCGCTGGCGAAAGGTGTATATAAACGCCATCTTGCTTCTCCCTTGACATATCTCAACCTCTCGAACACCCAAAAGAGCCATAGCCGCTCAGAATTACTCACTCACAATCATGTCGTCTGACTCGTGCGAGATTTCACTCCCGTCCTCAATCTCAATTCTCATGATCGCCTTATCAGGAACCCAGAAAAGATTGAAGGAAAAGTCGATGAGAATGCTGTCGAAACCGCCAATCCTGAAGCTCAGGCTGAGCCTGCTGTCTCCGATCCATCCACACCATCGATCTCCAAAACGGACTCCACCAAAACGAAAGATACATCCGGTGACCTCGACTGGATGGAGCCTCCTCAGCCTCCGCGGTCAGTATCTTAATAATCCAACGCTGTGGATTCGGCTCACTGGTGATTATAATAGTGATACACCTCGCGGAAAAGTAAACCCCGGCGTTTCCGGTCCAGGGAAGCCAGGAAATCCTCGTCCTCCTCCGGGCCATTAGCCTCGCCGCCTTAAATCCTTTACATTGTATCCATCCCCCCTCGTAATATGTATTCCGGAATGTACGTTGTACATCATCGTATTTATTTACTTTCGAGCGCTCAGTTTATGTGATGAAATGCTTCCGCGTCTGAAATTTAGCTGATGATCGACGCCCTAATCAGACAAGAGAAATCCTTCACAGTCGTTGTAGATGCTGTTGACCGTTGCTGTCGATCCAGCGCTCATTTAACTCCAAGTTTTCCATCAGATTGTGCTCGTACTGCTTTGTGGCTGCTGTTTGGTTCGAGTCTCACAGCTTGCCCTGCACGTATATAGAGCGCAGGATGGATGTGAAGACGACTCACTAGAAATCACACACACCTTTGAGTTTATGTCCTCTGACTCGAACACGTACGAAAGTTTCCTCAGTCGGAGTCATTCGATTTTCTGACAGACTGTTGCAGAAACCTACAGAATCCGGAATCTACTCCAAAGGAGGCGGGCGGCCCCGAGGTCGCCGCCGTTGAGGATAAGCGCGCCGTCGACGATGAAACTCAGAAGATTGCCGATAGGATCGATGATTTTAAGGCGCCCAAGGACGGGACGCCCAAGTCATTTGTTAAACCGACCAAGACGGACGAGTGGGACTTTGGCGACCTTGGGTCCTTCGAGCCTCCCAAGCCTCCTGGGTGGGCACTATTCTTTTCCCGACCTCGGTGTAGAAATGACCGAAATTGATTCCAGTGACACACCTCGCGGCAGCCCAACGCACCCCATTTCATCGAATAAACCACCGCCATCTGGTCCAAAAGATCCTCCCCCAGATCCTCCCCAATCCGGGCAATAGTCTGGTCCACACTGAAATATTTTTTGTTGAGCATTCTGATAGTGGTATTGATCATGTACCCGCTTCAATTGAGGATGTTCCAATGGGAGACCTTGTTACATGCGATAGTCTCGGTCCTGCTTATCGGAGCCGTGCACGCAAATGCCAGATCCTCTAAGTTTAACGCCTCGGATTACTTTGGACGTCCAGCATGCAGGCGGAATACAAAGCCGGCACCATTACCTACATTTATGCGGTCCGGGACCCCCATGGCACAACTGAGTAGATTGAGGTAGATTGACGATATTTCTCAATGAAGGGAGGCTTGTGTGGATTTCGGACGGCACGGTGGAGCGATAATGGAGTCAGCTGTAATTCTGCATGTCGCGAGGGACACGGAGCCTGAGGTGGTCATGGATGTCGCCGGAAGGTTAAGAGGGTATATCCGAGCGCCTCATCCGAGTCTGGTTTCAATGCTGAACGGAGCTGGTAAGAGGTGGACTGGGAACTCGAGCGCGTCGACCACCAAAAGAAGCAATCGGATGTTCGGACCGCTACCCGTCCTTTCCTGCTATAAGTCGATGATGCTACGAAGTACATCCAGGCAGAAGTACATGCAGCCTCCAATGCCGCGCAAGATACATAAATTGCTATCAAGAAGTGGGTATGTGTGTACGGTAATGATACAGTGACAAGTCGCACTAGAAATACAGTACTTAAGTAATCATCTAGTCTTCAGCTGTTCTACACCGCAGTGCGATCTGAATCGTATGAACCCTTCCGCAAAGGGAAGGACAAAGACGGCCACTGTAACGTCCAGCGCCGCTTCCGATTTTTTTTGGTCTCAGACCCCGTGGACTTGGCCTCGTTCTCCGCCGCGACCGATTGCCCATCCGCTTCTTCGCCATCGGCGTTGGCGGAAGAGAATAGACCGCTCAGCCAGACCCAGGTACCGTCTTCCCAGCTCTCCCATGCGCTGAAGATACACCATAGAATGAGCGCGGCGACGGCCGCCCAGAGCACGCCGACCAGTGTGCGCGTGATGAGCGACGAGTTTTCAAAGCACATGAACGAGAACGCCGCGAGGAAGGACACCATTCTGGTCTAATCGTTAATGGCGCGACGACAGAGAGCGGGAGGGCACGTACGACCAGATCAGCATGGCATACGGCAGGGAATACAAAACAGCAAGCGTCTCGAGGCCGAGCGTCGGATGCATCCGATTATACAGGAATCGAGCCTGCAAGCTTGGTTAAGCACTGGTCCAAGGGCAGTAAGACAGAACTCACGGCATCCGGCGCAGCCTCCGCATCTCGATTCCGATGCTGCTTCATGAGCAGAAGCCCGACAATGATGCTACCGATACTGGTCAACATCGAGAGATAGCTAGAGATTTGTGACGGCGTGCGATCCGGGAGCGCGAATCCGCCCTGGTCGACGCTCTGAATTGAGAGGAACGCGACATTGGCGTTCAGGACCACCGTCGCCTGCGGAATGCTATATCAGCAACGAATGGAGCGCCCAGACACGAGAGCATCGACGCACCAGAAGCGTGAACTCTTGCCACTCGTTATTGAGTCTCTTGATGAATTCGGACCACCCGCGTTGTCGTATGAGCCGGTCGGTAAATATGCTGTGCAACGCTACGAGGTGGGAGTTCGGCGCGTAGAATAGCAGCGGGCTCAGCAGCTTCATGAGGAACGTCGGTTTATGGACGACGCCGTACACAGATTGGTCCACGTTCAGTCGCGCGCCGGCTTCACCGTAGAAGTTGTATACGCGCGAGCGGACTAGGGAGAAAAAATGATCATATATGCTGTTTGAGGGCAGAGATGGTGTTTCATACCAAGGAGGTGCATCAATCGACCTATGAAGGTATGTTGCGTTATGATTATTCTACGCAGAAAAAGAAGGGGGCACATACCCACCAGACAGCTGGAGCCGCCGAACCCTTTATCGATGTTCTTACCGACATTCTCTGCTTGCACATGAATATGGAAACTGGTTATATTTCAAGTACTCACTGGAGAACCCGTCCGCAAGGGTGATCATGGCTGTGAGCTGTTCTGCCCTCCAGTTCACGGTCGACGTCTGGGAAGTGAGGAGATCTAAGAAGGGAAGAAATGATTAAGAGTGGGAACCATGATGCACGCGCGAGAGGGGCGGACCTCCGAGTGAATGAAGGAGAATGTCCCGCAATTCGTCGACAATCGCGTGCGTAACCTCCAGCGATCTTGGGAATAGTTCACAGTGGTACCTGTTCGCACGCACGTTCAATAAGCACAGCAGTTTATCCATATTACTCACCAATACTGCGCCTCCAGCTCGTGTCCTACATTGCGTATGATGGTCAGGAAGTACTTGGGAAAGAATCAAAACGCACGAATATGCGACGCCGACGTGATCCCGTTCAGCTCCGCCGCGATCGAGAACATATCTGAGTCGGCATTGTCCATCCAAAACACGGACCGACCCTCGTGATTGACGAAGTAGTACTGGCACCCTCTGCTCTGATCGCTATAGAGGTACTCGTCCACGACAAGATCAACGGTAGGCTCTAGCTGGACGCCGTGTGCGCGGAGAAAGTCATAAATGACGCTGATGTTGGTGTTGATGAACTCCAGGAGGGTAGCGTCGAAGAGGTTTGCGTCAGTAAACACGCGCTGGAGGGTTTGGTGAGATGGCAGAATGAAGACCACACGCGGGAGACGCACCTTTTCCGGATGAAAAAAGTACCGGACGCCTTCCGGGTGCATGCAGGCTGTCCAGCCAGGTGGAGGTGCATTCCTATCGAAACATTGATTGGAGTGTTGCCACACAGAGAGCGGTACACCCACGGAGTCATAGAGATGGTAAGTGGCGGAATTGTGAATCGTGTCGGTTCGTCGGCGCTGCAGTAAAAGTGAGCCAGAATGTAATGGAGAAGAATGGGAGACATACACAACTGTTTTACGGTCATATCTGCGCACAGAATCGGGTGTTCCAGGGAAAATGCGCGGATGTGCCTCGTTCAGTAGGGGGGTCGACGGTAATGCAATATCTCCAAAAACGGCGGATGAGCGCCGGGATTGATTTGGCGACTCCGTCTCGGGCCCGGGGAAGTGAACATCTACGACGCTCGAGTTGGTAGACGGCAGGTAGCCGATTCCGAGGTTCGGGGACGGTGGCAAAGCGGGGAGGTTTTGTACCGAAAGGGTGGCGGCGGGCGGATGCTGAGCCGACAAGGTGGCGGGTAGATGCTGAACTGACAGGCTGTGAAGGGAATAGGACTCCTGGGTGATGGGCTGTGTCGGTATCTCCTGGGATGAGCGGGAGGCGCTCGGGCCAGAATGCAGGTACGGATGCAAAGTCGAGGGCACAAAGCTCGCCGCGATGATGTCGGGGTTAGCAGGTATATCGTCGAGAGTGTGTGGGTATATGACACGGATATTCTGAGAGCCGCCCGTCGCCTCAGCAGGCGTCTTTTTCATTGCTCGACACAAAGCAGAGAACAGAAAGAGCAGACCTCGAATCGAGGTTCGGACGAGAGTGTTGTCCCAGAGCAGTTTCCGCAGGATGGCCAACAGCCATCTAATTGCAGACATGGCGCTGTGGCGGTTTTGGAGGAACAGCCGGGAAGTGTGAAGCCTCACGTCGAGTCTACAGCTGTGCGTCTAAATCCGGTCATTGGAGTTCTGATCAAGAAGCTAGGTAAGCGGCGGTGGCTGTGAATCTTCGCACCTTGCCTCATGCCACTTCGAAAATCTTCTACGGTTACTTGCTGATAGATAAAACACCGGGATCCAATAGACGACTTGATATTCTCGGTATCCCCCTGGAAACAGTCCACCTCCGCACCACCGCGATGTGAAAAAAACCGTTCACAGGTTACTATTCGTGCTGGGGACACTGTGAAACTGGTGGAGTCCGCCAGACCAAAAGCCGAAATTACCCGCATCAGTGGATGGACTCGGAGCTTTCGCAGACTCGTCACCCAGACAACACGAGATAACTCGCAGGGCGGTCTTAGGCTGTGTTTAGGCCAGTGGTTCGTTGGGCGAGAACATGGTCGACTCTCCATTCGCAGAATTGGACTCGGCATATGCGGCATGATAACGGTGAACGTACCTCATGCATGCGCGCTATATCTGACTGGTCCAGATGAGATCAATCTCTTGCCAGTGAGAAACGGTCCGCGATGCCATGGACACTTGATTGCGTGCGTTGCAGCAATGAAATAGCCGTTGGGATTCGACGTCGGAGGTGAGCACAAGGGTGTATTTCGGGCTGGCAATGTTGCTATGTACATTTATTGCAGTGATTGTGCTGGAATTTTCGGGCAGCATCTCACCGACATCTGACATGACTTTTACGCACAGTCTCTTCTTCCTCATCATTGGAAGGAAGGAATTGCTTGAGATCTTGTAAGGTTGGAAGGTACATAGTGCCGCATTGTTGCAAAGACCGTCGTATGGTCAAAACGTCCAGGGAACTAGCCGCGAAACCAACGATTCCGGAATAAGGTCTGGGTGCTATGAGACGTGGCTGAGGATGGCGGGGTCGAGATTTACATGGTAGAGGCCAAAATGAGGCAGTTCCATGGGCGTGCAAAGAGATGGGTGTGTGTGCAAAGCAGACACTAAGAGCTGAATTTTCACCCTTTGCATGCAATCAGTGCGTTGTGCGTTTGCCGGTGAGCCTCCGAGGGACGATGATTAGTCCTTGGAACTCAGTCACTGGGACGCAACGGATGCGGGATGCCAGACTCCAGTGTCGGGAGCAAGTATAAGGAGCTCCCATAGCCATCTGGCGCAAATGGAATAAAATGGAGGTTCAATGAATACCCAGAGAAGTTTGGATTGAAACGAACATGATAGAAAGCGTGAACCAGGACAATTAAAAAAAAAATTAGCAACTTTGGAATAGTCGAGACGCGTTGTTTGCGACGGAGCACTGCATGCCGGGCCGGACCTGTCCGGACTTGGTTTGCCCCATAATAATATTGTAATAATATATTCAGATTATATTCTGTATCCCCTCTCCCAGCTCGCCCAGTATGTTGCCAGGCTTTGCGCGTCGCGTTAAAGTCAACTTGTGTCCCGGCAACGCGAGCCTTGTATTGAGAGCGGCGACGGGTTTGGCCAGAAGACGATGAAGAGCTACCGGACGCGAGGGGCGACGAGCTGGGTGGATACGAGCGCTGTGGAGTGGAAGGAAATTGCTGTATGAACATCTGGAATGCCATGTGACCCATCGCGGTTTCCTTCACTAGGACCCCGGCCTATGCGGTTAGAGGTCCGATCCGAAAACCGCCATTTCGGCTGGTTCCGTACTTCCGTTTTCCGTCCATTTCTGTGCGCATTGTGAACCCAAAGCACATTTTTTTTCCGATTTCGTGCGCATCACGGATCGGACTTTCATCTACGAGAGGCTCTTTTTGGGTCAAATCGTGGGATTTCTTGGAACTTTTTTTCAAACTGAAGCTCTTATCCGTTTGAGGTTCGTTTTCTAATTTTTTTTTGGCCCCGGGTGTACGCATACGGATCGGACATGGTTTCCGGCAGTCCAACCTCGTCCGCAAGTAGGATCGGAGCTTTCGCTCTTTTCGCCCGAATTCGTCCGCATCTGGATCGGACCACAAGGCCATTTTCAAGCCGAATCCGTCCGCACCAGGATCGGACCTAAAACCGTATAGGCCGGTCCTCCTTCACTCCGCCATGTCGCTGCCGCCGGCTCTGCGCGCGTCGGTGACCCCGCCCGAGCTCGAGCTCATCGCCTGCCAGCAGCTCGTCGAAATCATCCCCCTCATCGCAATGGAAAAGACCGCCTTCATCTCGGTACTTTCTGTCCTCCTGCACACACCGTGACCACCTCAACGCGTCTCAGGGTGCATACGGGCCGTTGCGCCCACCCCACAGGGCCCGCATACCCATCTGGATGGCTGTCAACCTCAAGCAGAAGAAAAAGTGTCACATCCTCGCGCCAGAATGGCTCACTGTCGGTGTGTCGCGCAATGGTTCACTGACCTTCGCTGTGCTTACGACGCGTCGGGAAGAATATCTGCAAGAAAAGCTCGTTCATGAAACGACGCAGGCCGAGTTTACTAAGCTGCCTTTCCGCTTTGCTGAGATTTCGCGCGTGTTGCTTGACGTGTACGTGCGCGCGTCCATTGTCACCTAACAGTTCCACTCAATTTTGACCATAGCGCCTCCGACGATCTGCAAAATCCAGACAAGCTCCGCACGCTGCTGAAGGATCTGCGAGAAGCTCGTCAAGCAAAGGCGCGCGCAGGTCTCGAGAGTCTCGAGCATTCCACACTGGGGGCACGTTTTTATCATCTCTTCGTTGCCCCCCGACTAACGCACGTTTACTTAGCTCTCAAATCTCTCCGCCATGGAGATCAACGAAATCCGGCCCTTCTTCATCCGTGCTATGACAGTCCTCGGTCAACTGCGTTCCGGCGCGTGAATGTGTATGATACCATGGTGCCATCCTTAACTTAACGGTACTTACAGATGTACAGTACATTGATCCCAGTTTTCAAACTCCAGCCCCGCCTTGTGAATGGGCCGGTATAAGTACGCATTTGTTGGATTGGGTTCTTTCTCCGTGAGGCTGGAGCAGACGTGAGCATTACATCCCATTTTGCGGACTCCTCAATATCTGTTCTTCACCCCCCAATGACATGCCGAAGTGCCACGATTGGATCGCTTCGTTTCCTGTCCGTTAACGCTTCGCCACATAGCAGCTGCGGCGTAAAAATTCACAGCATCGTATGACAATGTGAGCGCGAGATATATGCCCGCCCTCGCTTACTATGAACTCCCCACGCTTTTGTACATTATCCACCAAGGATGTGGAGAGTTTTCCGATAAGTATTTGGCGATTTGACAGGGTTCCCGGCTCCAGATGACGGGTCCACAAACAAGGTCTCGCTGAAGGAGCTATAATTGGAATTGAAATTTGCAGGCCTGGTCCGCGGGGAATGCTTCGAGGCTGGACATACACATCGGAAGAATGGGTGATGGGCGAGCATGCGGAACAGAGGTCCGCAGATTGGGTTTAATGGCCGAAGTGTTGAAAAAGGGGGCGGAGGGGGGCGGTCGCGGGCGATTCCTATCTTTCGATGCGTGTCCGCGTATACAAAGTCTCCCAACGACATGAGCTCGCAATCGGTATACGATGTGATGCTAGACGTCGTCACGTCCGGCCTGGACTCGGACTCTGGAACAAAATGCAGCCGTCGACATAAAAACTTGTGGAGATCATGCTTCCGAGTTGGGCACTAGAAGGGAAATGCCATTTTTCTGCACCAGAACTGAGAAGGTGGTGGTCAAAGCTCAAGCCAGGAAGGTCACGAGTTGACGCCGCAGCCAAGCAAAGCCACAATAACCATTCCTCTTTACTACCACCCCCATCGCTTTATTGAGTGCACTGTATACAACGCCGTAGCCCGCGATCAGACGAGATATTGTTATGAAGCGCACTGTCGCACCGTCTAACGGGTAGCGGTCGACTTGGAGGCATTCATTACCTGTCAGACGCCTTGACTGAAAAATCCGAGAATCACTGACCTCCCGACGCCGAAAACTGGCCCCTGGACTGGGTGGATGCCCACTAGCCTTCAACTGGTCTCTCTTTCGTTGCAAAGGAATCCTCGCCTATTTTTTCGCCTATTTTTCCAGGACCCTCGTCCGAGTTTGTTTGTGTTTGAAAGGAAAGCGGTTGCTTCATGCCAACCTCCGCCAAACGCCCAGCTTCGCGGTCTCCAGAC
Organism: Mycena crocata; assembly: GCA_029281795.1. NCBI lineage: Eukaryota > Fungi > Basidiomycota > Agaricomycetes > Agaricales > Mycenaceae > Mycena > Mycena crocata. Next base: position 378,905 of record JARJCP010000072.1, read on the forward strand.
GGCGAGCGACGGTCCAAGCGTCAGCTCACGTCTTCACCACCGGAAGAGGGTGAGCTTGACGATGAGCCCACTCCGACTCTCCCCACCAATTCATTACCCCAAAAACCAAGTACAACGCTAGCGCTCAAAACTAAAATCCCCTTTCCTTTCAAAAAGCGGGACGCAGGGCCGCCTAACCTCGGGCGGAATGTCTTCGAGGCGCAGGAAACTGCGGCGTCCGCAGCATACGAGCGGCCCAAGGATAGCAGTGGCCGTACACGGGAAGACTCGAAGCGGAAGCCGCCGCGACCTGTTGACCACTGGGAACCAAGTTCGGCCTCCAATAGGCCGTTTTCGTCGTCTCGGAACCCAAGAGATAGGCGCTCTCCGTCTCCGCCACGCCGTTCTCATTCTCCCCACTCAAACTACTCGTCGGACAAGCACCGGTTCGCTCCCTCACACTCGCCCGAGGCTATGCGACACGGCTCGTCCCCGTCTCGGTGGCCGCCGCAATATGACGAAAGGTCGAGGCGCTATGATGAACGGGACGCGTACCACGACCGTGAGCGATCCTACCGACCCGGTCAGACAGACCCGCGTGCCTGGACTCGACGGGACGATACACGTCGCCCTAGGGAGGGGCGATACGATCCATACGACCGTGATTTCAGGTCCTCACCTTCGCGCGACACCTCCAACAGCTACAGACCCGCGTCCCCAGTTGACTATAGACCGCTTTCCCCTCGGCCACCAATTCGGACTGCATCCCCGCGTCCTCCGCCATCTCCACCCCGAACGCGCGCTCATACTCCGCCGCAGCCACCCCCACCGACCTCATCTCCGCCGCCTCCGCCGCCTCCCGACACCCGGCTACTTCCCAGAAATTATCCTCCCCCACCTCCCCCACCTCCTCCGGCATCTCTGCCCCCGCCCCCCGCATCTCTGCCACCACGCCCACCTGCGCCACTGGATGTGCACTCACCAACCCCGATGGTCCGTCCGCCACCTCCGGAAGTTCCGAAGGAGACAGTACGCCTCATGCGCAAGCCCCCGGCCCCGCGCCGCTCACAAATCGATGAAGAGAAGGCGTACGGTCGCGTGTTCAAAGGTTGCGGCTACCAGGGGGATTACCAGGTCACGACGAAGCTAGGCGAGGGAACCTTTGGGTGCGTCTTGTGTTTATTTTCCATGCGAACATTACTTACCAACAAATTACAGTGAGGTGCACAAAGCCTTACACACTGCGACCCGAACCCAAGTCGCGCTGAAGCGAATCCTAATGCACAACGAGAAAGAGGGCATGCCCGTGACGGCGCTGCGGGAGATCAAAATCCTCAAGGCGCTCAACCACCCGTGTATCGTCAACATCCTCGACATGTTTGTCGTGCGCAGCACCGCGAAGGACCCGCTGTCTGTGTACATGGTCTTCCCGTACATGGATCATGATCTCGCGGGTTTGCTCGAGAACGAGCGTGTGAAGCTGCAGCCGAGCCATATCAAGTTGTACATGAAGCAGTTGCTCGAGGGGACAGAGTACATGCATCGCGTATGTCGCGTTCCTTTGTTGTTTCCCTAACTTTTTTACACTCGCGCAGAATCACATCCTCCACCGCGACATGAAAGCTGCGAACCTGCTCATCAGCAACTCAGGGACGCTGCTCATCGCTGATTTTGGTCTTGCGCGCGCGTTCGACTCGGGTGACAACCCGAATCGGGGCGGCAAGGAGCGCAAGTACACTAACTGCGTCGTGACGCGGTGGTACCGCCCGCCGGAGCTGCTGCTCGGTGCGCGGCAGTACGGCGGGGAGGTGGATATGTGGGGCATCGGATGCGTACTGGGGGAGATGTTCATGCGCCGGCCCATTTTGCCGGGGACCTCCGACCTTGATCAGCTCGATAAGATCTGGGCGCTGTGTGGTACGCCGAACCAACACAGCTGGCCCAACTTCGACTCGCTGCCTGGTTGTGAGGGTGTCAAGCGTTTCGCCCCCTTCACGCGCAAGATCAAAACGAGCTATGAGCAGTACGTATCTGTCATGTTCTCCTTTCTATTGACTCATGTATAACATCAGCATCGGGAAAGAGACGTGCGACCTCTTGGATCGCCTGCTCACCTGCAATCCCCGCGAGCGCATCACCGCGGCGCAGGCGCTCGACCACGACTACTTCTGGACGGATCCCATGCCTGCTGATCCGAAAACGTCGGTTTCCTTGTTTTTGGTGGTTGCGCATATTCTAATGTGAAAATACTCCACAGCCTGCCTGCCTACGAAGCGTCGCACGAGTTCGACAAGCGCGGACATAGGCAGCAGCAACAACAACAGCAGCATCAACAGCAGCAGCAGCAGCAACAACAACAGCAACATGGGGGACCACCCCCACATCTAGACCCACACCGGCAGTACCGCCCCCCGCCGCCAGGCGCTATCCCGCAGCAGCACCCGAGCGCGAACCCGAACAATTGGCGTCCGCAGCATGGTGGTCCGCCGCCGTCGCACAACGGTGGGCCGCCACTGCGTCCGGGATATGGAGGAGGACGCGGGCCAGGTGGGCCACCGGGTCAGGGCCCCCCGCCCCAAGGTTGGCAAGTGCCGCCGCCGCGTCGCGATTTCGAGCCGAGGAGAGACGGGCGGGATGGTCTTGAGAGGAGGGATGGGAGAGACGGCTACGAGCCAAGGAGGGACAGCTATGAGCCCAGGAGAGACGCGTATGAGCCCAGGAGAGGGGACGGATTCGAGCCTAGGAGAGACAGCTTTGATCCCAGAGGAGGTGGAGGAGGACGACCTGCGGGGCTGCCGCCGAGGCCGCTTGCACCTCAAGGACAGGGCCCGCCTATCCCGCTGGGGAAGTCTGGGCTGCCGACGAGGCCACCCCCCGCAATGCGGCCCGCGATGACCGGGGGCTCGAACGGCGCAGAACCACTGAATTACGGGTAGAGTGAGAGACGACGAGTAGAAGAGCTATGGAGATGGGCAGCCGGTCGTTTTTTTCGATAGTGGCGGTCGTTTTTTTCGATAGATGGCGGGGCCCAAAGTACCGTATCATACTGTATCTCTTAATTGTCGTATACATGCGATGTGTTTGTCTTCTGTTAGATGGTATGCATATAGTACAGTATATATGTATGCGTATGCATGTATGCAGGTTTCAAGAAATCTAAAAAGGTGTAAACTGCGGCTGCTCAATGACGTACAGTCGACACAAGTCGAAAGTATTAGAAGATACGAATATTTCGGCATGGGCCCAGTACAGAGCAACCATAAGAGTAGCCAGGCGGTACCTGCGCCATAATATGGAGCATCCCGCTATTAGTCAGTGATTTTCCCATTCTTGGCTGCGAGGAGGAGCAAGTCCCAAAGAGGTAATCGGACATTCAGACCTGCACTTGTCGTTCAGAGACTCTGTTAGATGGTATGCATATAGTACAATATGTCAGTGTGTCGCTATGTATGTAGGTTCCAAGAAATCTAAGAAAAAATTGTGCCAAGGAGAAAATGCAAAGAAAAATGCAACCGGCACAGCGGTTTTATCATAAGCTGGAGGCCGGAAGGAAAGCAAGTAAGTAAGTAAGGATAAAATATAATAAGTACGGTACAAGGGAGAAATAACGTAAGCACGGGCGAGAAACGGAAGCGGGCAACTACCAATTCCACTCTTCGCCGTCGTCGTCCAGCGTCTGTGCCTGTGTCTGCGCAGGCAACGGCTGCTTCGGCTGGACCTTGGACTTGGAGAGCGAAAGTGGAGACTGTGGTTGTTGCTGTTGCTGCCGTGCGCGCGCAGAGAGCTTCAGCGACGCCACTGGTGCGGGGGTCAGCGCAGGGGCATTGGGCATCATCACCTCGCTGTCCATGTCGTCGTCCAGCAAGGACCGCGATGGAGTCACGGAGGGCGTGGGCGAGGGCGACGGCGACGGAGGCGCGGGCCCCACCTGCAGTGCCTGTGCGATGTCGGAGAATAGCAGCGACGCGCGCTTGCTGTTTTTCGCAAACCTGAGAGTCGCGGGGGTTAGTGAAAGTTATCACAGAGGGCAGAATAAACACGCACGAAGGGGCGCGCTGCAGTTCCTCCCACTTCTTCCCGACGGTGCCCACCCAGGCGGAGACGGGCGCGACGCTCTCCACGAGGGCTAGGCCCGGGATCGCACTCGTGCTCGCGGGTCGTCGGGCGGCTAGGGGTCGTATCGGCGGCGTCGACGTCGCGGCTTGTGCGTTGGCTAAGAAGAAATCCTCCTCTGCCTCTGCGCTTGAGTCAGACGTGCGTTGCCGCTCGCGCTGCTGCTGCCGGCGGGCGGTGAATGCGGGATTCGGGCTCATTGTTGGCGTTGCGCCCGTGTCGTGCACCATGAGCACCTGCGCGTCCGAGTCGCCGTCCGAGTCGCCCGCGGAGGCGCGCTTGGGTGGACACGGTTCCACTTCCTCGCCGATGTCGCCTATGGAGGAGGCGGAGGACTGGGAGAGCCGTGTGGATTTGCCCGTCGTGCTGGTGTTGGTGGTCATGGTCGACATGCTCGAGCTGGTAGAATGCGTTCCGCGTGGCATTACGGCCTCGAAGGAGGAGTACGGGGTCGGGGAGAAGGCAGCGATGAAGCGGCCAACGCCCTGGACGCCCTCGCGGATACCATCGAGCACTGCGCCGCCATTTGCAGACGTCGGGTTGGGGCTGGCCTCGACGCTGCTCCCCGACGCGGTGCCGGACGAGGTAGAAGCGAGGCTGTTGTTATGCGGCGAGGAAAAGCCGCGCGACACGATGCGTTCCCATTTCCGCTTCACTACGGAAAATTTAGGGCCTTTCGCTGAACGTTCAAGGGACTGACGCACGTTGTAGAAGCTCGGCTTCGTGCATGGCGAGCTGGGACCGCAGTTCGAGGCATTTGGATTCTTTCTGCGCAATGAAGTGCAGTAAATCCGCGTGTCTATGGAAAATACCATGAGCGTTCTGCGAAGAGTAGGGGTCGAGAAAGCACGCATCCGAGTCCTAAAACTCGTACCCCGGGTGCAAATATGGACGCCCTACGAACTTTTCTGCTAGGGTAACTGGCGAACGGTCGGGAACTGTCTTCCGCCGGTCCAACGAGCCCCCGACTGAATTGCTGCGTGTCAGACCACCTTTGTGGCCTGCTGAGCGCGGAGTTCGAGTAGAAGGATTATAAGTTATTGAGGACGGGCGTCGGGGTCCACCATTCGGAGTCGTTGGACTCAATGGACTAGGGGAATACGGTGCAGTGGCCGAGAGAGGTGCTGAGGGCAGACCATCGCTGACCGGGCCATTGGCGAGCTGGAGAGGACGAGGCCCGACTGGCAGAGAATGGCGCTTGGAGTTGGTGGACATGAGAGTTGAGGACCAGGTGCTCCTGACATTTACGATCACACAGTTCTAGCGACCAAGTCAACTAATATTTCGCTTGCACTATTATTTCTAATGCTTCGACCCTGCCGTCTCCTTCTCCGCCTCCGCAATGAATTTTCGGATGCTGTTCATCCTGGTCAGTTGTCGCAATCCGACCTTGCGGCGGAATAACAAGTCACGTACAATTCTTCTTCCTCACTGTACCGATTCCGTTAGCATTCTGGTCTGTGTTTTAGGGCCCGCGCAAACGCACCTCGAGCCAGCGTTGATTGGCACGGCCTTTCTGGCCTCCTCTACGTTCTTTGGTGCAGCGGATTTGCCCGACCGTGAATACACGACGAAGCCAGCGATGCTGCCCAGAACCGACATGGACAGATATTGTTTCGGGATGGCACGGCCAAATATCGTGCTAGATTCGCGTCAGAATGGGCGTAGACGCGAGTACAGGGCGTACTAGGTCATGGTAGCAGTCGAAAGTGCGTTTGCAATTCAGGCTTGCATCCTAACAGAACCACACATCAATCCTCTTCAACCGTAACGATACCATTGGCAATAAATTCGCCCTCAGTCGTATTTCTTGGCCCTAGGTCTCTGATTCTACGACCTCTGTTTATGGCTTGCTTCGTCTCATTACTGCGTAACATTCCACGTCCATCATCCCGCATGGCTTCCGCAAAATTTGAAGCTCTTTGACCCGCCTGTTGCCTGTCGAATCTTTGTAGATGTCAGCAGCTTCTTGCAGGTATTTATTTCATCCAACTTTCCGGCTGAGCTAAGCCCTCTGCACAGGTATCTTCTGGCTACACTCCCAAATATCTTCTGAACCAGCACAACCTGAGCATTTGTCCCGACTTTGCAACACAAAAAATGAGGCTGTTTTGACATGGGGCTGCGGTGAGCAATCTCATTCTGACTCCACGGCGTCTTAAAACGGCTATCTGGACGGGTCACCAAACAATCCGCATCCATTGGAATTACTCACGGTTGTTTTCTCTTTTTCTGTTCTCATCACGAAGTATAGGAAGGGAGGAAGGCATATGGGGCCTTGGGAGGCTGCGCAGATCCCTCTGCCACTTCTTCCGCGCTATGCCGCCCAATTTCCTGCCAGACCAATACTTATTAATCCACAGTGATCGCATTGGCGACTTGGTCCTTAAATAATGGTCGCTGCTTTCTCTGACTCGATATTCAGCAGATCGACATCACGAACAGCGGCAGAGCACTTCACGATAAGCAAATCCGTGTTTGTAATGTGCAAAATCCTGAATAACCGACCCGCTTGATGAGATTCCACCAAGGCTTTAAATTATAAAGAACCTCGAAGCTCAATCGATGTTGCAGTCACCACCAAACTTTTGTTTGATTGCAATTTTTGGTGATGCTCCTCAGGGGCCAGAAGATTCTTCGTACTTCGTGGCCTCCGCACAGTGTTGTACAGGATAAAGCATTGTTCAACTGGCTTAGATAACCGGTAATCCTTCATCTTTGCAAATCAGACTTTTGGAAATTTTTGATTGTTTGCGAAGGACTCCAAGGGATATAATGACTAGGCTGCGAGGCTTGAGCAAGTTGGCAACACTTTGTCAACCCGCCACGGAAACGACCGGGCGATGATCTCCCCTCTTTTCGTTCCCCCAACGCAGCTTTCGGTCTTTCCTTCCAAACGTCCTGCCGGACGTTTGCCAGGATTGTCCCAGGATGGCGTATCACCTGGAAGCCTGTGTTGATGGCGCATGTCGTGGCAATGGGCGCCTTGACGCCGTTGCTGGCGCCGGTATTTGGGTTCCCATACTCCCTGGTGCCTTGCATTACCATCCGCTTCCATCCTACCCTCGCCCTACGAATCAGAGTAGGTTTCCGTCTATACCACTTCCTAACCAATACCGATTTCTCATCTCGCAGGGGCCGAACTCACTGCTGTAATTCTCGCTCTCACGGCTGGCTTGGAAAAGCAGTTCGGCGTCTGCGTGAATAATCTGCACCAACCATTCTTCATCCTGACAGTACGCACCGACTCACAGTATGCTGTGGACTGCATGAAATGGGTGTATGGAAGGATTCGATTCGGATGGTTCAAGTCTACTGGCAAGCTTCTCTCTCGCAAAGTTCCGTTAGGGTACCACTAACCTTTGCCTTGCATCCACAGGAGACAAAGTTGAAAACCAGGACTTGATACAAAAGGCGCACGATATGCGATGTGCTATCCAGCGACGCTTCGGTGGAGGAAAAGCCATATTCAACTGGATCTCCCGGGAAAAGAACCAGACTGCCGACTGGCTTGCGAACAAAGCGTGCGATGAAACGGAGCATGAGCGACTCGCAGGTACGTCCACTCTTGTTCTTCGAATCTGCGACAGTCCCTCACTTGATACGACACGCAGATTTATACGCTTGGTCATGAAAGTGCAACACCCACAGTGTAAGCTACACTCGTATTGTAGTCGCACGAAATCGGATGGGGGCTTACCCAACGGAGAAGAAACTTCGATAAAAATAGGAATGAGATTGCGCTGCACGTAATGTGGCTATACAGTGCGTAATTGCCACTTGGGCCTTGCACTGGACTAAACTAGACTAAACTTGGGTTGGTTGAATTTCTCAAGTATGCATACTACATCATCTGATGACGGAAAACAAGAAGTGAGAACTAATCGTCAAACCTTGCTGCTCCGCTTTAGTCGTTCATTCCACATCGTTGTTCAACTTTGGAACGCACGCTCAATCTATAATTCCAATCCAGTGTATGTTTTGTCCCCCGTACTGTCATGCTGGGTTTTACTGGTCGAACCGAAATCCTAGAGACACTGGTTGGCAAACATGCGCATGTCGAAGTGCTGGGTCACCCACCGTCATGATTATAGGTCCGCCGTCGTTGTCGACACGAGCTGTACGAGATATGTGCACGCCGCGAGCCTCAAGATTGAGACCAGCGACCCTGCCTGTATTCACGTTGACCGCATCGTTCCAAAATGAAGTCGGTATGTGTTGCATGGTACCCGATGTAGCAGCGCCAGCCTGCAAGACGGGAGCTCTGCAGTTGAGGGTTGCCATCAGCATATTTGAGTAACTAGCACAAGTTAGCCTCGGAAATAAAGGTCGCTTGAACTTCCACACACAGTTTTCCTAGAGAAAGAAAGCTGGACAAGTTGCTCAGCAATGGGTGACTCGCACACGTGGACGACGCACAGAATGAAGTGAAAATTCCATTGACGACACGCTAGCCACAAGACGACCTCGATTGTGGCTCCGAGGCTTGTTACTGACCCTGTCTCTACACTGAAACGAATCAACTTGTTGATGAGCCCGGATGTGCGCTGGAATTTTGAGTTGGTTTTACGCCGAGAAAGCTTAAAGCGGTCAGTTGCATAATGTTCCAGACATTGAAGTATAAACATACCATGAAAACCAAAGAGATTGTGATTAGCAAATCGCAAATTGCGCTGCCTGTGAGCCACAGCGTAATTTCTGACGAAAGTCCATTCAGTTTCTCCACTATCATTCCTTCCATTGCTATCTAAGGCACTTGCCATTAAAACTGTTCAGATTTCACGGTTGAAAAGGTCTACCTCAATTCCAAAGTAAAATGCGGCCACAACTTGAACAAGCATTACCTATGTGCCGAATGAGTATCTGATAACCAATTGTTTAGGCTGCGACTTTACACAACCGATGCTGATGGGTATCCAGATTTTGTTCGTAAGACGCCATATGCGCCAGATATAGAAGCTTTGCGCTATGCCCGCCACTGAGCGGATGTCAACCAGAGACTCGGTGTATAAATTTCCTTGGTCCACTCACGAATGCCGTTCAGCTCAGGTAAAGGCGCCCAGGTAATGTCCAATATGAGAAGAGTGTCCGTATCGCCCCAACCTGTCCCGAACATTTTCCATGCCGCTACAGTTGTGAGAATGGTGAAAGCCGTTTCAAGAACGAACATGGACCACACTGAATTGACAAGTTCAATATCCAGGTCGTCGAGAAGCAAAATAAGCGTACCGACGGCCTTGATTCCGACGCGGTCCTTCGGAAAGCCCTCAGTGTATGTGTCTTCGAGGGAAGTTAATAAGATCCGAATGTGTATATCAGATGAAAGCACACGTACAGAATTGTACCAATAGCATACCATATAGGCAGTAACGCCACATGTAGCCAAGGACCTGATGACGAAAGTGAATAGCTTATTCGAACAGTCTTGGCAGCTGGTACCATTGGGCCCATGCTGGCACCAGGCGAGAAGAGCTGAAAAAAATTGGGCAGGAGGAGGCTCACAGAGGAACATCGACACCAGGGATTACGACGGGAGCCATTGTATTTTTCTCTGTCTCTTACGACTGCAGAATTAGGACGCCCTTATACCTTCATATACCAGTGGGGCCATCGTGATCACCGGCGGTCCAAGTAGTATAATAATTTATTCGCCGCCTCGCGAATCAGCCTGCTGTCGTCGAGTGATTTTTCTTCTTCTTTTCAGTTCGAGCCACTTTGAAGGGAAGCAAACTTGAAGGAGAACCCCGCACCTAATGTGAATTCCAGAGATAATTGGCCCAGCAGCAGCGAGGGAGCAGCAGCGAGGGAGTCTTTCAGAGGTGGAAGAAATTGGCGCCAGGCACATCACCAACACCATGTGGTGTTGAAGGGTATCCGAGAAAATTTGTGGAGCTGATAGAATCGGTCAGAATATCGCCCACAGGTCTCAGCCGAATGTATGGGTGGAAGACGGGGATGCTAAACCAAGCTTGCGCAGGCGCATAAGGTGTCCGAGTAATTTTGTGGAGCTGAATTGATTGAGTCTGAATACCGCCCACAGGCACCCACTTGTCTCAAGCGGTGGCCACTTTTCTGCTCCCGGCAACAGCGAGTCAGCGACTCGGAGCCTGGCCTGAGGCCCCCTGACAACAAGACAATTAGTACCTCACCCACTGAAGTGTACTTAATGAGAGCACAAACGTCAAACGGAAACTTGAGCAGTGCTTCCACCAGAATGATGCGGCAAAGGTTCCAGGTAAGTAGTACATACGAAAACAACTTCTCAAACTCGCAAAGGTGGCGCCGGACCTGATTCACCCGAATCAAGCAGGGTTTGTACCTGGGCGTCAAATCAGAGACCAAATATGGCTGACGAAACGAGTTATTGAACTCGCCGAAGCCACAGAGAAGAACGGAGTAATCGTGGCGCTCGACCAGGAAAAAGCGTACGACAAGATAGAACACGACTATCTATGGCGCGCACTAGCGAGCTACGGGATCCCTGCGGAGTTCATCACGACACTGAAGGCACTATACCACGATGCGTGGACGTACGTCATGGTCAACGGAGAAAGAAGTACTCACCCGTTCCGTGTGACGAGAGGAGTGCGGCAAGGAGACCCCCTCTCCTGCCTACTCTTCGACCTTGCGATTGAGCCGCTAGCGGAGTCACTGCGACAGTCAGACCTGAGAGGTGTCAAAATCCGGGGGAAGGAAGAGAAACTTATTGCAACACTCTTTGCCGACGATACCATGGTCTATCTCGACGTCGACGACGACTTCGGAGCGCTCCTCACCATCCTCGACGAATGGTGCATCGCTGCAGGAGCTAAATTTAACATAAGCAAAACTGAAATGGTGCCGATAGGAAGCATCGCCCACAGGGACCGAGTCAGGGCGACACGTTTCATCAACGGCCTAAACGGCACCACCATCCCTGCTCACATAAAGATAGCGAAAGAGGGTGAACCCATACGCACGCTCGGAGCGTGGGTTGGGAACGGTGTGGTGCAAGTAGATACGTGGACACGTACGCTCGAGAAAATTGACGAAGCCCTGGAACGATGGGAGTTAGGACACCCGACAATGGAAGGCCGGCGACTCATCGTGTTGATGGTGGTAGGCGGTATGACTCAATACCTGGCTACAGTACAAGGGATGCCGAAACCGGTCGAGAAGAAGCTAGAAAAACGAATAAGAAACTTCTTGTGGGCCGAGAAAACGAGCGTCACCGTGAACCAGGAGACGGTGTACGCGCCAGCCGAGATGGGGGGAAAGAGCCTCCTGGATATAGTGGCCAGAAATGAAGCTATCGCGATAACATGGCTGAAAACATACCTTAGCTTTGGACCAAATAGACCACTTTGGTGCTTCGTCACCGACGACATACTGGCGCATAATATATCTGGAAAGGATAAGAAGAGGATAAAGGAGGGGCTGAGGTTAAATGCATACCTCCAATCGTGGTCCCCGAAAACCTCTGCCAAATCGATAGGGAAAGACCTCTCGGGAATGATAAAGATCGGGAAAACCTACGGAGTGGATATGGATGTCATGGCAGTATCAAGGGAGATCCAATATGAGATGCCCGTATGGTACCACCGAAAATCGTTAGCTGGCAGGTCACTGTACAATAATGGAGTAGAGGTTGTATCATGCCTACAAGAGAACCACAGGATCAGTGTTGTACGCGACGCGGCCACGTTAGGCAAGAAAAAGGACGCACCAGGGCATAGGCCTCTCAAGAGATGCCAATGCGACACATGCCGAGCGACCCGGACTGAAACAGGCTGTCAGAATCCCCACCAATGCTACTGCAGAGCAAGGAACTTACTTGACTCCCTCTACGCGAAGTGGAACCCGCTAAAACCGCAGCCCGAAGACTACGAGGAGGAACAAGCACCCAGAGAGGGACTCAGCCCCGAGACGGTTGACTTTGATTCAAGGATAACGACGAGAGGCACGGTAGCGGACACATTCCGAATATTCACGAAAGGGGACCGAAGGAACCTCCGGGGTGTGGTGCCGAAAACCAAGCACGACCCGGTGCATGATTACGGAACGCTAGTCGCGTACACTGACGGGTCAGCCGTGAACAACGGAAAAGAAAACGCCAGGGTCGGCGCGGGGGTCTACTTCAGTGAAGACGACCCGCGAAATACATCGGCAGGGATACCAAAGGCAGTTGGGAAGTCCAACAACACGGGGGAGATGGCGGCCATCCAAATGGCAGTCGAGATATGCCCACCATGCGTACCGCTCGAGATCAAAAGCGACTCGCGTGTCTCAATAGGCGCGCTCACTAAGAACCTACAGAAAGCTGAGGATGACGGGTTCTTCCACGTGGAGAATAAGGAACTCACACAGAAGATCCTCTTCGACCTCCGCCAGAGGGAGGCGATGACGTCCTTCACATGGCTGAAGGGTCATGACGGCGACGAAGGCAATGAAGCAGCAGACACGCTAGCAGCAGAGGGAAGTGCAGTAACGGCACCAGGAGCGATGAACATGGCGGCGAACCCGGTCTATGTGCTCCCTGGGGCTAAGCTACAAGCGATGACGCAGTCGTCAGCCTACAAGATCATAAGGAAACTAAAAATGAGCAAGAAAACTTACCAGGATAAGCTAGCACGGAAGGCCACCCTGAACAACATGGAGTACGCCCAAGCCGCGGCTGAAGATGCAGAAGGGGAGATACCAGCACCGAGCACAATATGGAAGTCGACTCGACACAAAGACATATCCAGGAGCATCCGATTCTTCTTGTGGATGTTGATCCACGACGGATACAAGGTGGGCCACCACTGGGATAAGATCCCGGGCCACGAAGAAAAGGCAAAGTGCCAGGTGTGCGACGAGACAGAAACAATGAAGCATATCCTAACAGGGTGTCGGGCACCCGGGCAGGAGAGAATCTGGGAAAAGGCGAGTGAGCTGTGGAAACTCAAGACGGGAGAAGATCTTCCTAAACCGGTAATGGGCCAAATTATGGCATGCGCGGCGATCAAAAAGCAGGACGCGGGCACGACGCGTCTATTCCGAATCATCGTATCAGAATCAGCGCATCTCATATGGCGCCTTAGATGCGAACGAGTCATCCAGGAAAAAAACGCAGCCTCAAATAATGAGATACACAACAGATGGCTACGAGGGATTAACAACAGGCTACGGATTGATTGCGCATTGACAAACGAGATGAAGTATGGGAAGAAATCCCTAAGAAACGATGTAGTTCTAAATACATGGAGTAAGGTACTGAAAGAAGAAGATAAACTCCCTCAAGATTGGACGAGGGAGACCGGGGTATTAGTGGGTATAGGATGATTACCGACAATGATGGGGATAGTGCAGCCTAGCCGCACAGGTCCCCGGAGTCGAGAAAATCCGGAGCCCCACACGCCATGCCGCGTCTTTTCGGGCATGAGTGCGCTAAACGCATTTCCTCGGGTGGTTGTTACATTTTGCCTGGCCGGGTTCCAAGTCCCAGCCTCAAACCGACGGGGGGAGTGGGAACGGACTTATGTCTGCCCGGACGACCCGTGGACTCGGGCTGCCTGCGAGCCCTTGAGAATACGGTGACGGGGAGCACTAGCATGATACCGCGACGTGCTCTCGCCCTCCCCTGCAAACGTCCCACAAAAAAAAAAAAAAAAAAAAAAAACGAAAACAACTTCTCCCTGGAATGAATGAGACGTTCTGTCACGCATTAAACGTCTCATTTTGATCGTTTGACCTGGAACGTCTTATTTTCTTCCTTTATCTGCCTTACCTGATCGATCCCATCGAGATGAGATGCAAGGCGAGATCCCCGCCCCTCGATTGGGAAGTTGGAAGATAAGATCATAGATAAGATAGCTCGATAATATTGCTAAGCTCGATAATAGTGCTTCGCATGTTCCTCATTTTCGTTTCTACTCTCATTTCAGATAGCTCGATAATATTGCTAAGCTCGATAATAGTGCTTCGCATGTTCCTCATTTTCGTTTCTACTCTCATTTCCATTCTTTCTCATTTTCGTTTCTATTTCTACTCTCATTTTTATTCTTTCTCTCTTGCTCTGCTCCACTCACTCGCCACGCCACTCACTCCCTCCCCTCTCCACTCGTTCTCGCCACGCCACTCACTCTCTCCACTCGTTCTCCACTCTCCACTGTCTGTTGTACTGTTGTCTGTTTCTGACATTTGATCGCAACAGCCACAGCGAGCTTTGGTCCCTCGTATTTGTCGGAATTCTCATCGTTCTCGGAGGCACCCTCTTGTGCCAGTTTACAAGAGCCATCTTCATGCGGTCGCGGTCCAAAAGACTCAGAAACAGGAAGCGCCACACCGGAAAAGGCCCTCATACGGAAGAGCTGCTTCCGACCTTCGTGGCAAAACCGGCTGACCCGTGAGTGCCACTTTCTTCTGGAAACTTGTTATTGGTTGACCTTTATTTCGTAACAGTTTTGGGAAAAATCCGATCAGGCTTCCTCCTCAGGCAGCAACACAGTGAGCAGAGTAGTGCGCCTTTTAGATCTACTCATTTCATTTCCCCAGATCCCATCCACCCTCGATAATAGCCTTTCCCGCTCCAGCTAAAATCAAAGCGCCCTCCCTACCTCCAGCGACTGATGTTTCTCACACTCCTCTCTACTTCCGGGGTAAAAATTACTCTTTCCCGTCATTACAGTGCGATAGACGAGCCCGATCATTTGACCCCCCGTCCCGTCCACCCCCGTCCCGTCCACCCTCTGCCCAGCTCCCCCCCGTCCCGCCCCCTTCCAACGGTTCGGCGTTCAGTTTGGAGAGCTCTTTGGAGTCGGTGGCCCTCGTAGCGGATTCCCACTCCCACTGGTTCTCGTCCAGCTCGGCACAATCATCAATGTCTTCGGAAAGGGACAGCGTCTTGTCTGTCTACTCGCAACAGTCCACCACTGAGGATAGACCGGCCCCGCGCATTCGCACCTTGCGACATACAGGGCCCTTAGGTTGGAGGGACGGGATTTACCTGGCTGCGGAATGAGGGGGGGAGGGATGAATGGAAGGAATGGAATGGAAGGTTGGATGTCCTGTTTAATATACCCTACCATCTTGTATAAATGACCCTACTGCTCCCGAGTTCCGATTTCTTGATTAATATACCCTACTACACTGTATAAAAAATCAGCACTTTTCGACATGTAGATAACTAAGAGAAGCCGGAGTAATCTACCAGTCGCCTTTGAAACTGAAGGAGCTACAGGATTTATTCCGCGGAAACAATGGATTAGTCCGGCCTAGATGTACTTAGCTGGGACTCAGAGTCGCAGCAACAGCTGAATGACTTACTCGAGGGATGTGGTGCGCGGAAAAATTGGACTAATCCGCGCGCTGAGATGGTATTTGGACGATAAACACTGGAAACAGTGGATTAATCCGGCCTAGATGTACTTAGCTGGGACTCAGAGTCGCAGGAACAGCTGAATGACTTACTCGAGGGATGTGGTGCGCGGAAAAATTGGACTAATCCGCACGTTGAGATGGTTATCGGATGATGAACACAGGACTCACCCTTTGGCAGAGACGCTGGATTAAGTTCCTGGCTCGAGAGTTTATTCCGCGGAAACAATGGATTAGTCCGGCCTAGATGTACTTAGCTGGGACTCAGAGTCGCAGGAACAGCTGAATGACTTACTCGAGGGATGTGGTGCGCGGAAAAATTGGACTAATCCGCACGTTGAGATGGTTATCGGATGATGAACACAGGACTCACCCTTTGGCAGAGACGCTGGATTAAGTTCCTGGCTCGAGAGTTTATTCCGCGGAAACAATGGATTAGTCCGGCCTAGATGTACTTAGCTGGGACTCAGAGTCGCAGCAACAGCTGAATGACTTACTCGAGGGATGTGGTGCGCGGAAAAATTGGACTAATCCGCGCGCTGAGATGGTATTCGGACGATAAACACTGGAAACAGTGGATTAATCCGGCCTAGATGTACTTAGCTGGGACTCAGAGTCGCAGGAACAGCTGAATGACTTACTCGAGGGATGTGGTGCGCGGAAAAATTGGACTAATCCGCACGTTGAGATGGCTATCGGATGATGAACACAGGACTCACCCTTTGGCAGAGACGCTGGATTAAGTTCCTGGCTCGAGAGTTTATTCCGCGGAAACAATGGATTAGTCCGGCCTAGATGTACTTAGCTGGGACTCAGAGTCGCAGGAACAGCTGAATGACTTACTCGAGGGATGTGGTGCGCGGAAAAATTGGACTAATCCGCGCGCTGAGATGGTATTCGGACGATAAACACTGGAAACAGTGGATTAATCCGGCCTAGATGTACTTAGCTGGGACTCAGCGTCGCAGGAACAGCTGAATGACTTACTCGAGGGATGTGGTGCGCGGAAAAATTGGACTAATCCGCACGTTGAGATGGTTATCGGACGATAAACACTGGAAACAGTGGATTAATCCGGCCTAGATGTACTTAGCTGGGACTCAGCGTCGCAGGAACAGCTGAATGACTTACTCGAGGGATGTGGTGCGCGGAAAATTTGGACTAATCCGCGCGCTGAGATGGTATTCGGACGATAAACACTGGAAACAGTGGATTAATCCGGCCTAGATGTACTTAGCTGGGACTCAGAGTCGCAGGAACAGCTGGATGACTTACTCGAGGGATGTGGTGCGCGGAAAAATTGGACTAATCCGCGCGCTGAGATGGTATTCGGACGATAAACACTGGAAACAGTGGATTAGTCCGGCCTAGATGTACTTAATTGGGACTCAAAGCCGCAGCAGCAGCTGAATGGCTTACTTGAAGGATGTGGTTCGCGGAAAAAGTGGACTAATCCGCGCGTTGAGACGGTACCCTTTGGCAGAAACGCTGGATTAGGTTCCTAGCTCCAGAGTTTATTCCGTGGAAATAGTGGATTAGTCCGGCCTAGATGTACTTAGCTGGGACTCAGAGACGCAGCAGCAGCTGAATGGCTTACTTGAAGGATGTGGTTCGCGGAAAAATTGGACTAATTCAAACGTTGATATCGTATTGTGGACAGAAGAACCACTTCGTTCAATAGCATTCCGAGATTTTCATGTATATAAGGCATACATTGGTGTCGTCGTAAAGCGCCGTTCAAAGAGGCAGCATGACGGGCAGGAGGAGCTAATTGAAGGTATGTAATCATGATATATGGGAGCCACAACTGCATTGAGATAATGTGATGACGGGAATAGTGGCAGAGGCCAGAGAACATGTAGTGGACGCCGGTTTGAGGAGCGACGGGGGCACAATTCCGAGTCGGGGACCCTGATGATAGCTTGGGTAGGAAAATAAAATACAGGCGTCTTTTTCAAAATGGTAAGGAGGGAAGAACGCGTGCAGGCCCAGGTGCGTCAGCAGACCGCTGAGCCCATAACCTGGAAACATGTTAGTGAGGGAACTGGAGGAGAGTAGTGAGGTTCGACTTCGTTGTGTCGAGTCGGGCATTTTCTGCAACCCCGAAGCTATCTTAATCGCCGAATTTAACCTTGACGGGAGGAGTAATGTCAGCGAGGAGAGCATATGTATATATTAAAAAAGAAGAGCGAACCATAAACTTAGCAGCTTTCTCGAGTGAAGTCTGACCTCGTTGCGTCGAGTGGGGCATTTTGGCGTGCGTTTCTGAGTTGAATACCGATTGCAATGGGAAGATCCTTTCGAGGAGGAACAAGGCTACAATCCAAGGTCAGGAAAATTGCAGCAAATAAATGCCACGCACCGAGAATGACTTGGCGAGAGCCCAGCCTTTGAACGAGGGTGGGATTCAATCTGTTGGACAAAGGTCGGTCGTCTCGATGGTCACGAAGTGGGGCTCTTGGCGCGATCCCTCACGCTAGTGGGTACCTTGTCAACGCACACTTGGGAAGATGTTCGGCGATGGGGTGCATACCTCTAACGTGTTCGTCCGAGAACGGTCGATTCTGGAGGATCTCGTCGAACGTAGTCTCCTGAGGAGAGCATCAGGTACTAGCCGCCTCGCGGCCTGCGAAGAGGGAGAGGTCAGCGCATTGCAATAGCATTCATTTATAATACAAGGGAGTAGAAGAGAAACGCACCGCTTCATACTCATCAATGTCGTAGTGTAGCTTCGTGAGCAAAAGCGGGGGCTCCGCTGGCGGGTCAAATACATTGCGACGACCGATTCTTCTGCCGCCATGTTAGTGCCTTGTATGACTTTGCGTTGCAGGCCAGTCTTGAGTAAAACCAAGTTTCAAATGCCTGGCACGAGGAGAAAAGTCAACCCTATGATATCGAAAGACGTGAAGGAGATGCACCGAGCAATGCTTCAAGAAGGCGGTGAATTTAAACCACAGTTGCACGGGGAGAGGGCTAGAAGAGAGTCAGAAATGCGCTGTTAAAGAGAAAATTGCAACTCACGGAGCCACCGAAATCTATTCTCCCATCCAATGTGCCAGCCTCGCATCGCCAACTTGGCGGCCTCCATCCCATCCGTCCATGCATCTCCCCAATCCGTCTATCCCTCGCATCTCCAACTGAACGCCCTCCATCCCATCCCGGTCCCCCACAACCTAACCTCCAAGGTGATTTTCCGAGGTCCTCATGCGCTGAAACATTCTCAGCATTTCAGCTGAACCCTCACCAACATGTACTTACTGGATTTTCACCCGTTCTTCTTTCTAATTCATGCGTATTCTTTCCCTACGTAGAATCTAGAAATCGCCGGAATGTATGTATTTTCGGGACGCATGACCCATCGTTTGTGGTTCGGACCAAGTTGTAAAAGGTGTTTGCAAACAAACATGACTAAACGTGATGGTGGGTTTCGGCAGATATCTCGGCAGGCTCCTGCTAAACAGCGACAACCGAATGACGACGTGTGCACTAGAAATTGTGAACAAGGCCACAAAGGCTGCCCCCGCAGCCAGCATTGCGTATGCGAGGCTTGGAACCTCGGGCTCGGCGGGATGTTGTGGAGGTTTCTCATTTTCGTAAGTCTTCTGTGCGTAGTACGTACTGTAACACTTGCACGCAATCCGTCTGAGTTGGTTGAATATTTTATCAGAATCCAAACTCTTTGTACATGATAATTCGAGTGACAGAGTACCAAATGATCAGTAGCTTCCACAAGGGCAGTTGCGACCACAGGCACCGCACCATACCTTGCTCTGCATCTCTGGATGCAAAAAATCCTCTCTCGCTACCAAATGCGGGTCTGTTATTCCAGTCAGGTATCGTTTAAGCACTTCAAGACTGTTTTTCCCCCAGTTTCCCCATTCGAGGATCTTCGTATGGCCCCACCTAAGATAGACGTCAAGAATTTGGGCACCTCCCCTTTTGCACGAGTGTGTTCCGTATTCAGTTGGGTTTCTTCCGACCTCCCCGACAAGGCAACGGAGCCACGTGAGGAATTTCTCAGAGCTCTGGTCAAATCAGAATTTGCTACCAATCAAGGTATACAGCACTGACCACCATATTCTCTGTGAGGACGTCCGTTGACGTGGTAACAGTAAACAGTGAGATATCCCTGGCTGGTTGGCCTTCTTGGCGCGAAACCTGAATCCAGCTTGCTAGAGCCCGAACTGGACAAAGGTACGCCTGCTCCTCCGGGAGCATATATAAAACATAAGGTTTTTGTGGTCGGATGCCTGTGAGGTCATTTCAGTTGTATCTGCTCTAGAAAAGCGCAACCACATACGTCCTAATGGATCATTTTTAGCCCGTCGGCACCTTATTTCCACTGACATTGGCGTGTCGCCCGACTTGTCACAGAAAATGACGTCGGATTCCTTGAGATTTATGACCTCGTCACCGCGCATGCAACACCAAACAGCCACAAGAAGCATTGCAAACGCACACCTGCGGACCCGGGGCGTACCCCAGTTTTCAGGAAGATTATTTCTTGGTTTGGGTGCGCTTGGTACGCTTTATCATTCATTTTGCCATCTCGATGGCAAAAGTCGTAAATGTCTTTGATGATGTCCTGAAAAATATCAATTGCACATGTAACTCTTAATAGCAATAGGTTTATTTACCACGTCGAACGCCCGAACACTTTCACTCTCCACCCCTGCAGTTGCCTGGAAATAGTTGGTGATGAAGCACAATTATATTTGGAAAAACAAACTCTTCTTGCCCTGAGGGACCATATGTATCTCGAGAGGCCCGTTGATTTGGCAGGATTCCCCGTCCACTGCCCGTTGGATCCCTTCACCCACGGCCCCGACCCATGCAGTGGTTCAAACTCTCGAATGAAGGCTGCTCTGCACTTTTCGGCGAAGCTGTACGACTTGCGCTCTTCTTCTGGGGCGCAAGTCTGTCCATCCGGCCCTACCCTCTCGCAGCTGCGGTGAGATTAGTATAGACCGGCTGGGACCAAAATGAGTGACACGAACCTAGAGATCAGGAACGCCACCATTATAATGGGGGCGCTGGACGGTGGTTCCTCAAAGAAAAGGTTCGGGGAGTTCGCCCACAGCTTGCTTAGGTCAGCCAGCCAAGTGTGTTTCCGGTCGCCGGGATCTAAGAGGAAAGCCTTGAACTGGTGTATTAGACTGGAGCTAGATGAGAAGGACTCTGACGCAGGGAGTTTGGAAGACATACCCACGATATTCGTTCTCTGTGCCCGCAGCTATTCCGGTGCAGTAGCTTAGGATATGTTGATGGTATTGTGTTAAGTTTAAGCCAGTTTCTGCCTCGCTCTCCTCGTCCGTGTCTGCAACAGCATCGAGGTCGACTTCGATGTCTGATTCATATTCGTCGTCGTCAAGACTATCTTCCTCCGTAGTTTCCTCCTCGCTCGTGTTCTCGATGTCTGAGTTTTCTTCATAGAAATCACTTTCATGTTCTGATGCACTACCGAAATCCCGAAGGTGGCTTTCGTCCCGTTCGAGTGTTATGGTCTCCTCCGGGATGGTGCCACTGGCGGTGGCAATCGTCAGAGTTAGGACCATGGGGACGCAAATTGCTCACAGTCGTAAGGTAACGGCCTCCGTATTTATCTTTCCAGAAAGTCTTGGCTGTCATTTAATCTCTTGCTCAGTCCTATCGCGCGATATTCAACTAACTGATGATGAATATACGACCTTGTCGGAATCTACGTACTCATCGATAACTATGATCGAAAAATCCTCAAGGTTCACATACCCCTCAAATGAACTCCTCTCGTCCCGTCATGTCCTCAGGACCTTTCGGCCACCAAGAAGGGAGGAACAAGGAGGCTGGCAATCCTGACGACGCCGACGACATGCCGGCTCTGATCCTGGTATCAGATGACGAGGAAGAACTCAATGCTCCAGATATCGATGAAATGGTACGTGTTTTGCTCCTGGCGCTGACTCAGTACCAAAGGTTAGACAAGGTTTCCCAGATTACACACCTCTATGTCTTTGACGGGGCCCGAAGGATTACTCAAAATACTGGGCAGAGACCCAACCCATGGTTTGAGATAGTGCGCGGAACTGCTAGCGCTGGGTCTGAGACGGTACGAGGTTATCTGTCCAAGAAGGAAGCCTGCTAACTTTGACAATTAAGGCAACCGCCAGAAAGCTATTCAGCATGGTCTGGCTCATATACATGCTGAAACTGAGGGTAGACTTCGACCCCGAAACCGTCTCAATCACGGAAATTCAGCTTAACGGCGATGTGATGTCAGTGAGGTTGGGATACAGAAAAAAAGGAAGGGCGATCCATAAACTTGGCAGTTTTAACATTCTTGAGTAAAGTTTGGCCTCGTTGCGTCGGGTCGGCATTTTGGCGTGCATTTTTGAGTTATACAGTGTTTGGGCAAAGAGAGCGCAACTTAAAGATCCTTTTGAAGAGGAACAAGGCTACAACCTGAGGTCGGCCGGCAAATCGCAGCAAAAGAATCGGAACGCACCGAAAATCCCTTGACGATGGTCCCAGCATTTAAACCAGTACTGGGTTCAATCTGACCGACAGTTGACGGTCATGAAATGGGGCTCGTGGCGCAGTCCGAAGGTATCGAATAATCCAAGAAGGCAGTGAGTTGAAACCACAGTTACACGGGAAGAGGACTTGAAGAGAGTCAGAAATGCGCTGTTAAAGTGAAAACTGCAACTAACAGAGAGCCACCGAAATTCATTCTCCCATCCATCCAATGTGCCAGCCTCGCATCGCCAACTTGGCGGCCTCCATCCCATCCATGCGTCTCCCTGATCCGTCCCAGCTGCGTCCCAATCCGTCTATGCCTCGCGTCACCAACTTGGCGCCCTCCATCCCATCTCATCCGTGCGTCTCCCCGATCCATCTCCCTCCCAACTCGACGCCCTCCGTCTCGGTGCTCTACAACCTAACCTCCGTTCTGAAACATTCAGCATTTCAGCCGAACCCATACCAACATATACTTACTGCATATTGACGCGTTTCTCTCTCGAATTCACGGGTATTGTTTCCCTACGACAAATGTATTTTGGGTACTTATGTCCTGGTTCCGGCTAAGTTGGAAAAGGCGCTCGCCAACAATCATGACTAAGCGTGATGATAGGTTTCGGCAGATATTTCGGCAGGCTCTTCGGCAAAAATGAGCCAGCAAAATAATATTTACTCCAAAACTAATGGTAAGTGTACAGTAGATACACGATTGAAACGATCATTGCTCTTTCCAGGGACACGTTTTTTTATCCATATTCAATATCGTCTCGGGAATCAACATTACCGCAAATCTGCTGTACAGGTTGGGCCGCATCGCAACGACGAGAACCAAGCCCAAATGACAAGATGTAGAACTGGGCGTACCTGGTTAGGTTGGTTCTGAATGCTGGTGTTGGAATGCTGAGCGACAAGGAAAGCGAAAGATCAACACTTGATGACTTCCTAGAGAATGGCCCGTTAGCATCGAACTACGAGAAAGAATCCAGGCATACTCGCCGATGGGCAGTTCGCCCCTCATATATCAAGCGCATGCAAGCTTAGAGCAAGGTCAGTAATAGCAATGATAAAAATAGAAGGATATGGCGCACATGAGCTGACGGAGGATTGCGTCGAGTCCGGCATTTTGGCGTGCTTTTACGAGTTGAATAGAGTCTGAGATAAGAGAGCCCAATTCGAAGTTCTTTTCGAAGAGGAACAAAGCTACAATCTAAGGTCAGCATTGCAGCAAAGAAAATGGAACGCACCGATAAAAATTTGGCGACGGTCTCGCCCTTTAAGCGAGCGTTGTGTTCAATTAGAACGACGGCCGATGGTGACGAGCTCGGGCTCGTGGCGCAGTCCCGCACGCTGGTGGGTACCTTCTCAGCGACACACATTCTGGGAGATGTTCGACGATGGTGTATGTACCTCTGCTGCGTTCACCCAAGAACGGTTGAGTTGGGAGGATCTCGTCCACCACTGTCGCACGAGGAGAATCAGGCACTGGTCTCCTGGAAGCCTGCCAAGTCAGCGCGTTGTAATCCAAGAGACATGAGAGTAGGAGACGGACACACCATGCAGTCGCCGACAGGATTGGCCCACAGTAAGTCTTGAAGTTCAGTGCGGCCGGAACAGTTCAACACGTAGGAAATGAAGATGCACACTGCAGCAAATAGTGTGTGCAAAGAGCTTGAGGCGATGGATCGAGAACGAGGGCTTGAAGAGAGAGTCAGAAACGCGCTAAGAAAGTGAAAAATTGCAACTCACAGAGCCATCGAAGTTCCTCCACCCATCTCCTGCGTCCCTTGCGTGCCGCGCATGGCCAACTTGACGCCCTCCATCCCATCTTCTGCGTCCCTTTGTACCTCGCATAGCCAACTTGGCGCCCTCCATCCCATCTCCCGTGTCCCAGTCCCCTCGTACCTCGCATGGCCAACTTGGCGCCCTCCATCCTATCTCCTCCTTCGTATCCATCGTTCCATCGTTTGCCAGTTCCGCACGCTTCTCTTCTGCTTGGGGAGGATGGGGAATGAGTAAAGTGGGGGCGACTTTGTTTGGCCTCAGTTGTCATCTCCGCTTTGTTTACGATCATGTGATCACTACACACGACGCGCATAAAAGTACGCGTGCCGTATTTGTGATCTTTGGCAAGCTTGGCTTAACCTCCATCTTCCCCCGCTGGCTCACCAGCATTCTTACAGCTGTAGCCCTGCCATGTGCTTCAGTCGAGCCTCACGGTGTGGTACATAGTGCCAGAGGCACGGAGGAGAGTGTGGTGTAAGTAGTGGCCATGAGCGGGGTTTTGGTGCCGATGCGGTAGTTTGGGCCTGCTTGTAGTGTTAGTCAGCACCACGTTGGTTGTTCTCGCCCACAAAGATCCTCTAGCGACGCGACAGCATCGTGTTAGACCTCGTCATGTAATGTCCCCCCTTCTGTTCATTGACACTCTTAAGCCTGTCTCAAGTGTTTTTGCTGTCAGAATGAGATATAAATCATATAATATATATATTCTACTGTGTCGACAATGTCTGGAAATACTGGTGGATTACACGTTACATTGATATATGAGAGAGTTACTTAAACTACGCAATTATTCCTGAGAGCGAATATAGTAAATGTTGATAACTATCAGTTCAATATATGTAGGTAGGGCAATCACTTGAAGCCAGCAAGGTTATTCCGCACCCACTGTTGTTCACGATGCTGTTTCCCGGCGCGTGGCCGTGGAAACCGTATCCGGTGCTCTTGTGCTAAGTTTGCAGAAACACCTTGTTGCGTTGTATATGGGGCAGTATGTTGTCTCCTACTGTCTCTGCCTATATTCAGCTGGCGCACTACTAAGGCAGATGGGGGCTTAAGCGGGCTCCCGATGCTAGATGGTCCACAGATCGAGTGCGGATCTGCTGGAGCCATCGTTGGGTCAGCCTGAGACAACCTGCGCGGTGCGGTGGGTGCCATTGGAGACATGCTGGCACAAGCACCATCCTTAACCCCTGGAACACTGAGAGACAACTTGGCACCAGGCTGAAGCATTGCACGAGGACCGGTGGGAATTGAAATTTTCGTCCCAGAGGGACGCATTGCACGTGGACCAGCAGGAATCGGAATCTCGCTAGACTGGAGCATGGCACGCGGACCAGTGGGAATCAAAAACATATTGCTTGGCTGGAGCATGGCGCGCGGGCCAGTGGGAATCGGAATCATATCGCTAGAGTTGAGCATGGCGCGCGGACCGGTAGGTGTCGTCCAAACCGTGTGCTGGCCGGTAGGAGTCATCTCGTCAGGCTGAAGTATCGCTCCTGAGGGAATCAGATCGCAATGCACAGCTTGCAACGGCGATAAACTCCTAGGCGAGCCAATAGTAAGCGCCTGCATCTCAGCCGTGCCGGCCTTCGATACGACTGAAGGATACACAGTTCTGTTGTCTGAATTGAAAGAAACCCGGACGTTTTGCCACATGGTCTTGAAGATAGCCCAAACGGCCGGGCCTTTTCCTTTGTCCAATGCGCGCGCTTCGTTCCGGTCCACTGTGGGTGCTTCATCCTGGTCCGCATCCACAGGCCCCATTCTGCGGTCGAACTCGCAAACTGGCGCCCGGTCAGTGCTGGGCAATGGCACAACATGTGGGCTGTTCGCAATGAGGACTGGGGCAGCCTCCTCTGGTTCAGCAATCAATGTCGTATTATCAGGAAACACTTGGCCACAATGGATATCCTCATCCGCCACACAAAGTGCATTGAATTCCTCATCGACGGTGGGGTTATCACTTGAAACTGCCGCAGTGAGATGGATGGGATTGGCGATGCTGGCCGGCGCGTCCATGTCCATTGTATCCTCTGTTGCCTCGATGACTGACGAGGCATTCCCAGAGGGCGCTGGGCCACAACCTACATCCTCATCATCCCCTACGCGAAGCGCATCCGATTTTTGAGTGACGATTGGGTCATCATTTGGAAGAGGCGTGCTGCGGGGACTGGGATTGGCGATGCTGGCCAGCGCGTCCACATCCATTGTATCCTCTGTTGCCTCGATGACTGACGAGGCATTCCCAGAGGGCGCTGGGCCACAACCTACATCCTCATCATCCCCTACGCGAAGCGCATCGGATTTTTGGGTGACGATTGGGTCATCATTTGGAAGAGGCGTGCTGCGGGGACTGGGATTGGCGATGCTGGCCAGCGCGTCCACATCCATTGTATCCTCTGTTGCCTCGATGACTGACGAGGCATTCCCAGAGGGCGCTGGGCCACAACCTACATCCTCATCATCCCCTACGCGAAGCGCATCGGATTTTTGAGTGACGATTGGGTCATTTGGAACTGGCGTGCTGCGGGGACTGGGATTGGCGATGCTGGCTGGCGCGTCCATGTCCATTGTATCCTCTGTTGCCTCGATGACTGACGAGGCATCCTCAGAGGGCGCTGGGCCACAACCTACATCCTCATCATCCCCTACGCGAAGCGCATCGGATTTTTGAGTGACGATTGGGTCATTTGGAACTGGCGTGCTGCGGGGACTGGGATTGGCGATGCTGGCTGGCGCGTCCATGTCCATTGTATCCTCTGTTGCCTCGATGACTGACGAGGCATCCTCAGAGGGCACTTGACCGCAACTGATATCCTCATCCACCCCACGAAGTGCATCAGTGGGCTCACCGGCCGACAGAATTTCACCGATTTTCCCTCTCTGCCAAGTTGCCTCTGGCTTGCCATCATCTGCGACGTCGGAATCCAGCTTGACGATCTTGTCCTTGGTTGATGCCGGCCCCGGGCGTTGGTCGTCGGCGGGGTCATCGGAATCATCTAGCTCGATGATTTCGTTCTCCGTTGGTGTAAACGGCGCGAGTGCAGGCCGCAAATGCGGATAATCATTGTTGATGACTTCGTCCATACGACTTCTGAGCCACACGCGGAGGTTATTACTTGGTTGTTTCCACATGTCTTGGGTCGAGATGTCCTAAGAGGTTTCAGATCTTAGTAAAGAGCGAAAATTTATATACACACCTCCTTGAACTTTTCTAAATAAAAATCGGGCTTCTGCAGGAACATGCTGGCGAAATGTATAACATTATCGCCACACAAGACATTTCCAAGTTGTTTTGGGACCTTGGTGGTAGTTTACTTGCCTGACAAAGCCTTACAACGACCAAACTTACCTCGACATAGCCAACAATTGGTGGCTTGACCTTCGCATTGTGCGCTGCAGCCTCCTGTTGCAAATAATCCAGCAAGACGGTTACTGCCTTCCGGTTTTTCCACCCCATGGAGTCGAGAACCCACAGCCGACTCTCGGCTTCGGATGGGTTGAAAATGGCAAGGAACCAATGCGAGACACTCCTACGAACAGCTTAGTAACTGTCTGTGTGCTGGGTTGAAAGCGCTTACTCTAGGTTGATGGGGAACAATATTATCCTCTGGGTATACAGACCAGAAATCGCATTTGTCCATCTCTGCACAGCCTCGAATTTCCTTTGTTCAAAAAGGGTGTGAAGAAAGGATGACACAATGTGTGTCTCCTTGCTGAGGCAAGGCTGCTCCTTTTCAAACTCAGCGAAGCGCAGTCTGAAATAGAATAAATCAAAACTGTAAACTTCAACGAAAACTTTGACGAAAAAGCCAAGCGCACCTGAGAAAGAAGTCGACAACTTTATCATTTAAGAACCGCTTGGAGCTACGCAGGATGTCGAACTCCTTCATAGTGATTTGGACTGCCCCCTTCCCATTCTGGGGGTACAGGAAGCCGCTGAAACGATGAGTGAGCAATACTTGACTGAAACTGAAAGGGCGTACAGCTCAGGGGATGGTGCTGTATCCTTTGGCGGGTTTCCATCCCGCGTCCCGTCTTCATCGGCCTCAACGTTTGATCCACTGTGAAACGAAGAGTGAGCAATATTCGACTGAAACTGAAGGGGCGTACAGCTCAGGGGATGGTGCTGTATCCTTTGGCGGGTTTCCGTCCGGTGTCCTGTCTTCATCGGCCTCAATGTTTGATCCACTCTGAGACGGAGAGTGAGCAATATTGCGCCCAGAGTCCGACTGTGAGTCTGTATCTCTGCCCACAGAGTCCGATTCACTCTCCCCGGAGTCTGACTGTGAATCAGTGTCTCTGCCCTCAGAGTCCGATTCAGTGCTCCCGGAGTCCGACTCGACCTCCGGTTCCCGGCGTTGGGGCTGCTGGGGGCGCATGCACCTTATCACCTCACTTGGAGGCCGCCTCTTCTTTTCGTTGATTCTCTTTAGCATGGAAGCACTCTGAGGATCGGGGAGGTGCTCATGAGGTATAAAGTGTTTGGGGTAGCGGGAGACCAGGTATTTCCGCATGGTCGCTATGCGCTGCCTGCTAGCAATCAGCATCGGCCACAAAATTGCGGACAGGAGCGGAGACTTACATGGTCCATTTATCTCCCGGCCACCGGAACCCTTCCGCTGCTACCTTGCAGCCATCGCGATTGGCGAGGAAATCGTAGAGGTACGTCGACCCGGACATGAGCGCCTGGATAGGCGTCCCCGCCGAAAAAGACAGGTGGATGGGCTCAGGCAATGGCTTATGGACGACGTCGATTACATAGAAGCATGGCACACCCAACGTGAGGTACCAGTTCACAAATGGAGCCGAGATTTGGCGTCCATTCAGGTACACACCAATCATGTCGTCGTTCGCGCTCCGGTCGCACCTTTCTACCTAAAGAGTGACCCAGTCAGCGCGTCTTGACGTAGACCACAAAGCAGACGCACCGTATCATTCTCATAAGAATGCGACTTCCAATGCATGGCCATCTCAACCCAGGCGCGTTTGCACAGTAGCGCTCGTTGGTAGCGCCGAACCCAATCAACGGCCTCTTCATAGAGTGTTATTTGATACAGGTTCTCGAGGTCTTCTTCGTGCGGCCACAAGATGTCGGTTTGCAGCATACAACGTGGGAGGTCCTTGTTTTCCTTCAAGTGCTCTATGGTCGAGTTTTCAGACAAGTGATTGCGAATGAAATGACGGATCCATTTGGGCTTTAAGCTGCCTCTGTAAGCTGCACCATACTCGGTCGTCCAAATGTCATACACCCTGGCATGTGTCGGCTCTGAATCAATCTGTCCCATGGACTCATCCTTTCTCCGGATAAATGGAAGCCAGGGCTTCTCCGGAGAGAAAAATTGAGGGCTGAGGGAGTAGTCCCCTGGGCCGAGCTGCCCATCGAAGAAACGCCGTGCAGGCAGACCACACACTTCGGATACTTGCACCCCACTGCCCGGATAATAAGGAGTTTGATTGGAGTTGGGGGATTCCATCCGGTACTGTTGGCCCGCCACAAAGATGCTCCTACCGCTGCGAGGCGGGCCAAGTAGTGAATGGTCGAAATTGGTGGAAGTTTCGACGAACGGAGCGTCGTACGTAGAAAAACTGGAAAACCGTGGTAGTGAATACGCGTAAAAGTGTTTCGGGGCGTCCATTGCGGGTGCCAGGTCGCCTGTGAGTGTTGAACTACATAGGGTGTTTGTGGTTCGTAACAAGTGGGAAATCGGGCCGCGACCAATCGCTGCTAAACATGATCGCACTTTTCGGCGGTGTTCGGCAGGCATTCGCGGTCATGTGATTGTGTGTATTATGCATCAGCGATTCCGACTGAGTCCAGTACTAGTGCAGACGTCCTTCTTGGTGGTGCAAATAGCGTGCCCGTCTTCCCTCTCGATCCCCATTCTCGCACCAGGAGGGATGTCCTGACACGGATCCGTATTTTGCAGCACTGCTAAGTTTACCCAACTTACGAATTCTCCGCATGTGCTTAATGAACTCTCACGACGACATCGCCACGTTTGGATCCTTTTCCCATATTTGCGACACCTTACGTCTTTGTTTATCTCCACCACCTTCAGTGACTTCACACCCGTTTCCACGACTGATCTCTTCCTCCGGCGCGGCCTTTCGACTCTGCAGTACACCCCTCGTACATCGCGCTCAAAACAAGGCCAGTAATATGAATGATAAAAATTGAAGGATATGGTGCGCATGGAGCTGAGAGACTATACAGTCTCGAGGACGACCTGATTAACCTAGACACGTCAGTGAAAAAATTGGAGGAAGAGAGTGACCTTGTTGCCTCGAGTCAGGGACATTTGGCGCATTTTGGCTGTATAGAGTCTGGGTGGGATAAGAGGGCGCAATTTGATCATAAAGTAGCTTTTCGAAGAGGAACAAGGCTAGAAGCCAAGGTCGGCAAAATTGCAACAAAGGGAATGGAACGCACCGAGAATAACTTGACGACGATCTCGGCCTTTAAAAGAGTGTTGTGCTCAATTTGACCGACGGTCGATGCTCACTCGTGGCACAGTCCCGCACGCTGGGGGGTACCTTCTCAGCGACACACTCTGGGAGATGTTTGACGATGGTTTACTCAGAAGGGTTAAGGATCTCTGTCGAACATCGTCGTGCGAGTCGAGCATCAGGAACTGGCCGCCTGACGATCTGTGAAGAGGAGAGGTCAGCACATTGTAATACGAGCTTTTTGAAAAGGCAAGGGAGTAGGAGAGAAACATACCACTTCAGATCCGTCATTCACCTGCTGCCATGTTAGTGGCTTGTATGATCTTCGAGACTTAATTTTGCTCAATCAAGGGCCTGGCACGGCGAGAAAGGTCAACCCTATGGAATTGAAAGACATGAAGGAGAGGCACCAAGTTGAAGGCGCAAAGCTATCCAATAGGGCATTTGAACCATAGATGCACGGGGAGAGGGCTTGAAGAGAGTCAGAAATGCACTGTTAAAGTGAAGATTGCAACTCACAGAGCCACCGAAATTTATTCTCCCGTCCAATATACCACCTGCACATCGCCAACTTAACGGCCTCCATCCCATCTGTCCATGCGTAACCCAGCTATGCTGCATCCCAATCCGTCTATGCCTCGCATCACCAACTTGGCGCCCTCCGTCCCGTCCGTCCATGCTCTATCTCGGTGCCCTACAACCTCACCTCCGAGGTGATTTTCCGAGGTCCTCATGCTCTGAAACATTCAGCATTTCCGCCAAACCACACCAACGTATACTTACTGCATATTCTCGCGTTTCTCTCTCAAATCCACGGGTATTGTTTCCCTACGTGGAAATGTATTTGGTACAGTAGCCATGTCGTGGTTCGGGTCAAGTTGGGAAAAGTGCGTGCAAACAAGCATGACTAAACGTGATGGTGGGTTTCGGCAGTATCTCGGCAGGCTCCTCAACGAAAATGAGCACTATAAAATAACATTTACTACACACTAGTGGTAGGTACACGATTGTAGGTCCGAGATTGAAATAATACAGGTTTTTATTTTTATTTACATATGGTCTCTGGAACCAATATTAACGCAAATCTGCTGCGCAAGCCAGGCATCCTCACAGCGAGGAGAACCTAGCCCAAATAAACAAGATATATGATGCATAGAACTGAGCGTACCTTGTTAGGTTGGTTCTGAATGCCGGTGTTGGAAAGAATGCTGAGCGACTTGCTAGAGAATGACCTGCTAGCATCGAACTACCAGGAGAAAGGATCTAGGCATGCTCGCTGCCGGGCCGTACACCCCCTCGTATATCGTGCGCGCATGGAACCTTAGAGCAAGCTTAGTAAGATCGATGATAAAATTGAAGGATATGGCGCACATGAGCTGACGGAGGATTGCGTCGAGTCCGGCATTTTGGCGTGCTTTTACGAGTTGAATAGAGTCTGAGATAAGAGAGCCCAATTCGAAGTTCTTTTCGAAGAGGAACAAAGCTACAATCTAAGGTCAGCATTGCAGCAAAGAAAATGGAACGCACCGATAAAAATTTGGCGACGGTCTCGCCCTTTAAGCGAGCGTTGTGTTCAATTAGAACGACGGCCGATGGTGACGAGCTCGGGCTCGTGGCGCAGTCCCGCACGCTGGTGGGTACCTTCTCAGCGACACACATTCTGGGAGATGTTCGACGATGGTGTATGTACCTCTGCTGCGTTCACCCAAGAACGGTTGAGTTGGGAGGATCTCGTCCACCACTGTCGCACGAGGAGAATCAGGCACTGGTCTCCTGGAAGCCTGCCAAGTCAGCGCGTTGTAATCCAAGAGACATGAGAGTAGGAGACGGACACACCATGCAGTCGCCGACAGGATTGGCCCACAGTAAGTCTTGAAGTTCAGT
This sequence comes from Mycena crocata, assembly GCA_029281795.1. NCBI lineage: Eukaryota > Fungi > Basidiomycota > Agaricomycetes > Agaricales > Mycenaceae > Mycena > Mycena crocata. Next base: position 410,945 of record JARJCP010000072.1, read on the forward strand.
GCGGCCGGAACAGTTCAACACGTAGGAAATGAAGATGCACACTGCAGCAAATAGTGTGTGCAAAGAGCTTGAGGCGATGGATCGAGAACGAGGGCTTGAAGAGAGAGTCAGAAACGCGCTAAGAAAGTGAAAAATTGCAACTCACAGAGCCATCGAAGTTCCTCCACCCATCTCCTGCGTCCCTTGCGTGCCGCGCATGGCCAACTTGACGCCCTCCATCCCATCTTCTGCGTCCCTTTGTACCTCGCATAGCCAACTTGGCGCCCTCCATCCCATCTCCCGTGTCCCAGTCCCCTCGTACCTCGCATGGCCAACTTGGCGCCCTCCATCCTATCTCCTCCTTCGTATCCATCGTTCCATCGTTTGCCAGTTCCGCACGCTTCTCTTCTGCTTGGGGAGGATGGGGAATGAGTAAAGTGGGGGCGACTTTGTTTGGCCTCAGTTGTCATCTCCGCTTTGTTTACGATCATGTGATCACTACACACGACGCGTACAAAAGCACGCGTGCGGTATTTGGTGATCTTTGGCAAGCTTCGTGCTTAACCCCCACCATCTTGCCCCACTGGCTCACCGGCACCCTTACAGTTGTACCCTTGCGCTATGCTTCAGTCGAGCCTCAGGGTTACGACGTCTGAGCCAGTGTCTCCTGGTTTTGCAGAGGTGTTTGAGATTGACCCACGTCACGTCCCCCGTTGGCAACGGCACTCTTACAGTGTTGCCCGCCGTATGCTTCAGTCTAGCCTTGGCCAAGACGTCGCGAGCCACGGTTTACGCCGGGGTATCTCTCCACTCTCAATTCCTCGTTTTGACGCGAAAGTGCTGCGACGTGTCCCGAATCCAATCAAATCGATCCCACGCGTTCTCGACATCGCAGCTACAAGTGTCAGCACACCCCCACCGCCGAACCCCGACGTGTTTCTAAGGTTTCTTTCACGGAATGCTTCGGTCGACGATATTCGGGCCTCCGACCCAAAGCGGCCGACATCATGACATCACCGTATCGCCGCTTTTCTCCAGGCTCGTACAATGACAACCACGATAGCAGACTCAGAAGACTCGCTTGCCCACCTGTTCCCGTATGGTGGCTTTCCCAAATTTCCCTGTCTCTCAGAGATTCATGGCTTCTGTGTCCCGGGACCATAGAGGTGCGTCACCCCGTCGTTTTGTTCCTCCCTGACTCACTCGTAATACACAGTGCCTCACCTGCTACCCCCCCCCCCCCCCCCCCATTTCAGCCGTGCCCAATCCGCTGCAGGTCGAATTCTGCAGCGCAGCACCCGCATCGCTGCAGCGATTCGCGCGTGTACAAACCACCGTGGGTCGATCCCCGAGGGGCTTCCGGTGAGGTCTCATCTCTGCAGGATGCCCTCCGCAGCGGGGTGGTGCGAAGCCACGGGCGCAGGCCACTCCCCGTTGTTCCATCCTTGCGGACTCCTCGTTACAGGCGAAGCACTGCATGCTCAGACGTTGGTCCGATGCACCGTCGCTGGAATGGAGGAGCCTTGCCACGTGCCAGGTCTCCGCCTGCTATCCTTTTTACAACCACCACCGAGGTGCGTCCTTTTTCCCTCTCTTTTCTGTTTCCAACTCACACTCCTTTCTCACAGTTTTTTCTTCTTCTCGCACACCCAACCTCTCCCTCGCCCCGTCGTCATCTCCCGTGCACTGGCTCGCCTACGTTTAGTCCTCCCGCGGGTCAATCCTGCGGTGCCGTCTGTGCATCCACGTCGCTGCCTGGGTGTTTCGCCTGCACTCGTGCCCACACCAAGCCGTCCCCGCCCCCACCATCCTTCCTGGCGCTGTCTCGCCCATGCACCATCCCCTCCGTCGCTCTGTGAAAGCCGTTCTCAGCTCCTTCGCACGTTGCTCCGTCGCACAACGTCGCACAACCCCCGGAACACAGCTCGAGCGGAGATTTCACGTGTCAACGTGGCGAACCACTCCAAGCGAGGGAACACATACTGCGAGTGCGAGAGATGCAAGGAGCACCTGGGGGGGCTACGCGAATTCTCGGACCGGCTATCTCTACTGGATATACTGGGCACGGATAAGGGTCCACAGGCCCCGGCGACGTTCCTTCAAAAGTCCGGGGCATTTATCAAGACGGGGAGCCACGACAGGAACCAGTCTCTGCCCCCGGAGCCAAAGGGCGGGGAAGAAGAAGATGGGAGCGGATCGGAAGGTGAATACGGAGGTGATGGGGAGTTCGACTCGGAGCACAGCGGGGACGATTGAAGAATGGCGGAGACACCGATACACCCACACACACAACACGGCACTGCATGCATCTCGGGTTCAGACCACAAGATACCATTCTGGCCTCTTTCTCTTTTATGACCTTACTATGCTCATTTTTCTACCGGAGTCAGCCGGCCGCTTACGACGCAGACCAGAACCACAGACTGGACCTCTAATTAAGTCGTGAAATACCCACAGACGATACACACGATAGTTCATAGTGATTTGTGTAGTTACCTACACCGGCATCTTAGCTACACAGTATAGCTTGCGTCATTAACTAATTCTCTCTCTCTCTGCTTAAGGAGGATGAGTCAAGTCCCAACAATACAATTTTCAACTGTGATACTGGGAGCCTTTACTAGAATAAACAAACGGAAGGGACAGTGTGTTATACATAGAGCCTGGGTATCATGGAAAGGATGTTGTGTCGATAGGGAAAGAATTCCACTCCATACTTTCATTGACGGACCGGCAAAGCGAATGCATGTCGTAATACCCGCTCTCCACGTTCCGGTCAACTGAGCCTGAAAAGACAACCTTGACCACGTCGTTGGTTTCGCCCGGAACCGTTTGGGCATATTCTCCGATTTTGGATGAACTGCCAGAGGTGTCAGGACCAATGACAACCACTCTAGTCTGTACTTCAATGAGCGGGGTCTTCCGACGCTCAAATGGAGGCCTGAGAATTGTTCTCATGGGCTTGATGCACCTGCCCGGCAGGCGGAAGGAGTCCCATCTCACAGCATCAATTCTGACCTCAATAAGAGTGTCGATGTTTCGAAGGGTGTTTTGAATCACGAGGATCCCTAAAGCTCCCTCTTGCTGTTGCGCCTTTTTTCCGAGTTTAGAGAATAAATTTGACTGTTCTAGACCCTCGATTCGAATGTCCAGACGTTTGTGGCGGAGGCGTTTATCGAGAAGCCATTGACCTGCGTGTCCACTGGTTTATTTGCCTCGCATTCGCACAAAATGACAATACTTGCCTTGATCCCGAATATCTTGCGGTGAGATTTTAGGAGACGGTGGCCTGGGATGGACAGGGATGGACTTTGCAGCGGCCAAGATAAGCGTAGGAGAAGGAGGTGTATCTGGAAAGAGAGACAGCCTGGTGGGCGACACGTGATCATTCATTCATGAATGAACCTACCGAAATCCTCGAACCCAGAGTCGGGAGGCGGGGTGGCTAATCGCGGAGAACTCTTCTGATTTGGTTTTGCATCTGTCGTTGGTAGTGACGGCTTCTCGTTCTCGAAGAGTAAATCAGATATAGTGGGACGTGGAATATAGCAAGCCTCAAATATTGTCCGCTCTGAGCTGAAGGGGAGCATGAAAATTGATCATTGCCTTGGGAGTGACAATAGCGACTTACGATAGTTCATGTACGTAGTGGCCAGGAATTTGATCCAGTTTCGGCCTATTTTCTAGTCTCACGGTCAACATGACATCCATGTTGATATCCTGGGTGGACCGAGATGGCTTGAAACGCAGTTGGGCACGATCCCTTAGAGCATTCTTTATATCAGTCGCCAGGGTGACTTGGTCGTCTTTAGTCATTTTTTCGAAAAGTTTCTTCGCCAAGGGCGCGGTTTCGTTCCAGTTCATCACTACTCCCCGCAAACCCTTCAACTGGCCTTTGGTGACGCGTATTTCGAGCCCAGTGAAGTCCAGATTGACATCCCTTCGGCGTTTCGGCATTTTCGGTTTCGGCGAGGTTCTATCGGAAATTTCCATGTCGTGGAATATGATGTGTTGTGTTTCAACGAGAAACTGGAATAGACGATGAAGATGAGGAATTTCAAGGTAGACTTGGCACGTACTTGACCACGGTTTGGTAGATCGCTGGATTTCGGAGTCTCTGTTGGTTTTTGCAAGTCGCTCTCCTTATCAGGAAGGATCCCTTTGAGAGCAGTCCACTGTTAAGGTGACACAGTAAGATTAAGAAAGTGGGCGTAGAACAATGTAGGATCACCTCAAATACAACTGCCTCGCCAACTCCGGGCAGCGCGATTATCCAACCTATACGTTCTCGGGCTGGTCCAGTCACCACTTTTATCTGATCGCCGCACCTGAACTCCCGTTGCAAACATTTCATCGGGATCAAGAGAAGGGTGTCTTCTTTGCTTTGCAGGGCCTGGATGACGGACGGGTCAGTGCTGCTGCGATTCTCTCTGGTCTTCTCCATCTCGGTGGTCTGGGCGATAGCGCACCGCACAGAGACGGATGAATCTTGGTCAATGCCATCTACGTAACCCATCAGCCCTTGTTGGGCCCCGGCAACAACGATGACCCGATCGTCAATCGCGAGTGGAGGAAGCGGGGAGAGTAGGTGACGCCGTAAGTTGCAAACCGGAAGCGCTCTTTCATCATGCTCCATGGACCCGTCTTCCAGCGTACTGGAAACCTGATTTACGCGAACACTGGCCATGCGAAGCAGAGGTTTATTTGACTGCTCGTTGACCCCATTGCCTGGTTTATCCCTGTAGAGATGATCGATTCGGATGATCCGACCAGCTTTTTGGATCTTGCCGCCCAACTCCGTCGTGTCGTCAAACACAACGCAATCGCCTTCCCCAAGAGCCAATTGATGAGGATCGTCGGCCAGAAAATGAGCGAATTCCAACATGTTGGATTGACTATCGCTGAACAGTTTGAGCTCTGCCTCGGTGGGCAAGACGTCCAAGATGGTCAGATCACCGTATGTCCAAGGACTGAGGCGAAGTCCATTTTGGTAAATGTTTCCCTGCCAGGTATATTCCCGCTCATTTCCTGTAGGTTTTTTGTGGGGATATGCTCGAGACACTGCTTCTGGATCAAACAAGGTGGCAGCGACCCGATCATCAGATATCTTGCCCAGCGGAATGCGAGGGACAAATACACATTGGTTCCTTTCGGGCACATACACCAAGTCGCCTCTGTGATCGCCCTTCGTCCATCGAGCCCATCTGCCGACATAATCGGGATCGTCGCATGAACGAGAAGCCGCATGACGAGTAAAACGTAGGAGTTCTGGGCGGACATGTAAAGGGACCAGCGTTGGAGGTTTTTGGACGAGGTAGGGATTTCTGGTGAGATTTTGGAAAAACAAATGAGTTGTTGCTTCAACGTACACCCGACCTGATGCATGTTTGTGATAAAATGCAGAATAAATCTGGAGTTCGGGTTTTGTGGTAGCGAGACCCATAATAGATTGGATCAGCTCGTTTTCGCGACCATATCGGGCGTGAACTGTCCACAAAGCTGGATCATGGGCGTCGGGAAGTAACATTAATGCCTCGACGAAGCGGGAATCAGAGGCTGAATCAAGATTAATCGTCGTCTGGTGCCGTGGTGCATAGCGGGCAGCTAGTTCTTCGAGAAGCCGAGTGTCGTCGAGATTGTAATCGTCCCATTCCAGCTGATGAGCAGGAAGGCTCGAATATTCGTCGTCCTGCTCATCGTCGTTGATAAAGTCTGGAGAAAAGGACATTATTATTGAAGTAGTGCACAAGTCCGCGAGGACGACGCACCGTCACCTCCTTGCTCATCCTCCTCCATGTCCGACAGACCATCTTCTTGGGCTTCGATATCGATATATCTAGCGACTGCGTCAGGCAGGATCTGCGGAAACCTCAATATCAGGGAATTCAATTGACTGAGCCAATTGGCCTACATTTGTACGTTGACGCTTGGCAGGGGGGAGAATGTTGTAGCCAGCGTGCACTCGAGAGGCAGAGCTGGTAAGCGCCGTTCTGGGGCTCTTGGGGCGGGACCTTTTTCGTTGAGGTGGCTGGAACTTTTCGAGTCAAAAAAATAATTCCACGCATAAAATACATGCTTTACCAAGGTTACGCCTACGTCACTTTGGAGGGACACGCTATTAATCCGGCTCGGGGCGCGTATAAAGGGAGAAGGGGGGGGAGGCATGCCGACATCCCGTGGATCGACGAAAAGATCGACCGAAAGACCGTGTAGCAGATCGGCGGGTGGCGGTAGATACATGGGTGTTGGTGCACGGGACCCAAAAACTGTGGCGACCGCAGCCGCAGCCGACGGCAAATTGGGAGACGGCGAGCGCGACAGAAGTTGTGGGAGAGGCTCGCCAAGGGAAGGAGTCGGCGCGCGATAAAACAAATTGGTATCGCTGCCCGGAAATTTGGAGGCTGTAAGCGAGAAATAGTTCGAAGAGATTCGGTGCGAAAGAAAAGAGGGCTTACATTCCATACTTTAGCGAATTAGTTTGCTTGACGTTAAGGGAATTGAGACGCAGAATGCGCTGGACAGGATGAAATCTGGTGAGTTGCAGACTTATTTGCTTTGGAACTTGTTTGGAACACGAGATATACACGAACGTGAATACTATAGATTTTCGGTGGTGGTTGTAACTTGGAAAGCCTAAAAGTCGGCATCAGGATGACGCACGTGTATCAAGGCGTGGGCTTTCGGGACATGCCGAAAGGACCTGCACAACAATGGTAACTATTTACTTTCTTTCACTCGCACACTGTTCAGTGTTCACGTTCGCACCACTGTGCTTATTTTGCTGCCAAAACATCAACATCCTTCATCCAGCATATAGTTCATAGATTGCGGGCACCAGGATCTAGGGTATATTCGATCACGTCCCAGATAATTGACTGCAGGCTGCAAAATCCTACCAGCTTTCGCTCTCCCGATTTGCGCCCTAATCCTTGCTTTATCCGTTCGTTCATCTTTTCCGAGAATGGCGACTTATACTACGCTCCGGGTTTATGAACGGTAGGTTTAAAGTGTTTGTTCTCTGCTCCAAGTAAGTCTCATCTACCGCCAGCGTGGTGAATACATTCATAGAGTGGCTTTCGAGCCACCCACACTGGCACACCTCACCAAGACATTTCTTCACCACTACTTGGCCTTATTCCCCCGTTTTTATTCTAGATTTCCTCATGTCACGGTCAGTCTTCCTTGCCTGTCCACCATGACGTCAGACTCAGTAATGTACCAAGTCAAAGCAGAGAGCGTATGAGCAGAAATGCTGCTGCCCAAATCCGGGCCGCTCTTTCGCATGAATTTATCCAGCAAGGGTTCGCCGGTACCTGGCATCAAGCTGAGGATGGACATTGGGCTGGCAACCCAACTCATGCAAACCTTGTTTCAGAGCATTTTCTCACTCTTAGATAGTCTCCTTTGTGTTATATCACATGTACGAAATTCATTCCCGCTCAGATATCGCGTTTGGCTAGGCGAGAAGGCGGAGACTTTCAGATGGACGAAGATTGCACTCATGCATTAAATAGTTGCCGTCTTCAACCACGCTTGGCCGTTGGTGTTGGTGACTGTCGTGGCAGTAAACACCAAAGACCACTTGTCCTAGCGGTATGGCACCCGAAAAATTACGTAGGAAGTTTTGGTTTCGTTGCTGGTGAGGTGGGTTCGATTCCCGCAGTGGTCACCCTCCAACTGTTTTTGTCTGCTTCTAGATCTTTTGTTCCATTCGCTCGCAATGATTCACCGCAATCGTATGTAGTTTACGGAGCATATTGAGCTCCTTGGAGCAAATGTGGTGTGTATAATCAACACTTTCAATGAAAATCAACATCAAGACCAGCGATGAATATTCGATAAATGGTTACAAGTCCAAAAGGAAAGAAAATAATGCCTTTTCCAGTCAGCGGACACACCTACTTAAGACACAGGAGCGGACAAAGTCGGCTGACAACAGTTGATCGTAAAATCTACACTACAAGCGCGCATTAGGTACCTATTCTAACGTGGCGAATAGGCGAAGGAGCGCGGTATCTAGCAAGCCGATTTCGTACTGGTTCAAGTGACCGCCGAATAAGAAACCAATATTCCTCAGCCGCTCCATCTCTGTCAGGTGAACCCATCCCTCCAACTGAAGACGAGAACGCACGCCTTTCTGCACGCATACATCATACAACCTGGAGAGGCCGCCACCTGGCACAGCAGCGAGAAAGGCCATGAGACCCTCGGTGTCTTCACCCTCTACTTTTACTTCCACACCCCCGCGAATAGACCCGGCGGAGTTACGTGAAGGACTTGTAGACACCTTCAACCCGACGCTGTGTAACGGAGTCGTCTGAATGGTGTTCTTGCGCTGATCAAAGGATTAATGTTGATGGCGGCCATGGTACAAAATCACCTTTGCAGGGGGAGCTTCGTCGTCTGATATGTAGATCACTGAATGTTCGCGCTGCAGTTGATCAACGGTTGAGCTCCTGCGGCAGTGAAATGCACAGGAAGTACCTTGTTAGGGCGTTGAGATATACGTTCGGCCTCGTGCTTTACGCGGAGCGCCTCGGACGCTTCGTTGACTTGCCTGTAAGGTCCGGGGCTCTGGATTGCACGTGAAACCTCCTCTTCATCCGCCTGCCAATGTTTGTTGTCGCTCGAGGGCATCTCGGCGTCTGCTTCCTCATCGTCGGTGAATAGAGAGTTGTGAGCGTCTTCGTCGTTCGTTGTAGGGTCATTCCCACAGGCTACAAGGGTGTTGTGCGTGTCCTCGGGAGGCTCGTGCTCGTCTTCAGTATCCCCGACTTCGTCTCCATTCCCAATTTCGATGTTGTTTCCCGTAGTCCACTCTGGTGGGATGACGTAGCAGGTGGCATCCGCTGGTGGGAAGTGCTCGTAGTAGTCGCGCCCGGCCTTGACATAGTCGTAGGAGATGTCGTCCGGTGGGCACCACAGATTTTTGATAGACCTCCCGATCACATTGTGAGTAACTCCATTGTAGATGCGACCAATATGTGCGGCGGTGTAGTTGTGGTTGTCCATTATGCGGGAGATCGCGCGTCCAGGACGATCGACTTTTTTGGAGGGTGAACGAGTGCCCATGTCGGAGGGGAGCGAAATGGCTGTAAGTGTTTTGAAGTTGATCGCCCGGGGATTCGGCCAGTATTCCCTACTAGCGTCATCCCTGGCGTAACGACGCGCTCGACCGACCTACTGAAAATAGAAGCACGGTGTAGCAGTTTGTGAAAATTCTCACCGTTTTGGCATTAAGTTTTGGGCTTTCAGGCAGCCTATGCTTGTCGTGGCTCGTGGCAACACTTGCTTCATCGTCCCCGCTAAAATGGTCGGCTGTGTCGCTGTCGAGTTCATCAACCTCCTGGTCATGCTCAACGCTGCTGTGATCATCATCCTCAGCATCCTAGACGGGTCAACTAAGAAAGCAAAACAGCCAAATGGGAAAACAAACACGAACCTCTGTGGAAGGTTGCTCAGCAGCGTCCAGGTCTACGCTTCTGCTGCCAGCGCTTACTGTGACCTGCGCAACGGTTACTAAATAGGGGATGGTTAAAGAAAAAAAAACAGAAGAACATACCACGCTCAAAGTTTGTTCATCCTTTGAAGCCTTGCTGCGGGTGCTGTACCTCGATGTGGTTGACGCCTGTTCGTGAAGGTCAGAGATGATGATATAACCCTGGCACAACGCCATTGCACAGACTTGGGCTTCGGCGGGGTTGAAACGTTCTCGGCAGTACTGCTCAATGAATCTGGAAGCGAGTTTAGCCAGTACAGGACGTGTCGGTAAAGAGACTTACTTGACGTCGTCATCGAGGTTATCATGGTCGTCGTTTCGCAAGGCCTTTTCGACGGTGTCGGTTGTGACACAGTAGACTGATGCAATCTGCTGCATAGGAACGCCGCCTCCGTCTTTGTTAACTTTCCTGGTGATGGCGCGCCCGGCTCGGTCAAGCAACCTAGGCTGTATCAGCCCTGCCCGTGTACTCAAGAAGGCAAAAAATACCGATTGGCCCAGTCTCGACGAGGTACTTTTTCCACGGGTTCGTTGTCCTTGAAATTCCTCCAAGTCGGATTTTTGGCAAAGAGAGGCATAAATGGTCGGGAACGCAAGGGGAAGGCAACGGGAGGCACACGTCCAATCAGTATTAAATGGAGGAGGGCACCCGACTGCGGGAGCACCCGACTGCGGGAGAAAAAGAATTGTTGAATAGATCTAGAGTACTTCAGAAGGAAGGTGACATACCTGATTTTCTGGAAAAAGCCCGCAGCCAGGTCCGCAAGAGCTCGGCAGAAGTCGGCATTGAATTGAAAAGAAAGTCGACATTGAATTGAAAAGAAAGTCGACACGGACAACCTGCACTGCGATTCAATAGGTCCAATGTAGAGGACAGACGCGTGATGTCGGTGAGGAGAGCACTGCGTTCGAAAGCGGCAGTCCAAGGTGCGGTGCCGGCTTAATGGGTCCAAAGAAAGGCGTCAGAGCCGCCGGCGGAAGCACACCAGTGCAGGAGGTGAGTGCAAACGAATCCGATGAATCGGTCGGAAGAGACGAGACGGAGGTCACGCGTCGTGCTTGATCCGCGGTTGGCCATCATTCCGGTCTATGTCGGGATTCGCAAAAAGAAAAAGAAAAAAAGGTCCGCTTCCCCCGAACCCAATTTACGTTAGGTCTAAGGGTGAAGCACTAGTACTCCAACCGCTCAGTGTTGCGTCAATTATGCACGGATGTACAACTACATAAGAATGTAGGAAAGACAGCAGGCAGCGTTCGAAGCGCGCGCTGCAAGGGAAGGAGCTTTGAGAAGTGTTATGGGAGGCGGTTTGCTGCGACGTAGGCGGCAGGAGGGGTTTGCACAAAGTCGGCCGCGGAAAAGTCGACACAGACGAATTCGCCTGCTGGACTGATACGTGGCGTATATTGGCGACCGTTCCCGGCGGTAAATCTAGAGCAAGCAGACATTTGGGCACGCGGTGCTTCAATTAATCGCTGTCGAAAAGCTGAGGGATGTTGAGACTCACCGCGACTTAGTACTCGGTAGGTAGACGTCTTAGAAGCCGGAACATGGGACGCCCTGCAAAGTCATAAACAGAGGCATGCAGGAGTTTATGCTAAGTTATGTACTGGTATTCTGAAGGAAGCAAAACAGAGATCAGTTGAGGGACTTTGAAGGTTGGACGGGAAAGACTCACCTACGTCCGGAACCGGTGTGAGTTGTTTTCACCCAACCGTCGACCATCGCATCCTCCGTCGATAAATCTTTGAGGTTGTAGAACTCCTGATGGCAAACGATACACGTGCACTGTGCACGGTCGGCCACCGCCCCACTCTGTCGTAGCGTTAAGTGTGCAAGGCGCTCTGAAAGCCGTTAGTCAAGGAAAAAGAGAATAAAGGAGCCTACCGATGCGCCTGATGTCCGGTCAAAGCCTTCAGCTACACACTTTTCGCGGTAATTCTGCTGTCGACGGGGTACATCGGTGGAGAGGCCAATTTTCAGCTGTTTGATTGGCATGGCGCTGGTGGTCGTCGGGTCCCAGACGTTAATGATCCGCTTAACGGCGTAGATATCGCCTTTGATGCGCTGGTATAGGCGGCGCGTGGAGTGTATAAGTATCTGCTCCTCGATGGGCAGACGTAGACTGCAACACATGAACAGCACGGAAGGAAGACAGTCAGGATTCACTCACATTGTGTTCAAACGGCGCCTGCGATTTTCCGCCCGATAGCGCAACCGCGGTGCCTGTACCGGTCCCTAGCCCGAGGGTGAGATGCATTTTTGACGCGTGAAGGCACTTACATCGTTGCAGTAAGCGAAGAGTCCTCAAAACAGCCGCACGGCGCCGCGACGATGCGAAAGCCAGAGGGGTAATGACAGCGGGTGCAGCAAAACGGAGGGGCGCAATACAAAACAGGCCGCGGCGACGACTGAGCGTTGTGGTTTAGCGATGCGCGCGGTCAAACGGAGGCGAAGGAGAGCGCGGGCCGACTTGATGACACGCAAGTTGAGCGACGAACGAAGCGGCACGAAGGCGTGCGACAGCGACACGTCAGTGTTGTGCGGTGGTGCGTGGTAGTGACGAACGCGGGGCAAAGAGGTGTTGAGGTGCGAACGACGAGGTGGTGGTGGCGATGAAGGAGAAAGAAGCGTCCGACATCGTGCTTAATGGACGCGACCGAGATAGCGCGCGTTCACACGATGTGCGCAGCGTAGCCCGGGGGATAGAGGAGGCTTAGAAGTCGCGCTCAGTGGTAGAGCGTTTGCGGTGGCAACATGGAACAGTCTGACGAGAGACAGAGGCTCCCTTCAAACGCAAACACGGGCAGGGGAAATAGAACGAACATGTCCAAGTAGGACGATGGAGGAAGAGAGGTAAGGAAGTGAAGGTTGAGGGAGAAAAAGCGAGGTGATCTGTGGACTGGTATAGTAGCTCGGTAGTGGAAGGTCTGGTTCCTCTCGCTTGTCGATGTTCGGCGGGAATGCCGAGATACCTGCCGAAACCCACCATCACGCTTAGTCATGTTTGTTGGCAAGCACCCTTCCCAACTTAGCCCGAACCACGACGATGCCACGATGGATTGTCGGCTACCGAAAACACATCCATTTCGGCCATCTTCAGATTCCTCGTAGGGAAACAATACCCGTGTTCCGTAGCGGGACCACGCTGGGCAATTTCATCTTGAGTCTTATCCAGTGACTTCGAGAGAACGCGTCAATATGCAGTAAGTATATGTTGGTGAGGGTTCGGCTGAAATGCTGAATGTTTCAGCGCATGAGGACCCTGGAAGTTAGGTTGTGGGGGACCGAGATGGGATGGAGGGCGTTCAGTTGGAAATGCCAGGGATAGATGGATTCGCATGGACGGACGGGACGGAGGGCGCCAAGTTGGCGATGCGAGGCTGGCACATTGGATGGGAGAATAGATTTCGATGGCTCCGTGAGTTGCAATTTTCTCTCTAACAGCGCATTTCTGACTCTCTTCTAGCCCTCTCCCCGTGCAACTGTGGTTTAAATTCACCGCCTTCTTGAAGCATTGCTCGGTGCATCTCCTTCACGTCTTTCGATATCATAGGGTTGACTTTTCTCCTCGTGCCAGGCATTTGAAACTTGGTTTTACTCAAGACTGGCCTGCAACGCAAAGTCATACAAGGCACTAGCATGGCGGCACCCACCAGCGGAACCCCCGTTTTCGCTCTCGAAGCTCCACTATGACATTGACGAGTCTGAAGCGGTGCGTTTCTCTCCTACTCTCTCCTGTTATAAATGAATGCTATTGCAATGCGCTGACCTCTCCCTCTTCGCAGGCGGAGTGCTTGATGCTGTCCTCCCGAGATCTATCCGACTGGAAGCAGCGAAGGAACGTTTATTCTGGAAAAACTATCGATCACAAGTCTTTTTGCTCACGTCCGATACAGCGTGGCGTTGACAGCGTACCCACCGCGATGCGAGCTCGAGTTCATGATCCTCGAAACGGAATGAACCTGCCAGCCCAAAAAAAAAATGACTTGCGGGCCGCAAACTTACAGAGTCCGACCATGTGCTAGATTTGAAACCATATAAATAGTAGAACCCCTAGCTTCCCTCATCTATCTTTTTGTTTGTACATCCATGGCGGCCCCCTCATTTGCGAGCATCGCCGAGTCTTTACGAAATGTTTCCTTAGGCGACATTGCGGCGGACATTGAAGCCCAACAAGATGGATCCGCCGGCGTCGACGACGCCGCTGTCCCTGAGCTCGACACAGAGACAATTCAGTTCAGCGCGGGACGGGCTCTTCTTCGCCAGCAGATCACCAAAGCCAGCAACAGCACGACAGAACAGACCCAAAGCGAGTATGAGGGGTTCGTGCTTTGTTTCCTTCTACTTTCTACATTCCTTCTCAATATTCCCCTTTTTATTCTTCTAGGCTCCAGAAGGCATTTTCGGTGTGGCTCGGAACCACGTCGTACTGGCCGGGCACCATCCCCTTCTTCACCGATACTCCGGATGTCTCGAGTCCGGACCTCATTGTGGCATGGATCATGTCACGGTGAGTCTTGCCTGGTTCTCGCCCTGGTATTGACAACTGAATAGCTCCTAGTTGCGACAACAAAGATGTTGAAGGGAACACCATCCCCGCTTCGCAGCCCCGTAAATCGTACAGTTACGCCCTTAAGATGCGTGCTGCCATGACGCACGCCTTTGCGCACAATCAAGGGCTGGGTAAAACGAAATGGCACAAAGACGATTACGGAAGGTGGAAAGGAAACCCGTCAGTTTCCGATACCGTCTCTGGATATCTCGTGAACCTGCGCCGGACGAAGGCAGGCAGCCACTCATTTTCCCGACGACTCAAGCTTACTTGTTTTCCTCAGATCCGAGCGGGCGAGAAGAGCACCAGCGCTAAGGCTATCCGCCATGTACGAACTTTCGATATTTCCTCGTCCCCCTCTGATCTGTGTGACTTAGGAAATTTTGGAGAAAATCTATGATTTCAATCGTGCTGAGGGTCGCTCAGTTCCCTTGCCTTATGTGGCTGGCGGCAAGAGCAGTCTGAATGATGAGTGGGGGTCCCCTCGCGTCCGGTTACAGGCTTACGCGGTGATGCTTATATCGTTCTGGTGTCTCCTTCGCTCCGATGAAGCAGTTCGCATCACTTACGATGACTTGGTATTCGTCGATTCAAGCCCGACGGATTCAAGCCTTCCAGCTTCATATGAGTTGACTCTGCGCTGGCGTAAAACTGACCAATTCGGCCGTCTGTATTCTATAACACCCGCGCTGCAACAACGCTAACATCATTCATCCGCAGAGGTCAAACCGTTTCGCCTGTACATGATGGACGAAGAGTACAGTTATATATGTCCTGTTCGGGCTATAGCCGCCTGGATTCACTGTGCAGACAAGGAGGACGGATTTCTCTTCCGCAAGATGAACTCTGGAGACAGAGTGTCCGATGAGCCCCTGGTGAGTGTTAATGCGGCCTTCATTAGATTTTAGCCTCTTATATCATCAACCCAGGCCCCAGAGACTTTTTTGGAGTGGTTCCGTAACTGCCTCATCGATGTGGGGGTTTTTCCTTTTCCGTATGGAACACATTCATTTCGCCGAGGAGGGTGTCAGTTTTTGTCTGTCTTTCTACGCTGGGGGCCCCGAAAAATTGCAGATTGGGGTGGCTGGTCGACAGAATTCAGTTGGGTCACCATTGTGACGTATCTTATCAATTGGTCAGATAGCGAGATAATAGAGCGGGAAAACTTTCTGCGTCCGGGGATGCAGCCTGCGCTGCTGTGCCATGTCTGTGGACGCAGCTGCGGCTGCGACGGCGGATACTGAATATTTTTGGAGCTTATAATACATGTATCTTGTAGCGATTCATGTGACTGTTATTATCTGTTTTGGCAGTATTACCCATAATCCCTGCTACACCTTGAAAGGAAAGCTAATAAATTATGTCTGTTCCTGTTGTTTTCCGAGCCTTTGGTATCCAGGTAACCATCGCCGATAAATCACTATTTATCATAGGGGTAACAGTCTTGGTCCCTACTCATGGCGCTTTGGGAGGTCTGTGGAACCTTTTCCCTTCCACCCGGAGTCTGATACATCGGTTACCCAAGGTTCTAGCACCGTCAGGCCATGTTGGCACCAATCTGTCGGCCTATCTTCTGGAAGAAGGTTTCAAAGTTAATCGCAGTGATTTCCGCAGCCCAGTGGTAGGATTCAATGGAAGGTCAGCTCCACATTTGACCGTCCTGTCTTAGTCTCAACAACACAACCTCGATGTCAGTGAATGGCTTAAAAAAGCCCAGTTCCCGTACTGCCACCCACACAAGTCAGGAAACATGATCCTCGAAAACCTAGTCTTCAGGCTCCTTCATTTCCTTCACCTCCCTTGGAAAATGATCTTTGTTTTTGACGGTCCACAAGAGTCGAAGATCCTCGCTGAGTTTCAACAATTTTTGGATGTTCTCGGCGTCAAGTCTCACACGGTATCGTAGTATTTACTATATTCACTCCTATTTCTAGACCTTAGCCCTAATCACAGGCACCTGGAGACGCTGAATCTGAACTGGCTCAAATGAACAGTCGCAATTTGATCTCGGCGGTGCACACCGACATCCCCGATGCACTCGTTCTTGGGGCAGTCACGGTGTTGCGGTTGGCAACCTATTCAAGTCGTTGCGAACGCTCATCCTTTTCAGTTCGGACCGCAATGAGGGACCTTCTTTCATGAAATACAACATCGAAGAGATTCGGGATTGTTCTGCAGTGACTTTGAATCGTGGAGGGTTGATGCTGATCGCTTTGCTCGCGGGAGGTAAACATTCCAAGGTATTTTGCGTGACAAGCTCTCTGAAGTCCAATACTGATTCGGGGCCCGCGCAGGGTGTCGCTGGTTGTGGAAAGGCCATTGCGCTTTCTCTAGCTCGTCAAGGGCTCGGCGATGCCTTATTTCACGCGGCAGAGATGCTCACCGGACAGTCTCTCCGAAATTTCCTCACCAACTGGAAGGCCACCGTCGCGGACCAGCTCGCGCACGATCCTGGTGTGAAACGTGGCCGTTGCTATCCACTCTTGGCCCAAAAAATCGTGGATGATTCAACATTTCCAGATCCCCGAGTTCTCCAATATTATGTCCATCCCCTGACCTCTTGGTCAGATGGATCAATAGGCCCTTCTGCATTCCTCTTTCACGAAATAAATCTATCTCGATTCGCCACTCTCTGTGAATCCTTTTTCCCTTGGGGCACTGAACCAAAAATCACCAAATTATTGGCATGCCATTTTTACCCTGCCGTTTGTATCCAGGTGCTGTCTAAGGTCTTTCTTAGACATGTCGTTACAGTTATCCACTCTCATGCTCGTTTTTTTAGGTTTCTCAGGAGCTGCAACTGTTAAGGGATGAAGGAATTGTTGAAACCTCCGATTCGCACATTTCCCTCTTGTCACTTCAGTCGATTCAACGGTACAAACCGACCGCACAGCCAGCCTATCGGGTCGCCATTGCAACCACTCATCTAGATACTCGAATCCGGTCCGGTCTCCTTCCAGCATCTGGCTCAGCGTCAGGCAGCCGAAACCACAAGTCAGTTTGGTTGCCAGCCTCACTGCTGGAGTATGCCTGTCCAGAAATGGTGCAAACTTATCACCTCGAAGAAGCCGCACGTTCGGTCATTGGATCTTGATACTTTTATTTTTTGTGAAATTTCCTGATTCAAATAACAATCGTTCTCACCACTTGAATACTTTGGAAGGAATCGCTGTTTTACTTAGCTGGCCCCTTGAATGGGTGCTTTATCTAGCTGAAGCGTGGTCGAGGTAAAGCTTGAGCACCCTACGTACACTGGGTGATTTTTGACGGAGTCCAGAGGTGCCTCAGTCGACGTGATTAAAATTTTACTTGCAAGTTTTCCCCTGCTTACACACAACGGGTGGTGTATCCTCCGCGTAGATATTTAATGTATATATTCAGATAGCTCATACACGCGGCCTAAGGTTATAACCCCCACGAATCTGCCGAATGTTGTCAGCACGAACCATATCCTGAGCGCGAGTTGTTGAGTGTTTGCCCGCTGACACGGCATTAGCATCCACGGTGCTTTGACTAGGCATGACAGTCCCATGTTCATGACGCCCATTGAAAACCCTGCAGAAAGGGTCAATGAAGGTACATCTGACATGTTCAGGAAACATACCAGACAGTATTGTGGCGAGTTCGAATAACCATACCCCAGCGGAGATATGCAAAATTGTAGTCATTCCGACCACAACCTTCCATGAGTATCTGACCACAAGGAGTAAGGCTTCCAAAAGACTTGTTCAGACCTCTCTTCAGCCGCATGTCCTCCAGGCTAGCATCACGGTCTGCATGGCCACAACTGATGTAATTGTAGCAGTCATACACGGACATGGCAAAGCGGCCGAATCGATTGAGGGCAGCACCATTAGCAAGGCCCTTCAGCTCTCTCGCCATCTGAGGGTAGATGCTTTCACCAGCCTCTGCAAGCACATCAGCATCCTGTGATATCCTTCTCAGCAAAACTTCAATAAGTAGATGCAGAGTTATCGTACCCCACCATGAGTAAGAAGTGCTTTGCAATCATCCGGAGTGTGTCCCTGATGGCATGAGAAGGGCCCATATATATCGCCCTTATATCCCCCAGTGGCCTGCCGACTGCCACCACCAGTCATTGTTCCAATGCAAAATCTGTGTAATTGTGCATTTCTCCGGAGAGCTCGCACCTGGACCAGGCGATGGTTATTAATCAGGCGGTTTTCCATCCATTTTGGAAACACGCGAAAGCGAACACCACCAACCTGTAAATCGAGTCAGATTTCAAAATTGAAAATTAGAGAGCAAAGGATATCTCACAAGTTCGTCTTCTTTTCCTGGACGCCGCCACATGAAAAGAACGATATCTTTACCACAGTTCTTGTACACACCCCAACGGGCACGGACCTCAGTCATCTTCAAGTCATTGTATGGATGAATGTAGCGAACTCTCGGCAAACGCTTCTTTTGTGCGTTTTTATGTTTTGCCTAAAATTCCATTTCAGTAGCAGAATCTTGCCGGTGACTTTTAGACTTACTGGTTGTAAAGGCCTCAAACGGTCGCCAGGTGGTGCACAGGTTATCGCAGCCCCAATAAGATGTTTGCATTTTCTGGGCTGAACATAAATGATTCGCACGCATTGGCGTTCCATTGACAGGTGTGCGCAATGCGGGCAGTAGTGATGCCGATCTATATCCTCCATCTCAGCCGTCTCGGATCCTCTGTTGATTACACGATTCTTTTTGCGCTTCTTGTTAACATTTCGGTTGCGATTCTGCCGCCGTTTTTGAGCAGGGGACATTTTTTTAGAAGGAGAAGGGGATGGAGATGGAGATGGGGACGGGGACGGGGATCGTGATTGTTGATGGGTGGATGCATTCTCATCTTCATCATCTTCATCCTCGTCGGCTTCATGTTCTGTGTCGCTATCTGGCTCAGAATCCCATTGCAATTCGGGATCGTCAGCTGGACGTTTGGGACGCATGAGCTCTATCTTTACGCGCTTCAGCTGGTCACGTTGCAAGCTTGTTTCGAGAAGGATAGTTGCTAGTCGTGGGTCCAGAGAATTCAGAAAGTGACGTGCTGGCTTGGTGTTTGGATCTATGAAAACACCCAGAGCTAAGATGCGTCGGTAGACGAGCTCGCTGTTCCAACCAGCCACATGCTTAACAGGTAATTGGTTTGGAGAAACAAGACAACTGCTTGAAAACTCACCTGGTATCCGAGCTCACGAAGACAAGGAACAAGCCACGTCTCACAATTTTCCACAAAACAATCGCAGGATGAGAACATGAACACAGCCATGGGATTGTGCCCCCATGGATGCATACGCGGGTGTTCACTGATATACTTCAGCAAAGCCTCAGCATCGATCATGGTAAAGCTGAAGTCGGGATCAACAGGAGGTAGCGTCTATGCATATATCAGTTTGATTCTCATTATCAACAATGACGCTAATTCTTACCAGCTCATACTGCTCCTGAGTTATGGTTGGTGGGGTCCACCTGACTATGAGTTCAGCATAGCTGATCTTCCAATTATGCCAGCGGAAACTATCTTCCACATCAGGATGCGAAGTCTCTAGCATATTGCCTGAACGACATATACTGTACAAGACATCAAGGAGACCCGACTCCTACAAAAAATCAGACTCGAAGTCAGAGAGAGCAGCCGCAAACCTGACTTACGGTTAAAGCAGCCTGAAATTTGATGGACTTATAACGAGTGGCCTTGACCTTCCGCATCTCGACAAGCGCATCCACAATACCAACTGGATCTCGTTCCTTTCGTAAGGTGTGTTAGACTGGCATTAAGATACCACAGAGCACATACAATTAGCTTTTTATCTTCATCTAGATCCGAGACCATACGCGGAATGTTGAGCTCGGTCTCCCGCGTATCCACGTCCGGATACATAAAGTCGAGGATAGTTGCCACCCATTGGAAGGGAAGGTCATCACGATCTTCATCAGCGCTCGGTGGTTCAGGAAGGGGGCGTCTGTTTTTTTTAGGAAGAGCTGAGCGGCTGGGACCAGGATGACTTTGAATGAAACTCGGAAGTTCGACGTCATCTACAGGATTGTCGAGCTCATACCCGTCGTCGACCTCATAGTCAACATAGTCAGGATCCATATCTTCATCCACGTAGTCGGAGTCAGAGTCCATGTCCTCATCCATGTCTTTGTCGTTGTCGGGATCTGAGCAGTCCTCCCAGTCTGAGTCCCGTCCGCCGGAATCTGGATCATCTGCATAGTTTTCACGCCGAGCAATGTCATCGAGCCAGCAGAAGTCAGCAGGATTGTCTTCCTGTTTCAGAGTTAGGATATGCTGATACCATAATATAACATGCTTACTGGATGAACGCAGAAAGCATCTGACATTTGTGCAGCATGTAGTAGCTTTTCGGCTATAGCCTCCCCGTCCGCCCGACCGCCATGACAGTACCGTGTGGCCAGGACATTAAGGAAAAGTTCTCGGGCAAGAAGTTCATCGGTCAGTGTTCCACCGAGACAAAATGAGACCCAGTCGTCTAGATGTTGAACCTGCAAAGAAAAGAAAAACTGGGTTACTTTGGTGCAAAACAGAGAGGCAAGCCACCTACCCATCGGGGCTGAGAAAGCAGCCAATCCAACCGTGTCCAGAGAGTTTCACTGTAGTGCCGTGTGTTATTTTTTTTGCGGTATTCCCTCAATGTCGGCTCAAAGTCGGGATGATGGCACACAACATCGTCATCTTCGTAGAGACGTAGCCGGACTGACCAGTACTGGATAGTCGGTTTCCTTGTCACTGGGGTCATGGTGGAGTTGCGTCAGCCAAAAGAGATAGATGTGAGCAACACCACCAACTAAGGAGGAGCGCGGTTATGCTGCACCAGCGCGGATGAGTTCATTGTGGCGAACCATTCCAAACGAGGGAGCACGTACAGCGAGAATGCGAGAGATACGAGGAGCACCGCAGTGTGCTACGCGAATTCTCGGACCGGCTATCTCTACCTGATATACTGGGCACGGAGAAGGGGCCGCAGGCCCTGGCGACGTTCCTCCAAAAATCCGGGGTGTTTACAAAGACAGGCGAACCACGACGAGAACAAGAGTTTCTGCAGCCGGTACCAGAGGACGAAGAAGACGGGAGCGGGTCGGAAGGTGGATACGGAGGTGACGGGGAGTCCGACTCGGAGGATGACGGGGACGATTGAAGAACGCGGCGGAGACGCCAACACAGCCACACACACGAGATACGGCATTGCATTCATCTAGCCGGGTCAGAACCACAAGATACCGTCCTGGCCTATTTTTTCCTTTCTCTTTTATGATCTTATTATGCTCCATGATACCTACAGGCCACCCCATACTTTTCTACCCGAGTCAGCCAGCCGCCCACGTACGACGTAGACCAAAACCACAGACTGGATCCTCTAATTACATCGCAAAATACTCACAGACAACACCTCGATAGTTCATATTTATCTGTGTAGTTACCTACACCGGCATCTTAGCTACGTAAGTTAGTATAGCTCGCGCCGTTAACCGATTTCTCTCTCACATAATATGAATAATGTCCCAAGGAATCGATGACTCGTACCAAACAATTCTGCAACAGTATCCTCTGTATCGACGTTTATATCTACGAGGTATCAAACTCGATTCAATCGTCAATATAGCCGCGCACGAAGCAGCAGACGCGGATTCGCGCCTATGGTACATGCGCGGCTTCAGATGACGATGTGAACTTGCGCGCAGACAACCAGCAGCAAGGGTTGTCCCGCAGCTGGTGGCGCACGGGGGTATCCCTGGGACATGCGATGCAACACCATGTTTGCACACAAAGGACAATTCTAACGGAGCTATGACTGGATCCCGACACCAGACCCGTCTGCGAACGCCGGAGGAGTGTTGTGCGACGTTGTGCGACGGAGCAACGTGCGAAGGAGCTGAGAACGGCTTTCACAGAGCGACGGAGGGGATGGTGCATGGGCGAGACAGCGCCAGGAAGGATGGTGGGGGCGGGGACGGCTTGGTGTGGGCACGAGTGCAGGCGAAACACCCAGGCAGCGACGTGGATGCACAGACGGCACCGCAGGATTGACCCGCGGGAGGACTAAACGTAGGCGAGCCAGTGCACGGGAGATGACGACGGGGCGAGGGAGAGGTTGGGTGTGCGAGAAGAAGAAAAAACTGTGAGAAAGGAGTGTGAGTTGGGAAACAGAAAAGAGAGGGAAAAAGGACGCACCTCGGTGGTGGTTGTAAAAAGGATAGCAGGCGGAGACCTGGCACGTGGCAAGGCTCCTCCATTCCAGCGACGGTGCATCGGACCAACGTCTGAGCATGCAGTGCTTCGCCTGTAACGAGGAGTCCGCAAGGATGAACAACGGGGAGTGGCCTGCGCCCGTGGCTTCGCACCACCCCGCTGCGGAGGGCATCCTGCAGAGATGAGACCTCACCGGAAGCCCCTCGGGGATCGACCCACGGTGGTTTGTACACGCGCGAATCGCTGCAGCGATGCGGGTGCTGCGCTGCAGAATTCGACTGCAGCGGATTGGGCACGGCTGAAATGGGGGGGGGGGGGGGGGGGGGTTAGCAGGTGAGGCACTGTGTATTACGAGTGAGTCAGGGAGGAACAAAACGACGGGGGTGACGCACCTCTATGGTCCCGGGACACAGAAGCCATGAATCTCTGAGAGACAGGGAAATTTGGGAAAGCCACCATACGGGAAAGGTGGGCAAGCGAGTCTTCTGAGTCTGCTATCGTGGTTGTCATTGTACGAGCCTGGAGAAAAGCGGCGATACGGTGATGTCATGATGTCGGCCGCTTTGGGTCGGAGGCCCGAATATCGTCGACCGAGCATTCCGTGAAAGAAACCTTAGAGAAACACGTCGGGGTTCGGCGGTGGGGGTGTGCTGACACTTGTAGCTGCGATGTCGAGAACGCGTGGGATCGATTTGATTGGATTCGGGACACGTTCGCAGCACTTTCGCGTCAAAACGAGGAATTGAGAGTGGAGAGATACCCCGGCGTAAACCGTGGCTCGCGACGTCTTGGCCAAGGCTAGACTGAAGCATACGGCGGGCAACACTGTAAGAGTCCGTTGCAAACGGGGGACGTGACGTGGGTCAATCTCAAACACCTCTTGCAAAACCAGGAGACACTGGCTCAGACGTCGTAACCCTGAGCTCGACTGAATAAAGCATAGCGCAAGGGTACAACTGTAAGGGTGCCGGTGAGCCAGTGGGGCAAGATGGTGGGGGTTTAAGCACGAAGCTTGCCAAGATCACCAAATACCGCACGCGTGCTTTGTACGCGTCGGTGTGTAGTGATCACATGATCGTTAAACAAAGCGGAGAGGGACCAACTGAGGCCAAACAAAGTCGCCCCCACTTTACTCATTCCCCATCCTCCCAAGCAGAAGAGAAGCGTGCGGAACTGGCAAACGATGGAACGATGGATACGAAGGAGGAGATAGGATGGAGGGCGCCAAGTTGGCCATGCGAGGTACGAGGGGACTGGGACACGGGAGATGGGATGGAGGGCGCCAAGTTGGCTATGCGAGGGTACAAAGGGACGCAGAAGAAGATGGGATGGAGGGCGTCAAGTTGGCCATGCGCGGCACGAAGGGACGCAGGAGATGGGTGGAGGGAACTTCGATGGCTCCTGTGAGTTGCAATTTTTCACTTTCTTAGCGCGTTTCTGACTCTCCTCTTCAAGCCCTCGTTCTCGATCCATCGCCTCAAGCTCTTTGCACACACTATTTGCTGCAGTGTGCATCTTCATTTCCTACGTGTTGAACTGTTCCGGCCTCACTGAACTTCAAGACTTACTGTGGGCCAATCCTGTCGGCGACTGCATGGTGTGTCCGTCTCCTACTCTCATGTCTCTTGGATTACAACGCGCTGACTTTGCAGGCTTCCAGGAGACCAGTGCCTGATTCTCCTCGTGCGACAGTGGTGGACGAGATCCTCCCAACTCAACCGTTCTTGGGTGAACGCAGGCAGAGGTACATACACCATCGTCGAACATCTCCCAGAATGTGTGTCGCTGAGAAGGTACCCAACCAGCGTGCGGGACTTGCGCCACGAGCCCGAGGCTCGTCACCATCGGCCGTCGTTCTAATTGAACACAACGCTCGCTTAAAGGGCGAGACCGTCGCCAAATTTTATCGGTGCGTTCCATTTTCTTTGCTGCAATGCTGACCTTAGATTGTAGCTTTGTTCCTCTTCGAAAAGAACTTCGAATTGGGCTCTCTTATCTCAGACTCTATTCAACTCGTAAAAGCACGCCAAAATGCCGGATCGACGCAATCCTCCGTCAGCTCATGTGCGCCATATCCTTCAATTTTATCATCGATCTTACTAAGCTTGCTCTAAGGTTCCATGCGCGCACGATATACGAGGGGGTGTACGGCCCGGCAGCGAGCATGCCTAGATCCTTTCTCCTGGTAGTTCGATGCTAGCAGGTCATTCTCTAGCAAGTCGCTCAGCATTCTTTCCAACACCGGCATTCAGAACCAACCTAACAAGGTACGCTCAGTTCTATGCATCATATATCTTGTTTATTTGGGCTAGGTTCTCCTCGCTGTGAGGATGCCTGGCTTGCGCAGCAGATTTGCGTTAATATTGGTTCCAGAGACCATATGTAAATAAAAATAAAAACCTGTATTATTTCAATCTCGGACCTACAATCGTGTACCTACCACTAGTGTGTAGTAAATGTTATTTTATAGTGCTCATTTTCGTTGAGGAGCCTGCCGAGATACTGCCGAAACCCACCATCACGTTTAGTCATGCTTGTTTGCACGCACTTTTCCCAACTTGACCCGAACCACGACATGGCTACTGTACCAAATACATTTCCACGTAGGGAAACAATACCCGTGGATTTGAGAGAGAAACGCGAGAATATGCAGTAAGTATACGTTGGTGTGGTTTGGCGGAAATGCTGAATGTTTCAGAGCATGAGGACCTCGGAAAATCACCTCGGAGGTGAGGTTGTAGGGCACCGAGATAGAGCATGGACGGACGGGACGGAGGGCGCCAAGTTGGTGATGCGAGGCATAGACGGATTGGGATGCAGCATAGCTGGGTTACGCATGGACAGATGGGATGGAGGCCGTTAAGTTGGCGATGTGCAGGTGGTATATTGGACGGGAGAATAAATTTCGGTGGCTCTGTGAGTTGCAATCTTCACTTTAACAGTGCATTTCTGACTCTCTTCAAGCCCTCTCCCCGTGCATCTATGGTTCAAATGCCCTATTGGATAGCTTTGCGCCTTCAACTTGGTGCCTCTCCTTCATGTCTTTCAATTCCATAGGGTTGACCTTTCTCGCCGTGCCAGGCCCTTGATTGAGCAAAATTAAGTCTCGAAGATCATACAAGCCACTAACATGGCAGCAGGTGAATGACGGATCTGAAGTGGTATGTTTCTCTCCTACTCCCTTGCCTTTTCAAAAAGCTCGTATTACAATGTGCTGACCTCTCCTCTTCACAGATCGTCAGGCGGCCAGTTCCTGATGCTCGACTCGCACGACGATGTTCGACAGAGATCCTTAACCCTTCTGAGTAAACCATCGTCAAACATCTCCCAGAGTGTGTCTGAGAAGGTACCCCCCAGCGTGCGGGACTGTGCCACGAGTGAGCATCGACCGTCGGTCAAATTGAGCACAACACTCTTTTAAAGGCCGAGATCGTCGTCAAGTTATTCTCGGTGCGTTCCATTCCCTTTGTTGCAATTTTGCCGACCTTGGCTTCTAGCCTTGTTCCTCTTCGAAAAGCTACTTTATGATCAAATTGCGCCCTCTTATCCCACCCAGACTCTATACAGCCAAAATGCGCCAAATGTCCCTGACTCGAGGCAACAAGGTCACTCTCTTCCTCCAATTTTTTCACTGACTTGTCTAGGTTAATCAGGTCGTCCTCGAGACTGCTATAGTCTCATCAGCTCCATGCGCACCATATCCTTCAATTTTATCATTCATATTACTGGCCTTGTTTTGAGCGCGATGTAGAGGGGTGTACTGCAGAGTCGAAAGGCCGCGCCGCGACTGAGGAAGAGATCAGTCGTTGGAAACGGTGCTGAAGTCACTGAAGGTGGTGGAGATAAACAAAGACGTAAGGTGTCGCCATATGGGAAAAGGATTCCAAACGTGGGCCGATGTCGTCGTGAGAGTTCATAAGCACCTGCGGAGAATTCGTAAGTTGGGTAAACTTAGCAGTGCTTGCAAAATGCGGGGATCGTGTCAGGACATCCCTCCTGGTGCGAGAATGGGGATCGAGAGGGAAGACGGGCACGCTATTTGCACACAACCAAGAAGGACGTCTGCACTAGTACTTGGACTCAGTCGGAATCCTGATGCATAATACAACACAATCACATGACCGCGAATGCCTGCCGAACACCGCCGAAAGTGCGATCATGTTTAGCAGCGATTGGTCGCGGCCCGATTTCCCACTTGTTACGAACCACAAACACCCTATGTAGTTCAACACTCACAGGCGACCTGGAACCCGCAATGGACGCCCCGAAACACTTTTACGCGTATTCACTACCACGGTTTTCCAGTTTTCTACGTACGACGCTCCGTTCGTCGAAACCTTCCACCAATTTCGACCATTCACTACTTGGCCCGCCTCGCAGCGGTAGGAGCATCTTTGTGCGGGCCAACAGTACGGATGGAATCCCCCACTACTCCAATCAAAACTCCTTATTATCGGGCAGTGGGTGCAAGTATCCGAAGTGTGTGGTCTGCCTGCACGGCGTTTCTTCGATGGGCAGCTCGGCCCAGGGGACTACTCCCTCAGCCCTCAATTTTTCTCTCCGGAGAAGCCATGCTTCCATTTATCCGGAGAAAGGATGAGTCCATGGGACAGATTGATTCAGAGCCGACACATGCCAGGGTGTATGACATTTGGACGACCGAGTATGGTGCAGCTTACAGAGGCAGCTAAAGCCTCAAATGGATCCGTCATTTCATTCGCAATAACTGTCTGAAAACTCGACCATAGAGCACTTGAAGGAAAACAAGGACCTCCCACGTTGTCTGCTGCAAACCGACATCTGTGGCCGCACGAAGAAGGACCTCGAGAACCTGTATCAATAACACTCTATGAAGAGGCCGTTGATTGGGTTCGGCGCTAACCAACGAGCGCTACTGTGCAAACGCGCTGGGTTGAGATGGCCATGCATTGGAAGTCGCATTCTTATGAGAATGATACGGTGCGTCTGCTTTGTGGTCTACGTCAAGACGCGCTGACTGGGTCACTCTTTAGGTAGAAAGGTGCGACCGGAGCGCGAACGACGACATGATTGGTGTGTACCTGAATGGACGCCAAATCTCGGCTCCATTTGTGAACTGGTACCTCACGTTGGGTGTGCCATGCTTCTATGTAATCGACGTCGTCCATAAGCCATTGCCTGAGCCCATCCACCTGTCTTTTTCGGCGGGGACGCCTATCCAGGCGCTCATGTCCGGGTCGACGTACCTCTACGATTTCCTCGCCAATCGCGACGGCTGCAAGGTAGCAGCGGAAGGGTTCCGGTGGCCGGGAGATAAATGGACCATGTAAGTCTCCGCTCCTGTCCGCAATTTTGTGGCCGATGCTGATTGCTAGCAGGCAGCGCATAGCGACCATGCGGAAATACCTGGTCTCCCGCTACCCCAAACACTTTATACCTCATGAGCACCTCCCCGATCCTCAGAGTGCTTCCATGCTAAAGAGAAT
Source organism: Mycena crocata (assembly GCA_029281795.1). Taxonomy (NCBI): domain Eukaryota; kingdom Fungi; phylum Basidiomycota; class Agaricomycetes; order Agaricales; family Mycenaceae; genus Mycena; species Mycena crocata. The sequence continues at coordinate 438,650 of JARJCP010000072.1, forward strand.
CAACGAAAAGAAGAGGCGGCCTCCAAGTGAGGTGATAAGGTGCATGCGCCCCCAGCAGCCCCAACGCCGGGAACCGGAGGTCGAGTCGGACTCCGGGAGCACTGAATCGGACTCTGAGGGCAGAGACACTGATTCACAGTCAGACTCCGGGGAGAGTGAATCGGACTCTGTGGGCAGAGATACAGACTCACAGTCGGACTCTGGGCGCAATATTGCTCACTCTCCGTCTCAGAGTGGATCAAACATTGAGGCCGATGAAGACAGGACACCGGACGGAAACCCGCCAAAGGATACAGCACCATCCCCTGAGCTGTACGCCCCTTCAGTTTCAGTCGAATATTGCTCACTCTTCGTTTCACAGTGGATCAAACGTTGAGGCCGATGAAGACGGGACGCGGGATGGAAACCCGCCAAAGGATACAGCACCATCCCCTGAGCTGTACGCCCTTTCAGTTTCAGTCAAGTATTGCTCACTCATCGTTTCAGCGGCTTCCTGTACCCCCAGAATGGGAAGGGGGCAGTCCAAATCACTATGAAGGAGTTCGACATCCTGCGTAGCTCCAAGCGGTTCTTAAATGATAAAGTTGTCGACTTCTTTCTCAGGTGCGCTTGGCTTTTTCGTCAAAGTTTTCGTTGAAGTTTACAGTTTTGATTTATTCTATTTCAGACTGCGCTTCGCTGAGTTTGAAAGGAGCAGCCTTGCCTCAGCAAGGAGACACACATTGTGTCATCCTTTCTTCACACCCTTTTGAACAAAGGAAATTCGAGGCTGTGCAGAGATGGACAAATGCGATTTCTGGTCTGTATACCCAGAGGATAATATTGTTCCCCATCAACCTAGAGTAAGCGCTTTCAACCCAGCACACAGACAGTTACTAAGCTGTTCGTAGGAGTGTCTCGCATTGGTTCCTTGCCATTTTCAACCCATCCGAAGCCGAGAGTCGGCTGTGGGTTCTCGACTCCATGGGGTGGAAAAACCGGAAGGCAGTAACCGTCTTGCTGGATTATTTGCAACAGGAGGCTGCAGCGCACAATGCGAAGGTCAAGCCACCAATTGTTGGCTATGTCGAGGTAAGTTTGGTCGTTGTAAGGCTTTGTCAGGCAAGTAAACTACCACCAAGGTCCCAAAACAACTTGGAAATGTCTTGTGTGGCGATAATGTTATACATTTCGCCAGCATGTTCCTGCAGAAGCCCGATTTTTATTTAGAAAAGTTCAAGGAGGTGTGTATATAAATTTTCGCTCTTTACTAAGATCTGAAACCTCTTAGGACATCTCGACCCAAGACATGTGGAAACAACCAAGTAATAACCTCCGCGTGTGGCTCAGAAGTCGTATGGACGAAGTCATCAACAATGATTATCCGCATTTGCGGCCTGCACTCGCGCCGTTTACACCAACGGAGAACGAAATCATCGAGCTAGATGATTCCGATGACCCCGCCGACGACCAACGCCCGGGGCCGGCATCAACCAAGGACAAGATCGTCAAGCTGGATTCCGACGTCGCAGATGATGGCAAGCCAGAGGCAACTTGGCAGAGAGGGAAAATCGGTGAAATTCTGTCGGCCGGTGAGCCCACTGATGCACTTCGTGGGGTGGATGAGGATATCAGTTGCGGTCAAGTGCCCTCTGAGGATGCCTCGTCAGTCATCGAGGCAACAGAGGATACAATGGACATGGACGCGCCAGCCAGCATCGCCAATCCCAGTCCCCGCAGCACGCCAGTTCCAAATGACCCAATCGTCACTCAAAAATCCGATGCGCTTCGCGTAGGGGATGATGAGGATGTAGGTTGTGGCCCAGCGCCCTCTGGGAATGCCTCGTCAGTCATCGAGGCAACAGAGGATACAATGGATGTGGACGCGCTGGCCAGCATCGCCAATCCCAGTCCCCGCAGCACGCCTCTTCCAAATGATGACCCAATCGTCACCCAAAAATCCGATGCGCTTCGCGTAGGGGATGATGAGGATGTAGGTTGTGGCCCAGCGCCCTCTGGGAATGCCTCGTCAGTCATCGAGGCAACAGAGGATACAATGGATGTGGACGCGCTGGCCAGCATCGCCAATCCCAGTCCCCGCAGCACGCCAGTTCCAAATGACCCAATCGTCACTCAAAAATCCGATGCGCTTCGCGTAGGGGATGATGAGGATGTAGGTTGTGGCCCAGCGCCCTCTGGGAATGCCTCGTCAGTCATCGAGGCAACAGAGGATACAATGGATGTGGACGCGCTGGCCAGCATCGCCAATCCCAGTCCCCGCAGCACGCCTCTTCCAAATGATGACCCAATCGTCACCCAAAAATCCGATGCGCTTCGCGTAGGGGATGATGAGGATGTAGGTTGTGGCCCAGCGCCCTCTGGGAATGCCTCGTCAGTCATCGAGGCAACAGAGGATACAATGGATGTGGACGCGCTGGCCAGCATCGCCAATCCCAGTCCCCGCAGCACGCCTCTTCCAAATGATGACCCAATCGTCACTCAAAAATCGGATGCGCTTCGCGTAGGGGATGATGAGGATGTAGGTTGTGGCCCAGCGCCCTCTGGGAATGCCTCGTCAGTCATCGAGGCAACAGAGGATACAATGGACATGGACGCGCCGGCCAGCATCGCCAATCCCATCCATCTCACTGCGGCAGTTTCAAGTGATAACCCCACCGTCGATGAGGAATTCAATGCACTTTGTGTGGCGGATGAGGATATCCATTGTGGCCAAGTGTTTCCTGATAATACGACATTGATTGCTGAACCAGAGGAGGCTGCCCCAGTCCTCATTGCGAACAGCCCACATGTTGTGCCATTGCCCAGCACTGACCGGGCGCCAGTTTGCGAGTTCGACCGCAGAATGGGGCCTGTGGATGCGGACCAGGATGAAGCACCCACAGTGGACCGGAACGAAGCGCGCGCATTGGACAAAGGAAAAGGCCCGGCCGTTTGGGCTATCTTCAAGACCATGTGGCAAAACGTCCGGGTTTCTTTCAATTCAGACAACAGAACTGTGTATCCTTCAGTCGTATCGAAGGCCGGCACGGCTGAGATGCAGGCGCTTACTATTGGCTCGCCTAGGAGTTTATCGCCGTTGCAAGCTGTGCATTGCGATCTGATTCCCTCAGGAGCGATACTTCAGCCTGACGAGATGACTCCTACCGGCCAGCACACGGTTTGGACGACACCTACCGGTCCGCGCGCCATGCTCAACTCTAGCGATATGATTCCGATTCCCACTGGCCCGCGCGCCATGCTCCAGCCAAGCAATATGTTTTTGATTCCCACTGGTCCGCGTGCCATGCTCCAGTCTAGCGAGATTCCGATTCCTGCTGGTCCACGTGCAATGCGTCCCTCTGGGACGAAAATTTCAATTCCCACCGGTCCTCGTGCAATGCTTCAGCCTGGTGCCAAGTTGTCTCTCAGTGTTCCAGGGGTTAAGGATGGTGCTTGTGCCAGCATGTCTCCAATGGCACCCACCGCACCGCGCAGGTTGTCTCAGGCTGACCCAACGATGGCTCCAGCAGATCCGCACTCGATCTGTGGACCATCTAGCATCGGGAGCCCGCTTAAGCCCCCATCTGCCTTAGTAGTGCGCCAGCTGAATATAGGCAGAGACAGTAGGAGACAACATACTGCCCCATATACAACGCAACAAGGTGTTTCTGCAAACTTAGCACAAGAGCACCGGATACGGTTTCCACGGCCACGCGCCGGGAAACAGCATCGTGAACAACAGTGGGTGCGGAATAACCTTGCTGGCTTCAAGTGATTGCCCTACCTACATATATTGAACTGATAGTTATCAACATTTACTATATTCGCTCTCAGGAATAATTGCGTAGTTTAAGTAACTCTCTCATATATCAATGTAACGTGTAATCCACCAGTATTTCCAGACATTGTCGACACAGTAGAATATATATATTATATGATTTATATCTCATTCTGACAGCAAAAACACTTGAGACAGGCTTAAGAGTGTCAATGAACAGAAGGGGGGACATTACATGACGAGGTCTAACACGATGCTGTCGCGTCGCTAGAGGATCTTTGTGGGCGAGAACAACCAACGTGGTGCTGACTAACACTACAAGCAGGCCCAAACTACCGCATCGGCACCAAAACCCCGCTCATGGCCACTACTTACACCACACTCTCCTCCGTGCCTCTGGCACTATGTACCACACCGTGAGGCTCGACTGAAGCACATGGCAGGGCTACAGCTGTAAGAATGCTGGTGAGCCAGCGGGGGAAGATGGAGGTTAAGCCAAGCTTGCCAAAGATCACAAATACGGCACGCGTACTTTTATGCGCGTCGTGTGTAGTGATCACATGATCGTAAACAAAGCGGAGATGACAACTGAGGCCAAACAAAGTCGCCCCCACTTTACTCATTCCCCATCCTCCCCAAGCAGAAGAGAAGCGTGCGGAACTGGCAAACGATGGAACGATGGATACGAAGGAGGAGATAGGATGGAGGGCGCCAAGTTGGCCATGCGAGGTACGAGGGGACTGGGACACGGGAGATGGGATGGAGGGCGCCAAGTTGGCTATGCGAGGTACAAAGGGACGCAGAAGATGGGATGGAGGGCGTCAAGTTGGCCATGCGCGGCACGCAAGGGACGCAGGAGATGGGTGGAGGAACTTCGATGGCTCTGTGAGTTGCAATTTTTCACTTTCTTAGCGCGTTTCTGACTCTCTCTTCAAGCCCTCGTTCTCGATCCATCGCCTCAAGCTCTTTGCACACACTATTTGCTGCAGTGTGCATCTTCATTTCCTACGTGTTGAACTGTTCCGGCCGCACTGAACTTCAAGACTTACTGTGGGCCAATCCTGTCGGCGACTGCATGGTGTGTCCGTCTCCTACTCTCATGTCTCTTGGATTACAACGCGCTGACTTGGCAGGCTTCCAGGAGACCAGTGCCTGATTCTCCTCGTGCGACAGTGGTGGACGAGATCCTCCCAACTCAACCGTTCTTGGGTGAACGCAGCAGAGGTACATACACCATCGTCGAACATCTCCCAGAATGTGTGTCGCTGAGAAGGTACCCACCAGCGTGCGGGACTGCGCCACGAGCCCGAGCTCGTCACCATCGGCCGTCGTTCTAATTGAACACAACGCTCGCTTAAAGGGCGAGACCGTCGCCAAATTTTTATCGGTGCGTTCCATTTTCTTTGCTGCAATGCTGACCTTAGATTGTAGCTTTGTTCCTCTTCGAAAAGAACTTCGAATTGGGCTCTCTTATCTCAGACTCTATTCAACTCGTAAAAGCACGCCAAAATGCCGGACTCGACGCAATCCTCCGTCAGCTCATGTGCGCCATATCCTTCTATTTTTATCATTGCTATTACTGACCTTGCTCTAAGCTTGCATGCGCTTGATATATGAGGGGCGAACTGCCCATCGGCGAGTATGCCTGGATTCTTTCTCGTAGTTCGATGCTAACGGGCCATTCTCTAGGAAGTCATCAAGTGTTGATCTTTCGCTTTCCTTGTCGCTCAGCATTCCAACACCAGCATTCAGAACCAACCTAACCAGGTACGCCCAGTTCTACATCTTGTCATTTGGGCTTGGTTCTCGTCGTTGCGATGCGGCCCAACCTGTACAGCAGATTTGCGGTAATGTTGATTCCCGAGACGATATTGAATATGGATAAAAAAACGTGTCCCTGGAAAGAGCAATGATCGTTTCAATCGTGTATCTACTGTACACTTACCATTAGTTTTGGAGTAGATATTATTTTGCTGGCTCATTTTTGCCGAAGAGCCTGCCGAAATATCTGCCGAAACCTATCATCACGCTTAGTCATGATTGTTGGCGAGCGCCTTTTCCAACTTAGCCGGAACCAGGACATAAGTACCCAAAATACATTTGTCGTAGGGAAACAATACCCGTGAATTCGAGAGAGAAACGCGTCAATATGCAGTAAGTATATGTTGGTATGGGTTCGGCTGAAATGCTGAATGTTTCAGAACGGAGGTTAGGTTGTAGAGCACCGAGACGGAGGGCGTCGAGTTGGGAGGGAGATGGATCGGGGAGACGCACGGATGAGATGGGATGGAGGGCGCCAAGTTGGTGACGCGAGGCATAGACGGATTGGGACGCAGCTGGGACGGATCAGGGAGACGCATGGATGGGATGGAGGCCGCCAAGTTGGCGATGCGAGGCTGGCACATTGGATGGATGGGAGAATGAATTTCGGTGGCTCTCTGTTAGTTGCAGTTTTCACTTTAACAGCGCATTTCTGACTCTCTTCAAGTCCTCTTCCCGTGTAACTGTGGTTTCAACTCACTGCCTTCTTGGATTATTCGATACCTTCGGACTGCGCCACGAGCCCCATTTCATGACCGTCAACTGTCGGTCAGATTGAACCCAGTACTGGTTTAAATGCTGGGACCATCGTCAAGGGATTTTCGGTGCGTTCCGATTCTTTTGCTGCGATTTGCCGGCCGACCTCAGGTTGTAGCCTTGTTCCTCTTCAAAAGGATCTTTAAGTTGCGCTCTCTTTGCCCAAACACTGTATAACTCAAAAATGCACGCCAAAATGCCGACCCGACGCAACGAGGCCAAACTTTACTCAAGAATGTTAAAACTGCCAAGTTTATGGATCGCCCTTCCTTTTTTTCTGTATCCCAACCTCACTGACATCACATCGCCGTTAAGCTGAATTTCCGTGATTGAGACGGTTTCGGGGTCGAAGTCTACCCTCAGTTTCAGCATGTATATGAGCCAGACCATGCTGAATAGCTTTCTGGCGGTTGCCTTAATTGTCAAAGTTAGCAGGCTTCCTTCTTGGACAGATAACCTCGTACCGTCTCAGACCCAGCGCTAGCAGTTCCGCGCACTATCTCAAACCATGGGTTGGGTCTCTGCCCAGTATTTTGAGTAATCCTTCGGGCCCCGTCAAAGACATAGAGGTGTGTAATCTGGGAAACCTTGTCTAACCTTTGGTACTGAGTCAGCGCCAGGAGCAAAACACGTACCATTTCATCGATATCTGGAGCATTGAGTTCTTCCTCGTCATCTGATACCAGGATCAGAGCCGGCATGTCGTCGGCGTCGTCAGGATTGCCAGCCTCCTTGTTCCTCCCTTCTTGGTGGCCGAAAGGTCCTGAGGACATGACGGGACGAGAGGAGTTCATTTGAGGGGTATGTGAACCTTGAGGATTTTTCGATCATAGTTATCGATGAGTACGTAGATTCCGACAAGGTCGTATATTCATCATCAGTTAGTTGAATATCGCGCGATAGGACTGAGCAAGAGATTAAATGACAGCCAAGACTTTCTGGAAAGATAAATACGGAGGCCGTTACCTTACGACTGTGAGCAATTTGCGTCCCCATGGTCCTAACTCTGACGATTGCCACCGCCAGTGGCACCATCCCGGAGGAGACCATAACACTCGAACGGGACGAAAGCCACCTTCGGGATTTCGGTAGTGCATCAGAACATGAAAGTGATTTCTATGAAGAAAACTCAGACATCGAGAACACGAGCGAGGAGGAAACTACGGAGGAAGATAGTCTTGACGACGACGAATATGAATCAGACATCGAAGTCGACCTCGATGCTGTTGCAGACACGGACGAGGAGAGCGAGGCAGAAACTGGCTTAAACTTAACACAATACCATCAACATATCCTAAGCTACTGCACCGGAATAGCTGCGGGCACAGAGAACGAATATCGTGGGTATGTCTTCCAAACTCCCTGCGTCAGAGTCCTTCTCATCTAGCTCCAGTCTAATACACCAGTTCAAGGCTTTCCTCTTAGATCCCGGCGACCGGAAACACACTTGGCTGGCTGACCTAAGCAAGCTGTGGGCGAACTCCCCGAACCTTTTCTTTGAGGAACCACCGTCCAGCGCCCCCATTATAATGGTGGCGTTCCTGATCTCTAGGTTCGTGTCACTCATTTTGGTCCCAGCCGGTCTATACTAATCTCACCGCAGCTGCGAGAGGGTAGGGCCGGATGGACAGACTTGCGCCCCAGAAGAAGAGCGCAAGTCGTACAGCTTCGCCGAAAAGTGCAGAGCAGCCTTCATTCGAGAGTTTGAACCACTGCATGGGTCGGGGCCGTGGGTGAAGGGATCCAACGGGCAGTGGACGGGGAATCCTGCCAAATCAACGGGCCTCTCGAGATACATATGGTCCCTCAGGGCAAGAAGAGTTTGTTTTTCCAAATATAATTGTGCTTCATCACCAACTATTTCCAGGCAACTGCAGGGGTGGAGAGTGAAAGTGTTCGGGCGTTCGACGTGGTAAATAAACCTATTGCTATTAAGAGTTACATGTGCAATTGATATTTTTCAGGACATCATCAAAGACATTTACGACTTTTGCCATCGAGATGGCAAAATGAATGATAAAGCGTACCAAGCGCACCCAAAACCAAGAAATAATCTTCCTGAAAACTGGGGTACGCCCCGGGTCCGCAGGTGTGCGTTTGCAATGCTTCTTGTGGCTGTTTGGTGTTGCATGCGCGGTGACGAGGTCATAAATCTCAAGGAATCCGACGTCATTTTCTGTGACAAGTCGGGCGACACGCCAATGTCAGTGGAAATAAGGTGCCGACGGGCTAAAAATGATCCATTAGGACGTATGTGGTTGCGCTTTTCTAGAGCAGATACAACTGAAATGACCTCACAGGCATCCGACCACAAAAACCTTATGTTTTATATATGCTCCCGGAGGAGCAGGCGTACCTTTGTCCAGTTCGGGCTCTAGCAAGCTGGATTCAGGTTTCGCGCCAAGAAGGCCAACCAGCCAGGGATATCTCACTGTTTACTGTTACCACGTCAACGGACGTCCTCACAGAGAATATGGTGGTCAGTGCTGTATACCTTGATTGGTAGCAAATTCTGATTTGACCAGAGCTCTGAGAAATTCCTCACGTGGCTCCGTTGCCTTGTCGGGGAGGTCGGAAGAAACCCAACTGAATACGGAACACACTCGTGCAAAAGGGGAGGTGCCCAAATTCTTGACGTCTATCTTAGGTGGGGCCATACGAAGATCCTCGAATGGGGAAACTGGGGGAAAAACAGTCTTGAAGTGCTTAAACGATACCTGACTGGAATAACAGACCCGCATTTGGTAGCGAGAGAGGATTTTTTGCATCCAGAGATGCAGAGCAAGGTATGGTGCGGTGCCTGTGGTCGCAACTGCCCTTGTGGAAGCTACTGATCATTTGGTACTCTGTCACTCGAATTATCATGTACAAAGAGTTTGGATTCTGATAAAATATTCAACCAACTCAGACGGATTGCGTGCAAGTGTTACAGTACGTACTACGCACAGAAGACTTACGAAAATGAGAAACCTCCACAACATCCCGCCGAGCCCGAGGTTCCAAGCCTCGCATACGCAATGCTGGCTGCGGGGGCAGCCTTTGTGGCCTTGTTCACAATTTCTAGTGCACACGTCGTCATTCGGTTGTCGCTGTTTAGCAGGAGCCTGCCGAGATATCTGCCGAAACCCACCATCACGTTTAGTCATGTTTGTTTGCAAACACCTTTTACAACTTGGTCCGAACCACAAACGATGGGTCATGCGTCCCGAAAATACATACATTCCGGCGATTTCTAGATTCTACGTAGGGAAAGAATACGCATGAATTAGAAAGAAGAACGGGTGAAAATCCAGTAAGTACATGTTGGTGAGGGTTCAGCTGAAATGCTGAGAATGTTTCAGCGCATGAGGACCTCGGAAAATCACCTTGGAGGTTAGGTTGTGGGGGACCGGGATGGGATGGAGGGCGTTCAGTTGGAGATGCGAGGGATAGACGGATTGGGGAGATGCATGGACGGATGGGATGGAGGCCGCCAAGTTGGCGATGCGAGGCTGGCACATTGGATGGGAGAATAGATTTCGGTGGCTCCGTGAGTTGCAATTTTCTCTTTAACAGCGCATTTCTGACTCTCTTCTAGCCCTCTCCCCGTGCAACTGTGGTTTAAATTCACCGCCTTCTTGAAGCATTGCTCGGTGCATCTCCTTCACGTCTTTCGATATCATAGGGTTGACTTTTCTCCTCGTGCCAGGCATTTGAAACTTGGTTTTACTCAAGACTGGCCTGCAACGCAAAGTCATACAAGGCACTAACATGGCGGCAGAAGAATCGGTCGTCGCAATGTATTTGACCCGCCAGCGGAGCCCCCGCTTTTGCTCACGAAGCTACACTACGACATTGATGAGTATGAAGCGGTGCGTTTCTCTTCTACTCCCTTGTATTATAAATGAATGCTATTGCAATGCGCTGACCTCTCCCTCTTCGCAGGCCGCGAGGCGGCTAGTACCTGATGCTCTCCTCAGGAGACTACGTTCGACGAGATCCTCCAGAATCGACCGTTCTCGGACGAACACGTTAGAGGTATGCACCCCATCGCCGAACATCTTCCCAAGTGTGCGTTGACAAGGTACCCACTAGCGTGAGGGATCGCGCCAAGAGCCCCACTTCGTGACCATCGAGACGACCGACCTTTGTCCAACAGATTGAATCCCACCCTCGTTCAAAGGCTGGGCTCTCGCCAAGTCATTCTCGGTGCGTGGCATTTATTTGCTGCAATTTTCCTGACCTTGGATTGTAGCCTTGTTCCTCCTCGAAAGGATCTTCCCATTGCAATCGGTATTCAACTCAGAAACGCACGCCAAAATGCCCCACTCGACGCAACGAGGTCAGACTTCACTCGAGAAAGCTGCTAAGTTTATGGTTCGCTCTTCTTTTTTAATATATACATATGCTCTCCTCGCTGACATTACTCCTCCCGTCAAGGTTAAATTCGGCGATTAAGATAGCTTCGGGGTTGCAGAAAATGCCCGACTCGACACAACGAAGTCGAACCTCACTACTCTCCTCCAGTTCCCTCACTAACATGTTTCCAGGTTATGGGCTCAGCGGTCTGCTGACGCACCTGGGCCTGCACGCGTTCTTCCCTCCTTACCATTTTGAAAAAGACGCCTGTATTTTATTTTCCTACCCAAGCTATCATCAGGGTCCCCGACTCGGAATTGTGCCCCCGTCGCTCCTCAAACCGGCGTCCACTACATGTTCTCTGGCCTCTGCCACTATTCCCGTCATCACATTATCTCAATGCAGTTGTGGCTCCCATATATCATGATTACATACCTTCAATTAGCTCCTCCTGCCCGTCATGCTGCCTCTTTGAACGGCGCTTTACGACGACACCAATGTATGCCTTATATACATGAAAATCTCGGAATGCTATTGAACGAAGTGGTTCTTCTGTCCACAATACGATATCAACGTTTGAATTAGTCCAATTTTTCCGCGAACCACATCCTTCAAGTAAGCCATTCAGCTGCTGCTGCGTCTCTGAGTCCCAGCTAAGTACATCTAGGCCGGACTAATCCACTATTTCCACGGAATAAACTCTGGAGCTAGGAACCTAATCCAGCGTTTCTGCCAAAGGGTACCGTCTCAACGCGCGGATTAGTCCACTTTTTCCGCGAACCACATCCTTCAAGTAAGCCATTCAGCTGCTGCTGCGGCTTTGAGTCCCAATTAAGTACATCTAGGCCGGACTAATCCACTGTTTCCAGTGTTTATCGTCCGAATACCATCTCAGCGCGCGGATTAGTCCAATTTTTCCGCGCACCACATCCCTCGAGTAAGTCATCCAGCTGTTCCTGCGACTCTGAGTCCCAGCTAAGTACATCTAGGCCGGATTAATCCACTGTTTCCAGTGTTTATCGTCCGAATACCATCTCAGCGCGCGGATTAGTCCAAATTTTCCGCGCACCACATCCCTCGAGTAAGTCATTCAGCTGTTCCTGCGACGCTGAGTCCCAGCTAAGTACATCTAGGCCGGATTAATCCACTGTTTCCAGTGTTTATCGTCCGATAACCATCTCAACGTGCGGATTAGTCCAATTTTTCCGCGCACCACATCCCTCGAGTAAGTCATTCAGCTGTTCCTGCGACGCTGAGTCCCAGCTAAGTACATCTAGGCCGGATTAATCCACTGTTTCCAGTGTTTATCGTCCGAATACCATCTCAGCGCGCGGATTAGTCCAATTTTTCCGCGCACCACATCCCTCGAGTAAGTCATTCAGCTGTTCCTGCGACTCTGAGTCCCAGCTAAGTACATCTAGGCCGGACTAATCCATTGTTTCCGCGGAATAAACTCTCGAGCCAGGAACTTAATCCAGCGTCTCTGCCAAAGGGTGAGTCCTGTGTTCATCATCCGATAGCCATCTCAACGTGCGGATTAGTCCAATTTTTCCGCGCACCACATCCCTCGAGTAAGTCATTCAGCTGTTCCTGCGACTCTGAGTCCCAGCTAAGTACATCTAGGCCGGATTAATCCACTGTTTCCAGTGTTTATCGTCCGAATACCATCTCAGCGCGCGGATTAGTCCAATTTTTCCGCGCACCACATCCCTCGAGTAAGTCATTCAGCTGTTGCTGCGACTCTGAGTCCCAGCTAAGTACATCTAGGCCGGACTAATCCATTGTTTCCGCGGAATAAACTCTCGAGCCAGGAACTTAATCCAGCGTCTCTGCCAAAGGGTGAGTCCTGTGTTCATCATCCGATAACCATCTCAACGTGCGGATTAGTCCAATTTTTCCGCGCACCACATCCCTCGAGTAAGTCATTCAGCTGTTCCTGCGACTCTGAGTCCCAGCTAAGTACATCTAGGCCGGACTAATCCATTGTTTCCGCGGAATAAACTCTCGAGCCAGGAACTTAATCCAGCGTCTCTGCCAAAGGGTGAGTCCTGTGTTCATCATCCGATAACCATCTCAACGTGCGGATTAGTCCAATTTTTCCGCGCACCACATCCCTCGAGTAAGTCATTCAGCTGTTCCTGCGACTCTGAGTCCCAGCTAAGTACATCTAGGCCGGATTAATCCACTGTTTCCAGTGTTTATCGTCCAAATACCATCTCAGCGCGCGGATTAGTCCAATTTTTCCGCGCACCACATCCCTCGAGTAAGTCATTCAGCTGTTGCTGCGACTCTGAGTCCCAGCTAAGTACATCTAGGCCGGACTAATCCATTGTTTCCGCGGAATAAATCCTGTAGCTCCTTCAGTTTCAAAGGCGACTGGTAGATTACTCCGGCTTCTCTTAGTTATCTACATGTCGAAAAGTGCTGATTTTTTATACAGTGTAGTAGGGTATATTAATCAAGAAATCGGAACTCGGGAGCAGTAGGGTCATTTATACAAGATGGTAGGGTATATTAAACAGGACATCCAACCTTCCATTCCATTCCTTCCATTCATCCCTCCCCCCCTCATTCCGCAGCCAGGTAAATCCCGTCCCTCCAACCTAAGGGCCCTGTATGTCGCAAGGTGCGAATGCGCGGGGCCGGTCTATCCTCAGTGGTGGACTGTTGCGAGTAGACAGACAAGACGCTGTCCCTTTCCGAAGACATTGATGATTGTGCCGAGCTGGACGAGAACCAGTGGGAGTGGGAATCCGCTACGAGGGCCACCGACTCCAAAGAGCTCTCCAAACTGAACGCCGAACCGTTGGAAGGGGGCGGGACGGGGGGGAGCTGGGCAGAGGGTGGACGGGACGGGGGTGGACGGGACGGGGGGTCAAATGATCGGGCTCGTCTATCGCACTGTAATGACGGGAAAGAGTAATTTTTACCCCGGAAGTAGAGAGGAGTGTGAGAAACATCAGTCGCTGGAGGTAGGGAGGGCGCTTTGATTTTAGCTGGAGCGGGAAAGGCTATTATCGAGGGTGGATGGGATCTGGGGAAATGAAATGAGTAGATCTAAAAGGCGCACTACTCTGCTCACTGTGTTGCTGCCTGAGGAGGAAGCCTGATCGGATTTTTCCCAAAACTGTTACGAAATAAAGGTCAACCAATAACAAGTTTTCCAGAAGAAAGTGGCACTCACGGGTCAGCCGGTTTTGCCACGAAGGTCGGAAGCAGCTCTTCCGTATGAGGGCCTTTTCCGGTGTGGCGCTTCCTGTTTCTGAGTCTTTTGGACCGCGACCGCATGAAGATGGCTCTTGTAAACTGGCACAAGAGGGTGCCTCCGAGAACGATGAGAATTCCGACAAATACGAGGGACCAAAGCTCGCTGTGGCTGTTGCGATCAAATGTCAGAAACAGACAACAGTACAACAGACAGTGGAGAGTGGAGAACGAGTGGAGAGAGTGAGTGGCGTGGCGAGAACGAGTGGAGAGGGGAGGGAGTGAGTGGCGTGGCGAGTGAGTGGAGCAGAGCAAGAGAGAAAGAATAAAAAATGAGAGTAGAAATAGAAACGAAAATGAGAAAGAATGGAAATGAGAGTAGAAACGAAAATGAGGAACATGCGAAGCACTATTATCGAGCTTAGCAATATTATCGAGCTATCTGAAATGAGAGTAGAAACGAAAATGAGGAACATGCGAAGCACTATTATCGAGCTTAGCAATATTATCGAGCTATCTTATCTATGATCTTATCTTCCAACTTCCCAATCGAGGGGCGGGGATCTCGCCTTGCATCTCATCTCGATGGGATCGATCAGGTAAGGCAGATAAAGGAAGAAAATAAGACGTTCCAGGTCAAACGATCAAAATGAGACGTTTAATGCGTGACAGAACGTCTCATTCATTCCAGGGAGAAGTAGATTTCAACCCGAAAATGAGACGTTCAGGTCACTGATGGTCACGAAGGTAAAACGACGGACGATCGACTGCTCAAAAAGAGTTAAAGGAAGAAAGGAAAGCGATCCGATCGAGATGAGATGAGATAAGAAAAAAGGAGAAGATATGAAGATATGAGATAAATAAGATCGGCCCACTATGATTGGGATGCACGAAGCGAGCGAGCCTCCCAAACCCAACCAACCTAACCCAACCCAACCAACCGGTGCTTAGCTCGCCCTTGGTCACAACGATGTATAGTCACCACCGACCGACCGACCGACCGACCGACCGACCGACCGAACCGACCGACCGACCACGCACGGGTGGCAGACAAGCAAGTCAAGTAGAAGAGAAGAATAGAATAGAAGAGAAGAGAAGGAAGGAGAAAAGGCCCGCCGGGGAGAAGGAGAAAAGGCCGGGAAACGGGAGGGAAGCGGGCGCGACCACGGGAGCGAGCGCGAAGGGAAAGAGGAAAGAGAGAAAAAGATTGGAGAGGAAAAGCAGGGGAAGGGCGACGCACCTCATTATTGTTGCAGTGGAGAAAGTGAATAAGATGAGGAAATGAGGGGAGTGTAGTAGAACAAAATGCAGAGTGGGAGTGGTGTGAGCAAAGCAAAGAGCGGCGTGAGGCGTGAGAGCACAGGGCAAGCGCAGCGTTGCGTAGGGTGAAGGGAAGGAGAAAGTACATGGTAGTGTAACAGGATACACGCTTTATACTCCCTTTGTTTGTTTACTAGATAATGCGGAAGGACCGACAATGACTTAAAATTTTGCAAAACGTATTACGTGGGATCGCAGTGCAGCGGTCAAAATCTACCTACTGGTAAATTACCGTC